>JBBBDQ010000868.1:4005000-4098404 GCA_037127315.1 Ascarosepion bandense | reverse complement strand
AAGGAGGAGGAGAAAAAGAAGGAGGAAGTGGGGAAGGAGAGGAAGATGAATAAAGAGAAACCAGAAGAAGAAGAAGGAGGAGGAGGAGGAGGAGGAGGAGGAGGAGGAGAACAAGAATATTACCTTTCTTATCCAATCATTTTTCGGCATTCGCTTACACTATTTCTGACGAACTTATATTTTTTTCTCTTAATAGTAATTATTACTGCCCCGTGTCTCGTCTATCACGACTCAAATATTGTTTGTTCCTTTATCACTGTTCTAGGCAGACATTAACCCGTTACCTGTAACACAATAATGCCAACTATTCCGAAAATGAAATACTGGGCATTAAAGGATTATGTGTTCTTCTTTTTCATACGTCGTGTTTCTTCAGGACGTTGGCGATCATGGACTTCCACTTGGCCCTGTCTCTTGTCGCTCTCAATATTTTTCCTCTTGGTATCTCTCCCAATGTGCGTTGTGGTGCAGTGGATATCGACTCCGAACGAGAAATCAGGGAGCCGAGTTCGAATTCCAGTTGAATCCATTGCATTCACTTACGCGCAAATACCGTTGGGAAAGCTATTAATCGGTCTATTCCTTCCAGTTATGGGTTAAATAACAGAACAGATTGGTTTCTATAGCCTTGGCTGGCAACAAGTCTACCGCAGAAAACAATGGCAACCTACTGCGGGATAATCTTCTGCCCAGTCAGTCATGTCTCTTTCGAGATATGATCGCCCAAGCGTGTAACACGTATGGCACTTAACTGACTGACTGAATATAATAGTTGGAATCATGATTAAGTCTTTTACTGGTCATAAAGTGGGAGATCGGTTTTATTTCGTTATGAAGTAATAAACTGACCCCCCTAATTCTACGTAATAATATAATATATCTTATTTCTCTCTAGCTATGAGTTAAAAAACAGGTCAGATTGGGTTCTATAGCCTTGGCTGGCAACCAGTCTAACGCAGAAAGTAATGGCAACCTACTGCGAGATAATCTTCTGCCCAGTCAGTCATGTCTCTTTCGAGACATGATGGCCCAACTGACTGATCTCTCCCAAAACCCGTTCTACCATCCATTTGTTCAGGAATATCAATTGTATCTCGTGCTGCTTTCCCTGTCTAGCTTTCTTTTTATCCATCCTGTGAATATTAATTTCTCCAGGTCCTCTTTCCACATTACATGTCTCAAGAACCTCATCTTTCTCTTCTTTGTCTTAATTAGGATTTTTGACCTCGTTTCCATCCTCTCCAACTGTTACTGGCTTGAAATATGGAATCGTCGAGCCATGTTGACATACTAAACGAATTTGTGGCGTTCATTTCTAACTGTGAACTCTAGAAAGAAAGACATTAGTCTCTTCTACACTCAGAAATGTGTTAAATAACAATGTTGATATGGCTTTCCAACTTCGGCGTTTAACCAAACTAAGAGAAAGGAAAAACTGAATAAACAACTTGGAGAAGCAACACTAAAAACTTCATAATATTTCCTTAAATAAGTGTTATTTCAAAGAAAACAAGAAAAAGTAATGAAGTGGTATTTCACACTATTGCCTGAATGCTATCAAATACAGACAGTGCTACATTTTAAGCATTTTTTTTAATTAAGAAAATTGGTTATTATTTCTTCTTTATGTGCTGTGTCACTTCAGGATGTCGGTAATCATTGACTTCCACCTGGCCCTGTCTCTTGTCCCTCTCAATATTTTTCCTCTTGGTATCTCTCCCAGACCCCGCTCCGCCATTCATTTGCTCAAGCCTATCAAATATGTCTCGCGCAGCTTTTCCCCCGTCTCTCTTTCTTTCTATTCGTCCTGTGAGTATTAGATTCTCCAGGCCCTCTTTCCTCATTATATGTCTCATGAACTTCAGCTGTCGCTTCCTGATGTTAAGTATGAGTTTTCTTCTCGTTTGCATCTTCTGTAACACTTCGTCGTTGCTCATGTGTTCAATCTATGGTATCCTCAACATCCTTCTGTAGAACCACATTTCTGATGCCTCGAGCCTCTCCTTCATCCTTGAAGACATCGTCTAACATTCGCTGCTATACAGAAGAATAGATATCACATAGCAGTCCAGTACTCTTTCCTTTGTTTCCAACGAGATTTTTCTGTCTCTCAGTACACTGGTTAAATTTATAGAAAAAAAAAGCTATAATTAATATCGGAATTTTAAGAAAGGTTTACCAAATGTTCATGAGAAGTCAAAACTCGGGGGTGAAATGGCAACGAGTATCTGAAGAAAGCCTGTGAGTACAACAACCAAATTGAGGCCAATTGCCACAATCAAGATGATGGCAAGCGTTTGGAATAATTTAATGTACAATAATGATATTTTCTCTCGGAAATTCAAACAGAATGTATGCAACATATACGCTCACTGTTAAAATTGGTTAGACGATTTTAAATAAGAAATTCTTCTCTTCTGTTCGGTTTATGCTTCTGGCGATCATCAGCAAAGGAATCTAGATTTCACCGACATTTAAAGAAGAGCAGCCCAAAGTGCCAAATACAGGTGAGGGGATGTTAAAATCAAGCAGGTACAAAAAATTAAATATCTGGGAAGTATTCTAACAGAAGACGGAAAGTGCGACACAGAGATCCAAAGGCGAATTGGCATGGCGAAGGATGCGTTCCAGAAACTGAGCAAAGTATTAAGACACAGGAAACTTTCACTAGAAACAAAGAAGAGAGTACTGGATTGCTATGTGATGTCAGTTCTTCAATATGGCAGTGAATGTTGGACAATATCAACAAAGATGAAGGGAAAACTTGAAGCAGCTGAAATGTGGTTCTACAGAAGGATGCTGGATATATCGTGGACCGAGCATGTGAGCAATGATGAGGTGTTGGAAAGAATGAAAACAAAAAGGAAACAAATATTGATCATCAGGAAGAGACAACTGAAATTCCTGGGACATGCAATGAGGAAGGAGGGCTTGGAGAACATGATACTAACAGGTCAGATGGAGGGAAAAAGAGACAGAGAAAAGCAACGGATAACATATTTGAAGGGCCTGAGCAGGTGGATGACAGAACGTGGGCTGCGAGACGTAACAGGAAAAAGCGTGCTAAGAGACACCAGGGATAGGGAAACGGGGAAGGCCATGATCGCCTACGTCCTGAAAGGACGAGGCACATAGAAGAAGAAAGAAAGAAACAAGCAAACAAGCAAACAAACAAAACGCGACATATATCTATCTAAACTTATTTATTAATGGAACTTTTTCTCTGTGTGTGTGTGTGTGTCTGTGTCCGTTACCTATAGACTCCAAAATGGCTGAACCGATTTTCTTGAAAATTTACACAGTTCTACTAGAAGCGTCTGAGAGTGTTCGTAGCTAGGTTTCGTGTCGAGGTATCCCAGATAAATATCGATAATCGAAAAAATCGGGTTATAGAAGGAGTGGTCCAATTTTAATCAAATTTGATACACTCATAGACAAAGACATAAGAAACGATATTCAGAAGTTTCAAGGTTGCAGTTTTTACAATAGTGCAGAAAATTTGATACCTGGAAATCAAAATTTGACTTACGTCCATTCATTTTTTTTCTTTCAGTATACGGTTTCGCTTTAACTGGAAACAACTATTGCTTTTTAGTCTTTCGTGCCAACGTCCAAAGAGCCTGAGCTCCAGGACCATGGATTAGTTTTAAAGCTTTCATTACACCCGATCAATGACGGGCGATACTGCTAGTCATATTATAAATTGATGCATATTCCGCAGATAAATCTGTTTATATTACATTTGGTCTTCTAACTCGATGTGGATGTTACCCGTGAGTGGGTGGGTGCAACAAGGGGCACCGTTGTGCATAATTAGCAGTTAACCAAACAGTTACTGTTGATGTTTTCTTTTTCCTTTCTGGTTGAATGAATGCAAATATGTTTGCAGCCTTTTCCAGCTGCAATAAACTGTTGGTAATAAAACCCCGTGAGTATAGCTCTGTCTTCCCCAAGCAGAAATTGCGCTTCGCGGTATTTATTTCAAGCCACTTTCAACTTTCGCTGTAATCTAAGGATTTTTTTTTCATAATCGAAATAAAAACTCCACTGATGATCGACTGAGTGTCTTGATCAAATTTCGTTGCAGTTGTATGTTCGACATTATTTATTTTTATCTTGCTTCTTCTTCCTATATGTGTCCTGTCCTTTCAGGACGTAGGTGATCATGGCTTTCCACGTCTTCCTATTCCTGGTGGGTTTTAGCACGCCTTCTCCTGTTAGACCACGCAACCCTCGTTCTGTCATCCACTAGCTCAAACCCATAAATCTAGAATGCAAACATATAGAAACTAGTATGTCCGCAAAATGAGGGATCAGTTTATATATTGATTATAATATAGATTTGATCCCCCACCTTATATCCATATTATAATTTCTTATAAACAGTTGACATATGTCTTTTTCTTCTATGTGCCCTGTCCCTTCAGAACGTAGGCGATCATGGCCTTCCACGTCTTCCTATTCCTGGTGGATTTTAGCACGCCTTCTCCTGTTAGACCACGCAACCCTCGTTCTGTCATCCACTAGCTCAAACTCATAAATCTAGAATGCAAACATATAGAAACTAGTATGTCCACAAAATGAGGGATCAGTTTATATATTGATTATAATATAGATTTGATCCCCCACCTTATATCCATATTACAATTTCTTATAAACAGTTGGCATATATCTTTCTCTTCTATGTGCCCTGTCCTTTCAGGACGTAGGCGATCATGGCTTTCCAAGTCTCCCTATTCCTGGTGGATTTTAGCACGCCTTCTCCTGTTAGACCACGCAACCCTCGTTCTGTCATCCACTAGCTCAAGCCCATAAATCTAGAATGCAAACGTATAGAAACTAGTATGTCCACAAAATGAGGGATCAGTTTATATATTGATTATAATATAGATTTGATCCCCCACCTTATATCCATATTATAATTTCTTATAAACAGTTGACATATGTCTTTTTCTTCTATGTGCCCTGTCCCTTCAGAACGTAGGCGATCATGGCTTTCCACGTCTTCCTATTCCTGGTGGCTTTTAGCACGCCTTCTCCTGTTACACCATGCAACCCTCGTTCTGTCATCCACTAGCTCAAGCCCATATATCTAGAATACAAACGTATAGAAACTAGCATGGCCACAAAATTAGGGATCAGTTTATATATTGATTTTAATATAGATTTGACCCCCCACTTCATATCCATATTATAATTTCTTATAAACAGTTGGCATATGTCTTCTTCTTCTATGTGCTCTGTCCTTTCAGGACGTAGGCGATCATGGCTTTCCACGTCTTCCTATTCCTGGTGGCTTTTTGCACGCTTTCTCCTGTTACACCACGCAACCCTCGTTCCATCATAAGCCGAGGGAATGCGTTTGTTGCGTCATCCTAATCTGTGCCAAGCATGTTTTAAAAAGTCTTTCAGTCACCTTATCTGACAGTCATGTGTGGGTTCTCCTGCTTGTGATATGTTGTTTTATATCGTTTCTTCAGACTTCCTTACATAGTAGTAAAGTTCCAAATATTTCTTTCCAGATATGTGCAAACATACCTGATTTCATAATTTTTCGACGATTTAGTGTAAATGTTTGTGGTGTGTGTGTGTGTGTGTGTGTGTGTGTGTGTGTGTGTGTGTGTGCATTTAATTTTTTTCTATATTTTTCACGACTCTCTTGTGTGTAATAACAGTTATTGTTTTATCATTTTCCATGACAATATTAAAGAATATATATATATATATATATATATATATATATATATATATATATATATATACTACCGGTCATAATTATTAGGCCAGCTCAGTTTTTTTTTTAAGAAATTATGTATTTCATACTATTTTTAGTATTTATCGCCAAATGCAAATAGAATGGTTCATTTATTATTATTACTTTGCAAAATTTTACAAGGCGAGGAAGCGAAGATGAACTTGTTCGAATCATCCTAAATTTTCTTGATTCTTTCATTGATGAAACTGCAATATATTGTAAACTGCAATATATATTCTAATTATTAAATATTTATAAATTCATCTGATGCACATCTTATTGTGCAATATTAACAAAAGAATCATTCTATTTCCATTTACAATTATTCAATAAATGCTAAAAAATGGTATGAAATACATCATGTTTTTAAACAATGGGGTGGCCTTATAATTATGGCCGGTAGTGTATATATATATATATACAGGGTGCAATGGGCAAGTTGTCGCCATTATATATTTTCAAAGTCGCGCATGCGCATTGTTTGTTTTTGATTTTGTCGACTGCAGAGCGTGCCAGATTCAGTTAGGCACCATCTGTGCGGAAAAAGAGCACCATGACTCAATTCAATCCACCGGAAATTTAGAAATGGCATGCTGTACTGTGTTGTATTCGTGCCGGAAGCTCCAATCCAAATATTTCAGGGTGTTTGGGTGTCAATCTGAAATCAGTGTAAAAGGATTCGGAAAGAGTAGGATGATATATCCAGTAAACATCATGGTGTTTGGAGTGATCACTAGTGATGCCTCCATTCATCTTTACACAGAGCCTCGAACTCAACACTGAGGCCTACATCAAGCTTCTTGACGAGATATTGTTGTCCTTGATCGAGAGGGTGTTTTGCAAGACTCTGCACCAAACCCCACAAGCAGGAGAACGCAGACAAGACTATCAGACTATTTCTGCGACCACATCACTCTTAAATCTGACAACATAACTTCCCAAACTGCACCCCCTTGATATATGTGTGGCGCAGTTGTAACAGCATCAGTCAGTTAAGTGCCATACGTGATACACGATTGGGCGATCATGTCTCGAAAGAGACATGACTGACTGGGCAGAAGATTATCCCGCAGCAGGTTGCCATTACTTTCTAGACTGGTTGCTAGCCAAGGCTACAGAACCCAATCTGTCCTGTTATTTAACACATAACTGGAAGAACGTGACGGAGTAATACCTGTCCCAAGAGTATTTGTGCGTAAGTGAATGCAATGGATTCGACTGGAATTTAAACTCGGCTCCCCGATTTCTCGTTCCGAGTCGATATCCACTGCACCACAACGCACATCCCATAGCACCATAGATAAATTGAAAGCAAGGATTAAGGCAGCATTCACCAACATAAACAAGGGCACTATCCAGGAGAATTGCAGGAAATTTCGAAGTCGTCCGGAGGTAGTGGTTGAATCCAATGGCGATTTTATTGAATAAGTATACACTTTAATATTTCAAGATAGTTTTGCATAATTTTGGTAAATATATCTGTTAAAATAAGATGTCAGTATTACGTTCAATTTTTCTGTAATTTAAACTATTCATCCATTAGAACTCTGTATGCACTTAATATATATGACGATTTTCTAAGCGTAGCTTAGATGTGGCACAAGGCCGAAATTAAGAGGCACACAGTGAGGATCGAACTCACTACTCAATTGTAATGATTCTAGCGAGACAAGCTTGCTAACCATTACACCACCTCAAGGTGCCCATGCGCTTAATGTATATGTTCATGTTATTAAACGTTTTTGTTTTTTAGTAGATACCTTTATTTGAGTAGATTCTCCGTTTATTTATTAAACATTATATTTATTTATCATTGTCTACCGCCCTGAATATTCGAAAAATCTCATGAAAGAAAAATGTGAGTTTCCTGGAAAGATTTGAACCTGCGTCGTTAAATCCGACTTGCTTATAGACAATCGTAGCCACGGAGTGCACAGATGATCAAACGAAGTTTATTGGTACCTTATAAACTCAAGAGTGAATCGTTTTTGTTTCATCTCGTAAAGTAACGTAAACAAAGCAATTTCTAAAGAACAAATGGATTTTTCTTTATTAATATTTAATCTGACGGATTTTATTACTTAAATGCTATTGTTTGTTTGTTTGTTGCTTTGTTTGTTTGTTTGTTTGTTTTTGTTTTTTTTGTTTGTTTTTTTTTGTTTTTTTACTGAAAACCTATATTTGAGTAAATACTCCAAATCCTGCTGGGGAACGTATAGTTTTTAATAAGATATCTCGAATATCCAGGCCGGAAACGAAAATAAAATCCTGTTTAACAAATAAACGGCGCATCTAATATTAAATATCGGTATCCACTAATATTTTCCTGAGGAAAATAAACAGCAAAGAAAATAGGGAACAATTACCTATTTGTTAAATCCGGTTAACATTAATTTTTAATTTCCAAATAACAGGAATTAAAAAAATCCTAATGTCACTGAGTTCAAGACTCTAACATGCAATAAATAATTTTCCTTGATGTCATCTTAGGGTAAAAAATTTTCAAGAAATAATTTCCACAACAGAAACTCCAAATTTCTGGCAGAGTTAATTGCGTCATGGTCGTCATTTTCTCACAGACGGTGACTAGCTGATCTAATCTAAACTTATTTATAAATGGAACATTGTCTCTGTGTGTGTGTGTGTGTGTGTGTGTGTGTGTGTGTGTGTGTGTGTGACCTATAGACTCCGAAACAGCTGAACTGATTTTCTTGGAAATTTACACAGTTCTACTATAAGCGTCTGCGAGTGTTCATAGCTAGGTTTTGTGTCGAGGTACTCTCGATAAATATCGACAATCGATAATCGAGAAAATCGGGTTATAGAAGGAGTGGTACGATTTTAATCAAATTTGATACCCTCATAGACAAAGACATAAGAAACGATATTCAGAATTTTCAAGGTTGCAGTTCTTACAATAGTGAAAAAAATCGATAATATATATATATAAAAGGCAAGATGTTTGTGTGTGTTTGTTTATCTGCCTGTATGTCGGTATTTTTTCAGCCCTTTTATTTTAGTTTTTGCTTCGGGTTTGGCTCTAAGTAGGTGTAATTGTAGTTCTTAGTTTCAGCCATGATACCATTTACTCAGAGGACTTATTTAGCCTTCAAAATTCAGTTTACGACGAAAAAAACTTATTTGATATCAATACCAGGAAATCAAAATTTGACTTACATCCATTCATTTTTCTTTCAGTCTACGGTTTCGCTTTAACCGGAAACAACTATTGCTTTTTAGTCTTTCGTGCCAACGTCGAAAGAGTCTGAGCTCCAGGACCATTGATAGTTTTAAAGCTTTCATTACACCCGAGAAACGCCGGGCTATACTGCTAGTCTAACTACATTTTGCAGAACAAACAAAAAACAAAAACAAAAAACAATACGTAAATGCAAAATTAAAAATATATAAAAGCGATGATTTACACATCGCGCCTTTGCTCTCTGTCTCTGTCTTTCTCTCTCTCTCTGTGTCTCTCTCTGTCTCTCTCTCTCTCTCTCTCTCTCTCTCTCTAATATATATATAAGATTTTTTAAAATAGCTTTCTAATTAATTATATTAATTATCAAAACCATTAAGCTCTATATTAATAATTCTTATTATTAATATATTAATAATTAATATTAATATTAATATATTAATAATTCTTTCAAACGAGACATCCTTTGAAAACGTGGGTTTTCGTGTTTCGTCACAACTTCTAGTCTTTTTTTTTTTTACTCTAAGAAATTTTTTTAGATTTTGTCATTCCTTTTTCTCCATCTTCTGTCATGCATTGACTCAACCTTGTTAAATACTTGCTCTTCGGCCTCTGCTTTTCTTGCTTTCGATATTTCATATGTGTGTTAACTTCTCCAGACCGTCCTTCCTCATTTTTCGTTCAAAAGTTTCATCTTTCTCATTCTTATTGTTATTATCTTTGTAGTTGCTATTATCTGTAAAACTTCCCCATCTGACACATGTTATATCCATGTTATCCTCCGCAATTATCAATAGAATCGTATCTCTGTTGCTTTAAGTCTCTTCTTCATCTCTGAAGCAATTGTACAACGTTCACTGCCTTATAAGAAATTAGACATTACATATCAGTTCAATACATTGTTCTTTGTTGTTTCACGGCCTATCACGTTGAATACACCGGTTCTCACTCGATCACCGAAGTTAAGCAGCGTTAAGCCTGGTCAGTACTTAGATGAGTGACCGCTTAGGGCTACCAGGTGCTGTAAGCGTTTATGGACGAATGTTTGTTGTGGTGCGGTGGATATCGACTCGGAAAGAGAAATCGGTGAACCGAGTTCGAATTCCAGTTGAATATACCCTGCATTCACTTAAGCACTGGTAACCTTGGGAAAGGTATTAATCCGTTCCTTTCTTCCAGTTATGGGTTAAATAACAATGGTAGGACTTGGGGACCCTGCCCTTAAAAATCCCAATGAATCTTACAAAACAAAACAAATAAACTAATTAAAAACAAATCAAAACGATTTTCAGCATTAAATGACCTAATGAAGGTTGATATGCTGGTTAAATCAAACAACCATCTTCTTTGTTTCTAAAGAGAGTTTTAACTCTTAATACTTTGCTTGGTTTATGAAGTGTATCTTTTTATATTTCGCTGCCCCATTAGGTTTGTATCATCTGTTACTGTACTACACAAGTGGTTGACTTTTGTCGCTGCTAGATTTTTACTGCGTTAATAAGTGTTCGAAATATGAAAAAAAACAACGATGATTTTTCATGATCAAGCTATAAATTATAATCAATTTAGATATCAAATTTACTTTATCAGTTTCAAAATCAACGTGTCGCACGTTTCAGCAGAACAGACATAACACATCACTCACTAAGTACCGGGCCTGACATATAGATGGCGCCACTAATAAATATCCATACTGTTGCAATTTTGTAAAACAGTGGAAAAATTTGATTTTCGTGTGTTGATAAGTCATTGCTTTCTGATGGTAAAAATACAGCTCAAGCAAAGCAATGTCTTGATAAGCGTTATCCGAACTCTGCTCCGTCGGAAACAACGGTTAAGAGGTGGTATGCTGACACAAATTATGCTGAGCGCTCAGATCTCCCAAAGTCGGCAGTTATCCCAGAAAACACCAAAAAATCCACAAACTCGTTTTGGCCGATCGTAAATTGAAGTTGCGTGAGATATCAGAAAAGTTTAACATATCAGAAGGCAGTGTATTCACCATTTTGCATGAACATTTATCAATGAGAAAGCTGTGTTCAAAGCGGGTGCCGTTTGCTCACAATCGATTAAAAACAACAAAGCATCAACGATTCAGAGAATTGTTTGCAACTGTTTCAATGCAACAAGGAGTTTTTGTTACAATGGATGAAACAAGGATTCACCACTTCACTTCGAAGTCAAATCAGCAGTTAACTGAGTAGACAGCAGGAGGTGAAACCCGCCCAAAGCTACCAAAGACGCAAACATCAGCAGGCAAGGATTTGTCCTTACTTATTATGGGCAGTGCAAGATATTTTGTTTAACGATTACCTTGAGAAAGGAAGAACTATCAATAGCGAATATTATATAGCATTTCTTGTGCGTTTGAAGGAAGAAATCGCCACAAATCGGCTATAAATGAAGAAAAAAGTGATATTTCACCAAATCAACGCACAAATGTCACAAGTCGATTGCAATGATGGCAAAACTACATGGCAAAACTACTTCGACCTGCTTTTGTATCCACCCTATTCTCCAGATCTGCCCCCCCCCCCCAGCAACAATGGGCTGTTTGCAGTTCTCAAACAAATACTCCAGGGAACAAGATTTGTCTCCAATGAAGAAGTGATATCGGAAACTGAAACTTATTTTGAAGCCAAAAACAAATCATTCTACAAAAAAGGCATCGAATTGTTAGAAAAGCATTGGAACCAGTGTATCACTCTAGAAGGAGACGATGTTGATGAATAAAGTCGAATTTTGCCTAAAAGTTATTGTTTTATTAGTTGGGTCCGGGATTTATTGAGTAATGTGTTTAAGATTTTTGTCTCGATGGAATCGGAATGGGCGATATATAACTTCTTTTTATCTAAAATGATGTTGACTTCTTTCTTTCTATAGATTTTGAAATTGTTGTCTTTTCACCACTTTTTACGAAATTTAGTAAACAAAATGCTTATTTTGCACCCAGAACAATTCATTCTTGAGCTGACGCAGTAGTCATTATTTTATGAAGAAGACAATCCTTCCGTTGCCTTTTATGAAACTAAGGAGTGATGTCAAATATCATATTAAACTAAACCGATATTATTGAAAATTATTTTAGCACGAATAATATTTTTGATCTCCTGTAGATTGAAGCTTATCACATGCATAAAACATTAACTAATTTGCTTGATCAAAAATTGTTTATTTTCTGAATATTATTTTTATTTATTTGCGAGTAAAAACAACCGTCTTATTTTTTAATTTAATTTTTTTATAATCATATCGCCCCAAGTAAGGTATTTTATTGCCACTGTTTTGCAGGGGGTTACATAAAAGGAAAGTTATGAGAAACAGTGACAGGTTATAGGGGGTGTCAGGAAGTGGGTAAGAGAAAGATGAGAATACTGATGAGAGTGGAGTAAACGGAGAAAAAAGCATGAGAGAGAGAGGATGCAGGTTAGTGAGATAGATGACTATTGACTTTACATTTAAATTCTTGGAAATCATAGCTGTCGGGGGAGCAAGTAAACGGAAGGGAATTCCACAAGCTGGAAGTGCGAGAAAAGAAGCTGTGGAGTAGAATTTGCGTTTACATTCTATTGGTTTCACAGTAAAAGAGTGGAGTGGCTCAAGTAAATTCATATATAGGGGGCACCAGTGAGTTAAGTTCATTGGAGCAGAAGACGTGAATTAATTATTAAAAGTCTCATGATTTTTATTAAAACTTTTATTATATTTTATTAAAATTTTAATCCTTAGTAAAATTTTTAATAAAATTTTCATTAATTTTTATTAAAACTTTTACTAAATTATATTAAAATCTTAAACTTTTATTAAAATTTTATTAATATTTTAATCTTTTATTAAATTTTTTCTTAAATTTTTATTTAAACTTTTATTAAATGTTAGTAATATTTTAATCTTTTATTAATTTTTTTTTATTAAAACATGATTTAAAATATTTTTATTAAATCATATTAATTTTTTTTTAAGTTACAAGTCACCAAAGCGGAAATGTTTTCTCGTTTTTCTGTGATAATTAAATAAAAAAAAATGGGAAAAAAACAGATTTTTATACAACAGATTATTTGTTGGTTTGCCCCCACCTACACACACACACACACTCCTTCATTTTTTTCCATTTCTAATTATTTCCAAAAGAATAATTTTATATTTCTTTTTTCAAATATCCTTTCCTGTCTATTGGCGGTCTGATTCAATTTATACTTCGTTGGAATGCGACGTAAGCTACAAAGGATGTCAGAAAAGGTGCTTCTTCCCCTTTGTTAAAAATGTCCGTTCGAAGACGACGATTCACAGGTGAAACTTTTGATGTTTAAAGAAAGCACAAAAGAGGACGCGTGTGTACGCGCGTGCGAACGTAACTTGAACGTTACGGTTGGACCAACCACAACAAACTCAACAAAGTTCTTCACCGCAATTTCTAGTGTTAATAGCCAGGTTCAAGCGAATTAAATATTTTGAAAATTCAGATTAAAAAATAAGAGCTGATGCATTACGAATTAACCGTAGTAATTAAAAATATATTTTAAAAAATGTATACTGCATTCTAATGAAAAAAAAAAAATTTTTTTGTGAAAGCCTATTCTTAATTCTTAAAGTTATGAGTTTGTAGATCATATAGATCCTTTTTAAGAATTCAAATTTATATGTACGACTTAATTTGCCACTAGTTTATATTAGCTATTTGTTTATCGATTTACAAGGATTTTGAATATCTCGAGTATCGGTTGCGCGGCCTTAATATATACTCGTATCTATTAATATCAGGATCACTAAACAATGTTTTATTTGTCTTATAATCGATATAGTTGTCTTATTTGTCTTAGAATATATATATATAGATATATAGATATATATATTTAAAGGAAGTAGTGTTTTTTTATTTCTTTCCAAAAACTTTTATTGCCATCATTAACTACCTGTTTTAATGTCGAAACAATATGGACAATTTTGTTGTAGCTTGTAGTTTGACATGTTCTAAAAATATAATTTGTAATATATATATATATATATATATATATATATATATATATATATAAGAAAAATTAAGGCAGACACGTTTTTTCATGGTAAAACGGAAGTATAGGCCTATTTCAGACGAACCATCGTCAGCTTCTGTCTTTATTATATATATATATATATATATAATAATTACAAATTATACTTTTAGAACATGTACATACTACAAGCTTTTGTAAAATAAAGACGGAAGCTGATGATGGTCGCCTGTATACGCCCATACTTCTAATTTTCCATGAAATAACGTGTCTGCCTTGATTTTTCTTATACTCTCTCTATATGTTTTTATATACATATATATTTAGAGCTCTCTTAGAGAGTTATCATACCAGTGTATGTACAGGATACTCCTTTGAATTTTTCTATATCTACACCGCATATATATATATATATATATATATATATATATATATATATATATATATATATATATATCATGATTTATCCATCACACCCAATGTGTTTTTGTTGCTCTTTCTGCAATAAACTATTTGTTGTTAGCCTTGCACCCAACCCCCAAACCCCAAACCTGGAGGACCGCTGGACCATTCTCGGTCCTTACATTTACAGCACCTGCTATTCCCAAATGGTCACCCATTTAAATACTGACTAGGCTTCGGTGCTCGGACGGGAACCGATGTATTTAACACTATATATATAGTATCAGTTGCTTAAGTGCCATGGACTTTTGGGATGTCATGTCTCTTTCGATTCATGACTAACGTAACAGAAGTTTTTCCTCAATAGACTGTGGTTTTATATTAGCGACGGTTTTAAATCGTCTGTGCTTTGCATTTGCACCCCCCCCCCCAGTAGACATCGGTAGGAACATATATCAGTTCATTCATATCGCTTCTTCATATGTGAAGGACTTACGGCCATATCACGTTGAATACACCGGTTTTCGCTCGATCACCGAAGTTAAGCAACGTTGAGCCTGGTCAGTACTTAAATGGGTGACCGCTTGAGAATACCAGGAGCTGTAAGCGTCTAGTGACGGATGTGCGTTGTGGTGCTCGGAAAAAGAAATCAGTGAGCCGAATTCGAATCCAAGTTGAATACCCTGCATTCACTTAAGCACTGGTACCCTTGGAAAAGGTACTAATCCACCTCTTCCCTCCAGTTATGGGTTAAATAACAGTGTAGGACTTGGGGACCCTGCCCTTAAAAACAAATCCCAATGAATCTTGATACTCGAAAAGAAAAAAGTATTACTAGACACAAAACTTATATAAAAACAACAATAAATTCTTTTAAAGAAAAAGTTATTACCAGCAATAAATAAATAAAAATTTAGTTGGCAATAAATGACCCGCCGAGGTTGATATGCCATAAATACAAATCAACCAGCCAACCAACAACTCATCTGTGAAGAAGTTGGCCAGCATTCGCTGACAAATAGGAGCATTGATATTGTACAGCAATTCAGCACTCCTTTTGTTGTTGTTTCCATTGAAACTTTTGTTTCGGGACTAATATAAATTCCTCATTAGGCTCTAGAAGTCAATTAGCAGGCGTCATTCTAATTAAACAATAATGTTCAATCTTCATTTTCTAATTTATTTCACACCCGATTGCTTGCTGGTACCTGGTAGTAGTAGTAGTAGTAGTAGTAGTAGTAGCCACAGTTTTGATTTGTCTGAAATTAATAAAAATTCATGATTTTCATCTTGGTAATGATGACAAATAAATAAACACCGGTCTTTATTATAATAGAGAAGAATGAACTTAGCTCATTGGTGCCCCCTATGTATGAATTTACACGAGCTACTAGACTACCAACTAGGCCACACCCTTTTACAGTGAAACTGATAAAATGTAACCGAAATTTCTACTCTAAGAGCTTCTTTTCTCGCACTTTCCACCTGTGGAATTCCCTTCAGTATACTTGCTTCCCCAACAGCTACAATATCCAGGAATTTAAATCTAAAGTCAATAGTCATCTCCTATATTACTAACTCGCATCCTTTCTCTCAAGCTCTTTTCTCTATCCACTTCACCCCCATTACACTGGTATTCTCATCCGTCTATTAACCTCCTCCTACCATCCCTCTTTCTCATCACTTTCCCCTATGTAAGCCCTGCGCAACAGTGGCAGTAAAACTGCCTTGCTTGGGGTGAAATGATTATATATATATATATATATATATATATATATATATATATAGTCATCCGCAGACAGATCTGTTTCGCTGTATCACAGGACATCAGTACAGTTAGACAGCCGATTGCCTTTTACCCAGGATTGAAACCCGACCGAATTGGCGTCAGTCGGCGATTTTATCTCTGAGAAGGAGGTATATATATATATATATATACTTTTTTAAAACAAGGAATTTATTGACAGTCCCTAAGGCCCTTTCGTCCAACATCTCATCAAGAGAAAATTATAATTATAAATCAAACGAAAAGAACAGCAACGAAAATGAAGAGCAAAAAATGGGGAAAAACACGTTAAAATAAATATACATATATATATATATTTATTTATTTATAACAAGGAAAAAAAAAAATATATATATATATATATATATATAAGTGGAATTCTTGAAATTTGTTTAGGTAAATTCCAATATATGTATGTGTGTGTGTGTGTGTGTGTGTGTGTGCGTATGTTTCACTGCTTCTTCTTCTTCTATGTGCCCTGTCCCTTCAGGACGTAGGCGATCATGGATCTCCACGTCTCCCTATCCCTTGTGGCTCTTAGTATGTTTGCTCCTGTTGCTCCTGGCAACCCCCGTTCCGTCATCCACCTGATCAGACTCTGCAAAGATATGTTATCCGCTGCCTTCCTCTGTCTCTCCTTCCTTCTATCTGACCAGTCAGTATCAGGTTCTCCAGGCTCTCCTTTCTCATTGCATGTCCCAGGAACTTCAGTTGTCTCTTCCTGATGCTCAGCATCAATTTCCTTTTTGTTGCCATTCTTTCTAACACTGCGTCGTTGCTTGTATGCTCAGTCCACGATATCCGTAGCATCCTTCTGTAGAACCACATTTCGGCCGCTTCCAGTTTTTTCCTCATTTTCGATGATATTGTCCAGCATTCGCAGCCGTACTGAAGAACTGACATCACGTAGCAGTCTAGCACTCTTTTCTTCGTTTCTATTGAGATCTTCCTGTGTGTTAGTATCTTGCTCATCTTCTGGAACGCGTCCTTTGCCATGCCAATTCGCCTTCGGATCTCCGTGTCGCACTTTCCATCTCCTGTTAGGACACTTCCTAGGTACTTAAATTCTTGGACTTGTTTGATTCTGTTATCCCCCACCTGTATTTGGCATTTTGGGTTGTATCTTTTGCTGATGACCATACACTCAGTTTTCTTAAAGTTTATTTGTAGTCCCTTCTTGTCACTCTCCACTGCTACTTTCTGTATGAGATCTTGCAGTTTCCTTTCCGTGTCTGCAATCAGTACTGTATCGTCCGCGTATCTTATGTTGTTCAGGTTGTGGCCTCCAATAATAAATCCTGGTGTGTCATCTAGGGTCCTCAAAATATTCTCGCTGTATAGGTTGAACAAATCCGGTGAAAAGACACATCCTTGTCTTACGCCTTTTTCTATCTTTGTGTATCTACTGAGGTCGTTACCTGTCCGTATGCAGGCCGTTTGATGCCAGTAGAGATTCTTGATTATTCTTATATCTTTGCCGAAAATGTCGAGGAGACGACCTAATTATTGCAAATAATAAAAAAGTAAGACGCCGTTAAAAACCAAACTCACAGTAAGAACTTTCATAACTGGCAGCAAAGTTTAATAATTAGCAGTAAAGAGAATGAACACAACGGTCTTTATTATAAAGGAGAGGAATTTCTCTTCCATTTGCATAGAGTGATATCTATATTAACTGTTGTTATTGTTGAAAGTCCTCAAGTGAGGATTTTTCTGTTATTTGGTACAGTTTATTTATTCTGTAGTGCCAGTCCATAATGTTCGAGGCAATGTTGTCTTCACCAAGGTTCATCGGCTTCGTTTTCTCAAAATCATTTTTACAATTGATTTTAGAAAACGGTTATATACATCTGACAGTTCAGATATTTCTGAACGAGTCTGACGTCCTTCATGACACCCATGCGATTGTCTCAATCTGCCTTATCACTAAGTAGCAATGGTCTTAATCACACGAGATGTTTAATCATTACCATATGCTGAAACGACCACAAAATCTATAATTTTGTCATTTATTAGGTTGTCCCAAAAGTTCGTAAACACTTGCAAAAAATTGAAATTATACTCGCCAGGTAATCTAAGGTTACCAGAAAACACTTGAAAAAAATTGAAATTTTACTCACAAAAACAACAAAAATTATTGCTCAAAATAAAGACCATCATTTTCCAAGACTTTCTGCCATCGATCTGCAAGCCTTCGGATCTGGTCAAAGTACCATTCAGCCGGCTTCGCATCAAAGAATTCTTGACACGCTTCCTCGACTTCATCAAACGAGTCGAATCGGTGACTCTTCAGAAAGTGTTGCATTGAGCGGAAAAGGCTGTAATCTGATGGAGCACAGTCGAGACTGTAGGCTAGATGTGGCAGAACCTCAACGCCGTCCAGCTTTTCAAACTTGTCTTTGGTCTTCCTGGCATTGTCCTGCTGCATCAAAGCGCGCTTTCGGTTGATCAGAGCCGGGTACTTTTGCTTCAATTTTTTATAGACCCGCTCAAGTTGCTGAGAGTAAAGTTCGGCACTGATGGCACGACCATTCGGAACCAACTCAAAATGCACGATTCCTTCAAAGTCCCACCAAACGCACAATATAACTTTCTTGCCGAATCGATCTTGTTTTGGAACCGACGGTATCTCTTGCCCTTTCTGAACCCTTCGCTTGTCTCGATTGTGCTGTACCAGACAGACCCATTTCGCAAGTGTTTACGAACTTTTTGGACAACCTAATATTAAGATTAGCTTAGCTTGCCACAATGTTAAAAGTATTGAGCACCCACTGTAAAAAAAACTTACTTCTTCTTCTATATACTGTGTTATATTAGAATGTTCGAAATCAATGTTCTTTCATTGTAGCTCTTAATAAATTGTATTTTGTTATCTTTTCTAAACCATGTTCTACCATTTATTTCAGCCAGTCAGTTAAGCGTCATACTTGATACACGCTTAGGTGATCATGTCTCTTTTGATCCATGAGTGACTAGGCAAAAGGTTTTTCAGCAGTAAGCTGCCATTTCTTTCTGGGGTAGTGTTATGTCGCCAAGTATAAATGAATAACTCAACAACAGAATCAGAATATAAGTTGTATTCCGCGGAAAGACGGTTAGTAGGTACAGAAGTGATTAGTAATATTTACAATAGAAAAGATACAATAGTCCAATCCGTCGTAAGACGTGTGTATACGTGATTACTTCCGGTACGCCACCGGAAGTGTGACTAACTCTCGCACTGACTCTCAAGTGACTCTCTACGACTCTGTACGAACCCGTACGACTCTGTACGACTCATTATTTAGTCGTCCTTCCCAGTTAGGGCAACATATGACACATGGTCAGTTTATATCTGGGATTTCCGGGCTATATGGCCCGGTAAAAAAATGTCTGTCTATTTTTGCCAAGTCGTGCCTTTACCCTTCGGCGGACCACGACTGGGTTATTGCTCTCTGCTCGGAAGCAGAGAGCGCCCTCTACCCGAAGGCAGAGATCTGACAGTGTCGTAGAGTCGTCAGTCTAGTGACTCGGTACGACTCATTATTGAGTTGTCCCTCCCAGTAAGGGCAACATGGGACACATGGTCAGTTTGGACTGGGATTTCCGGGCTATATGGCCCAGCCAAAAAATATCTGTCTATTTTTGCCCAGTCGTGCCTCTACCCTTCGGCGGAACCACGACTGGGTTACTGCTCTCTGCTCGGAAGCAGAGAGCTGACAGTGTCGTAGAGTCGTCAGTCTAGTGACTCGGTACGACTCTCCATGTAGAGAATCCACCATTGCTATATATAGCAATGGGAACAGTCCATTATGTAGTCAAATAGGGGCGGCGCCCTAACAGGTAGACTGGTTGCCAACCAAAGCTATAGAACCGAGTTTGTATTTCTGTTTAACCCATAGCTGGGGAGAGAAAAGTTAGATTAATACCTTTCGTATTTTCGTATTTGAATCCAACGAATTTAACCATCTATTTTCACACTTAATTTTTACTTTTTTGATAATTTATAATTTTCGAATGAAAAGTCTCCTTGATTATTATTCTTTTATCTATGTGTCCATTCAAGATGTAGGTGATCATGTCTCTCCACAATTTCTTCTCTGTAACTCTTAATAATTTGTATTTTTTTGTTATCTCTCCTAAACATTACTCCAGGCTATCTAGGTAGGTTATACGTTATTTTTCTCTGACTCTCTTACTTTCAACTGTTCTTTGAGTACCAAATTTTCCAAACCTTCTTTCCTCATTATGTAGCCTATAAATAACAACTGCCTCTTTTAGATGTTCTTTTTGTTTTCATTTTCGCCAATATTTCGCCGTTGCTCCCATGTTTGGTCCATCCTTCTGTAGAACCACATTTCTGCTGATGTAAGTCTCTTCTTCATTTGTGAGGATAGTAATTGTCAATCACACTAGCTCTTTATCAAATGCCACACGCTAGAATCTGTATTGTTGTCGTTTATTAAGCTTAGGTCGCAAGTACTGGGGCACTTAGAGTACATCGAACTCAGTACTCAGTAGTAATTGTCAACCAGTCTAGCTCGCTACCTATTCAGTCATTCATGCTTGATATGACTGACTAGGCAGAATATTTTCCCGCAGTAGGTTTCTGTGGTACACTAGCTGTCAACCAAGGCTATAGAATCCGGTCTGTTCTGCTATTTAACCGTAGCTGGAGGGAGAAGAGACGGATTAATAACTTTCCCACGGGTATTTGCGCGTAAGTAAATGCAGGGAATTCAACTGGAATTCGAACTCTGCTCTCGATTTCGCGGTATCCACTGGGCCACCACGATAAACCGACAATAGAATGTGTATTGTTGCACAATGACATCAATACGTTTGTTCATGTGTACTGCCTATTCTCGATTTCAACACTGTCAGTTGTAAAATTAAAATCTATTGTTTTAAGATTTTTAAATCTCGTCAGTCAACGTGCTTTGAAGGATGTTCAAAGAATAAAATGCCTGGTAATATGAATTTCCTTTGAACTTAGACTTTGAAAGACTTCATTAGAATTTCAAACAATGATTTCTTTTTCTTTTATTAGAAGATTTCGTTTTTGCTATTCACACAAAAAGAAAAAAATGTCCAGTCCATTGACTCTGATAAAAGCTGTTTAAGCTGGCTAAATCCAAATTGGAGGGGGATGACAAGAATCCTTAAAAATCTAATTAAAAAGAATCGATTTCTTTAAATGCTTAACGGCCCGTAAGATATCTTATAAGTTCGGTCTTAGGGCCATATCACATTGAAATATTGATTCTCGTCCGATCACCGAAATGAAGAAATGTTGAATGTCAGTAGCTAGATGGGTGACCGCTTCGGAATGTCAGGTACTGTATGCTAGGATGTGTAGATGGTGTAATAAATAATGTCTCGTCATGGAAAATCAGAAAGTCGTTCGAATTCTATTCGATTTCATTATATTCACTTACGTGCAAATACTCTCGGGAAAGATAAAATTTACCTCTTCTCCCAACTATGGGCTAAATAATAGTACTTGAAAATCATTATCTCCAAAAATTATTGATCCAAAATTCACTCGCATAAAGAATATTAGTCTTGCAATCCAAAAGTATATTTTTGTTTTTAAATAATCTACCGAAAGTTAAATTAATCAATCTTGTATATTTGTAAGTTGAATCGTTATTTTATGATAAAATTTCAAGGCAAAGTACTCAGAATCGAGTGATATATGAAGAACACGTTCCCTATTTACGATGAAGATTTTGGGGTGAAACACTCAGGTTCAGACATTAAAATTATTAATATGTTTAATTATTTTCATCCTACATAACATATATAAATATCTCATGGCTCTCCACTATTTCTTTCCTTCATTATCAGTGAGCTGGCATAGATTTGTTTTTATAATCGTATCGACCCAAGCAAGGCATTATAGTACCACTGTTGTGCAGGGGGTTACATAGGAGGAAAGTTATGAGAAGGAGTGACAGAATACAGGGGGTGTCAGGAAGTGGGTAGGAGAGGGATGAAAATACTGCAGAAATGAGATGAGAGCATGAGAGCGAGGATGCAAGTTAATGAGATAAGAGGTGACTATTGACTTTACATTTAAATTCTTGGAGATTATAGCTGTTGGGGAAGCAAGTAAACGGAAGGGAATTCAACAGGCGGGAAGTGCGAAAAAAGAAGCTACTGGAGTAAAATTTGCTTTTACATCTTATTGGTTTCACAGTAAAAGGGTGGGACCTACTTGCTAATCTTGTCGCTCGAGTAAATTCGTATATAGGGGGAACCAATGAGCTAAGTTCATCAGAGTAGAAGCCGTGAAAGTACTTGTAAAAGAGACACAGGGAAGCCACACTGCGCCGATGAGAAAGTGACTGTATCCTAGCTGCCAAATCTGGATCGATCACATTGCAGATTTTTAAGTTAAGAGCTTGAATTTGAGTTTTAATTCAGTTTTCTTTCTTTAAGACTGGTTTCCACCGAAAGGCTCGGGACCCCAGCCTACTTTCCTACAATAGATGTATGCCTTTCTTAAGCATATTAGGGCGAAAGTGAATACAGCAATCTAGGACAAAATTAGAACGCGTTTCATCGATTTCACTTCCTACACCAATAACTGGATATTTTCATTATTATTATTATTGAGTGATGAAGTAGCAAGCTAACAAAACTAAGCTGGGGTACAACTATACGAAGCCCAGTATACCTACTGTGACACCCAGTCCGATAAGTACCTGTCTCACAAATGAATGTTGATGATAGGATAAAAGCAGCGCTTATCTTTGAAGGTGGAACCCAGTTAGAACTGTCTTCAAGGGAGTTAACCCAATCCTCTCAGATGGTCGACGACAGATGAGCTTTCCAAGTATCTAAATGTAAGTTCCGATTTCACCTTGGCAGCCTCATCTTTCAAGCTTAAAAATAAACTACTCAGGGACCGCTCATGATGCTAACCCACATTCACAATGACATGCCCAACTGGTTAAGACACTGAACACGATACATCTTCAAACAAAACATGTACATGATAAAACGTAAAATAAATTACAATAAGTCGCCATGAGAGCCACTTATAGTGTATTATGATTATCATTATTATTACTATTACTATTATTACCATTATGATTATTATTACGAGTGTAGATCTGACGTCAAAAATGACGGCAAAATAGTATCGCCCCTATATATATCATCTACTAGGATAAAGACCGTTGTATATATTCTTCACTACTCGACGATATAGTTATTGCAAAAAATAATAATAAGCATTGTTGAAGACCAAATGCGCGGCAAAAGCTTTCATAAATGGTATTGAAGTTAAATAACACTCTTTCTCCATAAGCCTGACAGGAGCTATATATATATATATATATATATATATATATATAGGAAAATTTGAAGCATTGTGTATATTAGGATTATGGTTAGGTTTTGAAGGCTTTCACAATGCGTTTAGTAAAATAAAAGAAGGTAAAGAAGTTTTTGGGTATTACCTATTTATTATACATAATAAATAGGTGATACCCAACAAATTCTTTACTTTCCTTTATTTTACTAAACGCATTGTGAAAGCCTTCAAAACCTAACCACAATCCTTATATATATATATATATATATATATATATATATATATATATATATATATATATTCTAATAGAGAGGATTATTATTATTATTATTATTATTATTATTATTTCCTTTGGTTTCTGTTGTATGTTCCTTTTCACCCGGGTCCTAACCAGAGAGCTAAGGTCAGAAATGGCATCATAACATTTCCACTGTGAATTCTTGTATAAAATATGCAACTTAAGATCACATACATTTTACATAAATAAATTCCTTCTTAAGGTGTGAACTGTACTTAGTACTTTTTTGGGAATTTATTTAAGTCAAGAGCAACTATAATTCCTTTCCATATGTTTATCAAAAACCTTTCCAGTTAAGCCGAGGCCTCCAATTACAGCAGGAATTATTGATTTCCTAATTTGCCACATTTTTTCCACTTCAAGATCATTGTATGTTGATAATTTGTTTTAAGTTTTAAACATACATTATAGTCTACAGGAAATGGCATGTCAATAAGAAAGCACATTCTGTTTTTGTGGTCTTTGATCTTAAAGTCTGAACGATTGGCTTTGATTAGTGTGTGTGTGTGTGTGTGTGTGTGTGTGTGTGTGTGTGTGTGTGTGTGTGTGTGTGTGTTGTAATGTCTCATCTACGAGCAATTGTTACAGGTTCTATGTCTGTAACCGGGAAGGTGGTGTTCATAATTGTTTCTTACAGATTCATTTCCGTAAATGTAGATGCAGATATTGGCCCACTCTGTCATAACGAGTTTTATATTCAGTGGACGCTCATACAATGCAAAATGATACAAGAATATGATCATTTTACTGTTATTATTATTATTATTATTATTATTATTATTATTATTATTATTTGTCTATCTCCTTAGACAAAGGCATACTTCCGGCATTGAAATTGACCTTCTAGTCTTTCTCATATTTCTATTTTAAAATAACCTTTCTGTATTTATGTTAAGAAAAATATTTTCCTTCTTTTACGCGTCATGTTCTTTCAAGACTTTGGTGTTCAAGACTCTCCACCACTTTTTTTTTCTAATTTATTATGTATCTTTAGTAATAGAGGATAAAATATCGTCTAGATATAAATTGACAATGAGGAACCGGATTTTTTGCTTCTATGTCCAATGTTTTTTATCTTTGAAATTAAAATTTGTTGTTGGGTCAAGTATGTTTCATTATTTTATGCAAACGAATGCATTCTACATTCCACAGATAAAGATTCAGCTGAAGGTCCATTATTATGCAACAATTCTATAAACATATAAATCTTGTCTATTATAATAATTGCTGAATTTCTACTGGTCCCAAATGGTCATTATTATTTTCTTTTCGCTTATAATTAATTTGTGAGACCAGCGGATTTTTCTCTTATCTCAGCAGTCTTGTTTTTTTTTTCCTCACTGCTGTGTGTGTGTGTGTGTGTGTGTGTGTGTGTGTGTGTGTGTGTGTGTGTGTGTGTGTGTGTGAGGAATTTTTGCTAAACAGTAAACGAGTAGGCGGGCCCATTAAATAGCGCTTTCACACATTGGCACGCCCATCTTCATCGTATTTTCCGGGCATCAAAATGCAGAGCAGGGCAAAATGAATTCGGATGAATCTCATCAAAAAAAGACTTTCAGCTTTTTCCCGAAGTAATTAGCTGTTTTTTCGTTCAATTTCCTTTGTCTTTCTTTCTCTTACTTTCTTTATTGTTTTTTTTTCTTCCTCTCTTCAATCCATATCCTTTATTTATTTGATCCACAGTTTTTTGTTACCATTTTTCAGGGAGTAGAAAAAAAGTAATCAATTAATGTTAAAAATCTTAGTAATAAAGCAATAAAGATATCGAAAAATGAGGATAGGTTGGCTAGAAAGAAACGACGTGTTTAGTTACATGGTGAGTTTCTGTGAAGGGAGGGAGAAGAGGGGACAAAAAAGATGTCAAAGTGTCGAGCGGAAGATATTTCTAAGCATGAGTAGCGGAACGAGAATAGTCTATCTCCGTATATTTAATAAAGTGTTCAGTTCTAAATTCCCTGAAAGTTACCGATATTTATTCATCTAAGAAATTGAGATAACTTAAGAATATTAGGTTGTAGTGGCTTATATATATGTTGGTAGCAGTGGACGGAGAACGTGGGCAACGATGAGGTGTTGGAAAGGATTCAAACGGGATAAAACCCATACTAAATATCGGGAAGAGACAAATGAGGTTTCTCGGACATGTAATGATGTAATGAAGAATGAGGGCCTGGAGAACTTAATACTCACTGGTCGGATAAAGGGAAGGAGAGACAGAGAAAAACAGCGCGAGACGTACTTGTTAAGTCTGATCGAATGTTTGGCGGGGCGGGGCGGGGTGGGGCGGAGCGGGGCGGGATCGGTGCTTAGAAGAGATACCAAGAGAAAAAATATTGAGAGCAAAAAGACATACAGCTGAGTGAAAGTCCATGATCGCGTACGTCCTGAAAGGACACGGCACATGAAGAAAAGAAGAAGAAGAAGCAAACTCAGAAAATTAACTGCAGGAATTTCTATGGAAAGTAGTAAAGGAAAGCGAGAAGAAAGGACTAATCATTAATTGCAAAAAGCCAAAATGTATGGTTGTCATCAAGAAAAATAGCCGAAGATGCAGACTACAAATTGGAGGTAGTAAAAGAAAGCAGGAAGAAAAGACTAAGCATTACTTGTAAGAAAACAGAATGGATAGTTGTCAGCAAGAGGAACAGCCCAAGATGCAAGCTACGAATTGGAAATTTCAAAATCAAGCAAGTAAAAAAATTAAATATCTAGGAAGTGGGCAGAAAAGTTGACACGGAAATGTAAAAGTATTAAGAAGCAGAAAAATTACGTTTGTAACAAAGAAAAGAATACTAAACTGTTATGAATTCTCCGAAACTCCTATATGGCAGTGAATGTTGGACAATCTGTTCCAAAATCCGACGAAGAATCTGTAATCTGATCGATACCGACTTGGCAGCTCGGCTGCAGTCGCTGTCTCACCGACGTGACGTAGCTTCCCTGTGCCTGCTTTATAAATACTTTTACGGCTTCTGCTCCAATTAAGTTAGATCACTGGTACGCCCTAGGTATGAATTTACACAAGCTACTAGATTAGCAATTAGGTCCCACCATTTTACAGTGAAACTGATAAAATGTAACCGCAATTTCTACTCTAACAGCTTCTTTTCAATCACTTTCAACCTATGAAATTCCCTTCCATATACTTGCTTCCCCAACAGCTACAATCTCCAGGAATTTAAATGTAAGGTCAATAGACATTTCCTATCTCACTAACTCGCATCCATTCTCTCAAGCTCTTTTTTCATCTACTCCACCCCCATCCTCGGTATTCTCATCCGTCTATTACCCTCCTCCTGACATTTCCTATAACTAACCCCTCTTTCTCATCACTTTCCCCTATGTAACCCCCTGTGCAACAGTGGCAGTAGAATGCCTTGCTTGGGGTGAGATGATTAAAAAAAAGATAAGAAGAGGCTTGAGACAACAGAAATATATTTCTACAGAAGAATTCTATGGACTGAACATATGATTAATGAGGAATACTCAAGGAAAATGTGGAAAAAAACGCATATACTTAAAATCAGAAATTTTGCGAACAATCTTAAAATATACTGCAGAAGCATCAAATTAGATTTGGCAACAATGTTTAATGCACGGACGAATGGTAGAGGTATAAATGTACAAGATGTATTCTGACGAGAAAGATTGTTTGGCACGGTGAACAATCTGTCCAATATTCGACCTAGATTCAGTCTAATAACCCCACTTCATGTCAGTGGAAAACGTATGTCCAAAAAACGTAGTGTTGTTCTCCTTGAGGTTAGCATTAGCCCTGCTAAAGACAGGCAGGGAATGTTCTATGTGGCGATTAAATGAAAGCAGTTTTTCTTTGGTGACGTTAAAATGTACAATCCATTCCCTGCCTCGGTTAACCAGTGATTTGAGGTCTTTTTTTAGGACAGTTAGCAGTTTGATTTTGTCGATCTTGTCAGCCTGGCTTCGAACACAATTTCTACCATAAGATGTTTTAGAGTTTGAGATTTCATAAAAAAATATCTAGTAATAAAACTCTTACAAAATCGGTCAAATAAAATGTGATTTTCATGTTTAATCCAATAATTGGAGTAAACTTTTAAAGACCAAACTTTTGTCCACGAGTGAGAACCAATAAGTCAGTATCCTGGTTTGTTTTAATATATGTTGTGGTGCCCTTCTACGAGGAATGGACTCTTCCTCTTGTTATATGTGATTACCTGCATGACTTCTGGAGAACAGTTAACAGAGAGGAGTTAATCAAGGGCAGTTTAAGGAGCAGTTAACGGAAGCAATTAACAGCAGTTGACGACAGCTACTAGTCAGTCAATAAGCAGCGTAATAATACCTTCGGACTTATTACTATATTACTTATTATTAACACTATCTGTGAATATCTTGCTTGTTGTTATACTAATACATTGTTCCGTATCTTACTTCCGACACAAACCAGTCACTACAACTTACGCCACAACTCCACAACAAATTGGCGACAATGATCCACAACATCATATCTCTTCAAAACATAGGTGATCACAGCTCTTTACAGATTCGCATGTTTTATTATCATCTGTGAATGGCTATGTATTTTCGAGAAAGATAATGAAGGGGTTTAAGGTTACTTTCACCGCCGTTTGAATTTCAAAGGTTTTCTTTTGTTAGAAAGGTAAATTATGCACATGGCACATGGAACTGAAACAATCTGACTCGGTGGACGAAATAAAGGATTCATTTCGAAATTCCAATCACCTGAAGCCTGCCAGGATTTACAGCGACCGAAACGTCGTGAAAATGGCATCGAAGATGAGGAAAACAGTACCTCATTCCAGAAATACAGAGAACTTTCAAACTTTAGTGCAATCTTTTGAATAAGTCATATAATACCGAAAGACTAAACGCATTCTCAAGTTCCAGACCACCCACAGATTTTTTTTTTAAAGAAAACATTTTCAACAATTAAAATCCATCCCTAATATAACCTAAACTTTATAACCCCCTCTTAAGCAACTGTAATGGCGTTCTGAAAATTAAAATCAGTAGTCTACTTATTGTTGAATAAAGGTAAATCTATGAGGTTATGACGACTGAAAGCAATTCAAAGAGCCCAATTTTTCATCGACTGCCCTAGATTAATCTACACTAACGAAGTGTCTTTCACATAAGAGCCAATGCGTATTAATGACTGCAGGATTAAGCTCTTAATATAGAGTTATAGTTAGCAAACTCGACTTGTACACTCTTTCAGTTGGTTTGGTTTTTTTATTAAGCGGCATAACATATCATTCTCTATGGATTATTTAATGCTGAGATCTGAATATTTTCAATGTAATTCTATGCCTGATATTTTGCACATAATTTTATACTTTCAAGGCAAACGTATATTCTTTTCAGATATAAGGTTTGTTGATGATAAAATACATTGCTGGCAATGAAAATGTAATTTTTACTTCAGTGCTATGTTGATGTCATTTTGCTATAAAAAATATCTGACTACTGGGCATCTAAACTTATTTATAAATTGAACTTTGACTGTTTATGTGTGTGTCTGTGTGTATGTGTGTCTGTGTGTCTGTGTGTGTCCGTTACCTATAGACTCCAAAACGGCTGAACCGATTCTCTTGAAAATTTATACAGTTGTAATACAAGCGTCTGTGAGTGTTCTTAGCTAGGTTTTGTGTTGAGGTACCACCGATATATATCGAAAAAAATCGGTTTATAGAAGGAATGGTCCGATTTTAATCAAATTTAATACACTCATAGACAAAGACATAAGAAATTATATTCAGAAGTTTCAAGGTTGCAGTTCTTACAATAGTGCAGAAAATCGATAATATATATATATAAGGCAAGATGTTTGTGTGTGTGTCTGTTTATCTGCCTGTAAGTCTGTATTTTTTCAGCCCTTTTATTCTAGTTTTTGCTTCGGATTTGGCTCTAAGTAGGTATAATTGTAGTTCTTAGTTTCAGCCATGATACCATTTCCTCAGAGGACATATTTAGCCTTCAAAATTCAGTTTACGATGAAAGAAATTATTTGATATCAATACCAGGAAATCAAAATATGACTTACATCCATTCATTTTTCTTTCAGTCTACGGTTTCGCTTTAACTGGAAACAACTATTGCTTTTTAGTCTTTCGTGCCAACGTCGAAAGAGTCTGAGCTCCAGGACCATGGATTAGTCTTAAAGCTTTCATTACACCCGAGCAACGCCGGGCTATACTGCTAGTTATGCTATACAAACATTTTACTACACACTCATTGAACAACGAGACAAAATACTGTTTTCCCATAGGTGGGACCCTAACAGGAGTTCCACCACAGCTCAGGATAGACCTGGAGACAAAAGCAAATAAGAGGTGGTTTCAAGCTCATAAAACCTCTAATCTCGCGATTAGAGCCTTGCTGCCAATATAGTTTGTTGTCATATCCAGCACGGACATTCTTCCAGCGATTTCGATCCTCACTCACTGCCACACTGATCACATGTTAGTGTAAATATATATTAAAAAGCAATGATATTAAAAGATGTGCGTTGTGGATATCGACTCGGAACTAGAAATCGGGGAGCCGAGTTCGAATTCCAGTTGAATTCCTTGCATTCACTTAAGCGCAAATACACTTGGGAAAAGTATAAATCTGTCTTCAGCTTCCGTCTTTATTGTACAGAAGATCTTCTGGACAATAAAGACGGAAGCTGAAGAAAATTCACCTGAAATAGGCCTATACTTCCGCTTAACCATGGAATAACGTGTCTGTTTTTAACTTTTACACATATTTGCACTATATGTATTTATTTACATATATATTTAGAGCTCTCCTAGAGAGTTATCCTACCACTTTATGTGCAGGATACTACTTTGGATTCTTCTATGTCTACACCGCATGTTTATATATATATATATATATATATATATATATATATATATATATATATTATAAGTCAAAAAATTTATCACAGCAAGAAATAAATTTATTTTCATACTTACAGGCATTTTGTAAAGATGATGGAATAGAAATAAGAAACACGAAAAATGACCGACCGGTTTTAATCCCGTTTTTTTTGTCAGGGTCAACTGGGATTTTTTTAATTCTTCAATATTTTAAATATATTAAAACTGAAAATGAAGATGACAAAGAGGAGAACATTGGGTTGGGGCAAGCACTAAATAATAATTGTATGGATTCCAATCACACAATCTCTCTGTTTACAGAGAGACGCGGTCCAACTTTTGATGTATAGTGACTCCAACGCCTGAAAATGAAACGCTGAATGTGAAACAGACAACACAGTGAACTGGTCCACACTGAAGCCAGTCACACAATTTCTGCTGCTTATCAAGTGTTCAGTGATTGCTGATCTGGAAGTGTTCAAAAGTTGTCTCGCATAGACATCCGGTTTGAGTATTCTTAATGGCACATGTTGCTTAATTCTGCAATCCAATCTCTGTGACGTCCTTCCTATATAGTCATTACCACAACTACAAATAAATTTATAGACAACAGAAGAAATATGATGGAGAGGAAGTAAGTCTTTTTTTATAGACGGATAAACAGAACGAATGCCAAAATGGATCCTGATCTGAGCAGAAAAATAACAAGAAGTAACTACTCTGGAAATATGCCTAGCCAAAAGCTCACTACGCGAACCAATGTAAGGTAGCCTTAAATAAACTGAATATTTTTTTACAATATACGGCTTTATCACGCATCACACCATTAACAACATCACTAGGATAACCATTTTTGGATAAGATGCTGCGGATAAAATCTAATTCCACGTCCATATTACTTTCCGAGCAAAATTTTAATACTCTATGTGTAAGGGCCTTAATCAAATTAATCTTTCGCTTTTTGGACAAAATTAGTTCCACTGCTTATACAATCCCGAATACGTGGCTTTTCGAAACACGGAAGATTCAAATTCACTTGGAGTCCGATGAACGAAAACATCGAGAAATGATAAACAACATTCGGACTCCTTTTCTATTGTAAATTTTAGGGACGGATGTTACTAATACAAAATAAAAAGAAATGAGTCTGCCTCACCCTCACTATCATTTGAGCTTTATTTAACAGCATATTAACATCTGTGGGTTATTTAATGCCAAAAAGTGGGGTTTTAAGATTTTTTAATGTTCGGTTATAGTGAGAAGGTTGATTTAGTCAGATTTTAATAAAAAATTTCTTGTTTGTATTCTTTTTTATTTCAGAAAACTGAAAATGTCTTCTAGTTTTGTATTGAAAAATGTTTTGCTGATAATAATTTTTTCCTTCAAAAATGTGTTATGGTAATAATTTTTTCCTTCAAAAATGTGTTATGGTAATAATTTTTTCCTTCAAAAATGTGTTATGGTAATAATATTTTCCTTCAAAAATGTATATTTTTCTATAAAAGTGTATTTTTATATTTTCATAGTGTTTTGACCCCAGTTTGGGGGTTAACTATTTGCCCATAGCTGGAACCCTAACAGGTGCTACCACTCCGGGTCAGAGTAGACCTGGGAACAACAGCAATCAAGAGGTAGTTCCATGCTTCTCACAACCTCCCAATCAGAGGCCTTCCTGCCAGATGCTGTTTACTGTCACGCCCAGGACCACCTCACTATCAAACAGACAAAAAGTATCGTCCACATACCGATAATACATGGACGGCTTATTGTTATGCGTGAAGAGGGATGACTCATAGAAACCCACATATATATTGCCTAAGGCAGAGGGAATCCCATACGGACCCCGTCAATCTGCCTATACATGTAGTTGTCGAAACTTACTTCAAATATTGAACAAATGAACTTTGACTTTTCTCCTCGGCCTTACCCTCTCTTCTGATCTCAAATGGAACCACTACATTGAGTCCATAGCTAAATCCACTGCTAAGAAGGTTGGGTCACTATATCGGGCCAGGATGTTTTTCCCGCCTGAATCCATCCTGCATATATACAAATCAACCATTCGTCCGTGCATGGAATACTGTTGCCATATATGGTCAGGCGCCCCTGCTTTTCTTCTCAGTGTTCTCGACAGACTCCAAAGGAGAATCAGTAATGTGATAGGTACCGACTTGGCAGCTCGACTACAGCCACTTCCCCACCGACGAGATGTGGCCTCCCTTCGTCTATTCTATCAATACTTTCATAGCTTCTACTCCAACGAACTTAAGTCACTGGTGCCTCCTCAACAGATGTTTACTCGTGCAACCAGATTGGCAACTGGGTCCCACCCATTCACAGTTAGATTAACCAAATGCAGACGACAATTCTACTCCTGCGGCTTCTTCTCTTGCACTTCCCGCCTGTGAAACTCACTCCCATATTCTTGCTTTCCTGACGGCTACAACCTGCAGGAATTTAGATGCAATGTCAAGACTCATCTATTAACCACTTGACTCTAGTTCTTTCACCACCCCGTATATCCTTTCCTTTCTCTCCACCTTTGCAACTGTCATCACACCTGTGTTCCCATCCTTCTATTGCTCCTTTCTAACTGGTTCGTCTTCCTCTTCACTCTCTTCTACTTAATCTTTTTACTCTTATGTAGCCCCCTGCACATCAGTGGCATTACCGCCTTGCTCGAGGTGATACGATTAAAAAAAAAGAAAAAAACTTCATTAGTTCAATGAAGACATTCTCAGGCATATCCGGACGAGCGAGAAAACTACGATACAACATATCACAACAAATATCATTACTTTCTAAAACTGGAACACATGTAAACAATGAACACACGTCAAAAGAACACATAAATTTAACAACTGGGGTATCACGAATTATTTCTGCAAAAGGAAAAGAATCTTTAATAACATACGAACTATAATATTCAACTACAGGATGAATAATTCTAGCTAGAAAACTAGCACGACTATTATATATATATATATATTGAAATACCTAAAATCAAAAACAGCAGTAACACAGGTATAGCTGGAATATGTGAATTCTGACCTGACAACAAATAATTCTGAAAACTGTTCCTGGGGTGAGATAAGGATGGGATTGCGAACAAAGATAGTAACCACTGAAGAAAACAAGTTTTATAACCTCTGAATTCGCAACATCAGTCAATGCATTTTACAGCTCACACTGAAATCCCGGATATTTATTGCTCGCCAATCAACAATTAATGACGACACTCTATCGATTACAGCGCCTCAACGGGGACAGATGTCATCGACTTTGAACAGAGAGTCTTGAATCGTATTGTCTGGTCAGACAAATTACGTTTGCAACCCTTTCGGCCAGAGGGTTGAATTTATGTATGAAGCACACGGCATGGGCTTATGGATCTAATCTGTCAGGAATTATTTTATACGGCCTGCAAAAGCAGAACAAAAATTGTTTCTTTACTTTTTAACTTTCTTTTTTGTTACATATTGATCAAATTATATTGAAACCAGGGACAAAAAATCAAATACAGAATTTATGTTCATTGCTACAAACGTCTCACGAGATTTATCGAGAGTTTCTCATTCAAAAAGATTTTTTTCTCACTTGCATTAAGCTCATTGATAAAAATAAATCTATATATATATATAAGGCAATCTGTGAGTCTGTGTGTGACTGTTCCCTATGCAAGCCTACATTTTTTAAGCTACGCCATTCAAACTTTCTAGGGACACATATTTACAGGGAAGCCAGGCCGACACATACTTATTGAGTTTAAGTTCAGCAATTTTTCCTTTCGCAATTTTTGGCCAATGGAGCCGATTGTTTACATTTGCTCCGTAAGACATCTAAGATCTAAGATGGTTACTAGGTTACGTCACAGAAATCAAATCACGCATGTCAAACGCGACTAAAATATTTTTATTAAAAAAAACAAAAAAACAAAATGAGCCTCTATATTTGATTTTATTCCGACGTTTTAAAAATTCATTTGGACAACAAAAAAATGTGAATATTTTTCCCAGTAATTTTGAAACACAAACAAAATATGTAACAAAAAAAATGGCATCTTCTCCTACTACTAAAATGTTCTGAGATGCTAGTATATTATATATCAAAGTAATTTTTCATATATCCTCACAGCCTGTTCACAAAACGTATTCAATTAGAAAATAAATGTAGACATCATAAGCGCATATATTATTGTTTTTAGTTATTCTGTCGTTGTAAAATTCGTCCATACATGGCTAACAGTCATGCAGATTTCCATGAAAAATGTTTGATCCCTCCCCAAGCTGGTATGGGCGATGTAATGATGTGATATGTGTTGAGAGCCATGTTCAAATTCCAGTTGAATTCGTTGCATTCACATACGCACAAATCCCCTTGGGAAAGGTATGAATCAATCATTTCTCCCTCCAGCTAAGGGTTAAATAGCAGAAAAGATTGTGTTTCTGTAACCTTGATTGGCAACCAGTCTACCGCAGAAAGATTTGGCTAACTACTGCGGAAAACTTTCTACCTAGTTTGTTCTGAATCGAAAGAGACATGATCGCCCAAACGTGTATCACATATGTCACTTAACTGACTATTGAATGGTGTGAGACCTTTTCTGTTGTCGTTCTTAAGATTTGCACAATAAGATTGTCTAATTTTGTTTAGCGCTTATCAGTCTCTATATGTTATTTAATGTCGAAATCCTAAATATTGAGCACTTATTTATGGCTTCAGCTACATGTAAAATGTATTATTGATCATTTTGCTATAAAATGTATTTTTCATAATTATACAGTAAAATGTATGGTTGCTATATCTTATTATAATATGTATTTTTGGTAATTTTTCTTTAAAATTGTAAATACTTATTGTTTGTCTATATTTTGGAGATGAGGTAGTATTTACATTATTGGGACTATTGTTCTCATCTTTGTTGCCATTTGTACGATGTTTCGGCCGTTGTACGCTCCGGCCTTCTTCAGGTGCTAGGAATTTCGAACCGAACCCTTTATTTGTTTATATTTCTGAGATGAGGTAGTATTTACAGTATTTTCATTATTCAGACTATTGTCCTCATCTTTGTTGCGACGTTTCGGCCGTTGTACGCTCCGGCTTTCTTCAGGTGCTACGAATTTCGAACCTGTATAACAATCATTGGGGTATATCATCATTGCGTAAAGCCTCGATTGCAAGTCATGAGTTATCTCCCTCTAACTCTGCAAGTTACTTTGTTCACCACTGTTGTAGCTTAGTATTGAACACACATCTCTAAAAGTCAAGTCAGGAACTAACCAAAGTCTATATGCACTGGGCCTTAAGGACAAGAACAACTGAATTTTGGAGACTTATAAACCTAATTTCCTAGCACCTGAAGAAGGCCGGAGTGTACAACGGCCGAAACGTCGTACAAATGGCAACAAAGATTAGGACAATAGTCCGAATAATGTAAATACTGTAAATGCTTATTGTTGTTCATTTTTCTTATATAAAAATATATAGCTGGTATTTCTACTATGAAAATCATGTTCATACTTTCATAGTGTGTTCTTTATGTTTGGTGGTTCACTATTTATCCATAGCTGGGACCCTAACAAGTGCTCTCAGTCCAGATAATGTTTATCCTAGGAACAACAGCAATTTAGAAATGGTTCCACGCTCCTCAAAACGTTTTAAATTGAATGCATGACAGATAATACTCAGTTTTTGCTCAAATACATGTCTGTGTAGACATAATTACTATAGCCGGTGATATGTCTGTTATATTTTGTAGTTTTTTGAAGTTATATTTTGGAATACAGTTTGATTTTAAAAAAAACTGTGTGAAATTTTACAAATTAATGTTATCAAAAGGTTCGTTCATGTTGATCGGTTCATTGATTTTGTTTAGCGGTGTATCAACTTCTATGGGTTATTTAAAGCCGGAATCTATATATTCTGAACACAATTGTATGACTTCAAACACAAATAAAATAAATTGTTGGTCAGTCAGTTAAGTGCAATACATGATACACGCTTGTGTTATCATGTCTCGAAAGACGGCAGAAGATTATCCCGCAGTAGGTTGCCATTGCTTTCTGCGGTAGACTGGTTGCCAACCAAAGCTCATAGAACCCAATCTGTCCTGTTATTTAACCCATAACTGGAGGGGAAGAGACGGATTAATACCTTTCCCAAGTGAATGCAAAGAATTCAGCTAAAATTGTTGGCATTTTTATTTTAAAATGTTTTGCTGGTATTTTTACTATAAAATATACTTTTTATACTTTTATAGATTTTTGTAATTGTTTGGGGGTTCAGTGTTTTTCTATAGCAGTCGCTCTAACAGGTGCTACTACCCAGGGTCTGGGTGGACCTAGGAACAACAGCAATTAAGAGGTGGTTCAGCGCTCTTCAATATTTCTAATTCCTCGGTCAAAGTTCTTACTGCCGGATGTAATTTATCGTCATACCAGAACTAACCACAGACAAATTGTGTATATTGGAACTAGTTAGAACTTTATGGAGACTATGAGATATTGTGGCGACTGTAGTGAGAATGTTAAGTAAAAATGTATTGTTTTGGCGTAAGGAATATTGTGGTAGGTTTAGGTCAGTGCTTATGTTTTGCCAAATTTAATTATAAGACAAATAAAAACAGACCTTTTCTATTCCCTCCCTCTTGGAACTTGTGCCACATTTTTATATTTTAGACTAAATAAATATTGCGTTCTTCTTTGGTATTTAGACTTTGTGAACTTCAGTGGAGTACTAGATTGACGGTAAGGTCTCATTATCTTACAGCTGAAAAGGCTAGATATAATCGTAAAATCTATGATAACAGTTTCTTTCCTCGTATTTTTCGCTTCTAGAACGCTCGTTTGTCTTCTTACTTTCATGTCAACAATATTAATGCAGTCATTCGTTATATTCTGTCTTCTTAATTACTGTTCTTTTATTGTTCTCTATCGTTTTTTTTTTTTGTTTTTTTTTTGCATATTCTCTCACACTTGATAATTCTTTCTGTGTTAGCGGCTTTATTATCTTGAAATGATTAAAATAACAGAAGAGAAAATAATCATATAATCAAGTTGTTAATTGTCCGCATTACCGAAAACAAAAGGCATGGAAGGAAACTCCCATCAGTACTAGAAAGATCTATAACGTTTAGTGGATATGATTTGTTTAATTTCCTGAAAAACTGATTTTTAAAGAATGATTTTTAAGGAACTTTAAACACTAACGGGTCGGTTAATGAATGCCATGGATTTCCACGTCTTCCTCTCTTTTATACCCCTCCCCAAGGTTTGTCTACTTACCATCCCACTCAATCAGTGTTCTTCCATCGTTTACAGAAGTTTATGTGGCCCTACAGAAGTATATTGAGAATTTTATTGACGGAGCGAGTAAGCGACGAGAAAATCTCTGAACAAACTGAAACAAAAAAATTACACTTATATTCAGAATCAAAAAGAAACAACTGAAATTTCTTGGAGGCCTAATGATGAAGGAAGGCTTAGATAACTTGACCTTCATATTGAATCCAAAATAGATAGAGAAAGCGGGTCACTACCTCCTGAGCTTGTGTAAACGTATAGTAATAAAAGAGATAGAAGGTTTGACAAAGAGAAAAACACAGCTAAGGACGATGCATGATAGGGACTTTTGGAAAGTTATGATCGCCAACCATCTGTAGAATCATATTTTAGTCGTCTTAAGTCACTTCATTGCTGAAGAAATAGTCTAGCGTCAGTGCTATAGAGAAAAACGGATATTACATAGCAGTTGATCACTTGCTTTATTTGGTTTCGGTTTTATTTGTTTCGAGTTTATATCATTCTTATTCCCTGTGCGAAGCCACTTCTGGTAGTCATGTAGGTATTTGTCTTTAACTTAACTCTTCAAGTTATTTATTCACAACTGCTGTAGCCTGGTATTGAACTCCCAATTCTTTGGGTCAAGTCACTGGAATTAAACAACGTCTATATCTACCATGTGTCCTGGAGGACACAATATACCCCAATGATCGTAATAAAATGGTTTGGTTCGAAATTCCTAGAACCTGAAAAAAACCAGACGTTCGAAACGTCGTAAACATAGCAGTAATGATGGGAACAATAGTCCAAACTATGTAAATAGTGTAAATACTACCTTATCTCAGAAGTATAGACAAATACAAAACTGATATTACATAGCAGTTGATCACTTGCTTTATTTGTTTCTATTGTCTCATTTTCATCAGTGGGAAAAGTGTCCAATTTACTGCCATATAGGTGGATTTATATTACATTGCATTTCAGCACTTGTCCCTTTACAAATAATATGAAGCAAGAATGCATCCACTTCTGATATAATTGGAGTAGATAGACTAAACTATCGCCCGGTTCACACTCCACCCACATCTATTGAACAGGTGAAGAGGCTCATCCCTTGTTTCCTGTTTAGGATGTGGTTTTCGGCTTTCTCTTTTCCATTCTTTTTACTCTTACGTAGACCCCTGCGCATCAGTGGCGTTATCGCCTTGCATGTGGTGATATGATTCAAAAAAAATATCTCCAATAAGGCCAAATTGTTATAATTGTTACTTATAAAAATATATATATAAATAATATTATTCTCTCTATATTTTTGATCGCGTGTGCATCATGATACTGTTAATGTGTGAACATCGAGCAAAATGATTTTAAATTTGATTTATATCAAACTAGCACAGGGCGTTAACCAAGGGGAATCCTGCTTTAATAAAACCAATGTCAGCAAACTTATCTCCAACGCGGAAGGAGCAAGCACGTAAATATATTAATTTGTTTATATCTGAGCTAAGCGTGTTGAAAAGTATTCAAAGTCGACGTCAACACTTTACTCTCGCTCCGCCTATCATGCCAGCCAGGCTTATCTGCGAAACTAATTGTGGCGTTGGAACAACCCAGCTGCGCACTCCTAAGTCAGTCTGCTTCTTCGTTGCCACACAGGTTCCTACAAGAATCCCATTCGCTTTGATTCTTTTTCTTTGTGTACCGTGTTCCTTCAGAATGTGGGCGATCATAGACTCCCACTTGGCTCTGTCTCTTGTCGCTCTCATTAATTTTTTTCTTAGTATCTCTCCCAAGCACCGCTCCGTCAACCATTTGCTCAGACCTAACAAGTACGTCTCGCACTGCTTTCCTCAGTCTCTTCTTCCATTTATCCGACCTGTGAGTATCAAGTTCTCCAGGTCTTCCTTCCTCATTACGTGTCCAGGAACCACATTTGTCTCTACCTGATATTTATTATCAGTTTTCTTCTCTTTTGCATTCTTTTCCAACACCTCATCGTTGCACAAATGCTCTGTCCATGGTATCCTCAGCATCCTTCTGTAAAACCACATTTCTGCTGCCTCAAGCCTCTTCTTCATCTTTGATGAGATCGTCCAGCATTTACTTCCATACAGAAGGACATATCACATAGCAACCAAGCACGCTACCTACCTCTAAATCGTCGCTAGCCTTACTTTTTTTTTTAAGTTTTTACTCATATTAGATCTAAGTTAGTGTGTGGTTATTTAAATACGAAAGAGCGTATGCACAACTAGTGAGGATCAGCTTCACTAATTAGTTGACCAGACTACCAGTAGTTGCAAAGCTTAACTTAGTTTAGCACAAGACAATAAGTATGGGGCACCCAGTGAGTATCGAACTCACCACTCAGCCGTGAGAGGCAGCCAGGCTAAACAGGTTAACCATTATTTTAATTTTAAGGCATTTTTTAATGTTGAGTTATAGTGAGGAGATTGATTTAGTAAGATTTTAATGAAAATGTTTTGTCTTTATTCTTCTTTATTTTAGAAAACGGAAAATGTCTTCTAGTTTTGTATTCAAAAATGTTTTGCTGAGAGTGATTTTCCTTCAAAAATGTGTTATGGTAATCATTTTTCTTCAAAAATGTACTGTTGGTAATATTTTTCCTTCAAAAATGTATATTTTTCTATAAAAGTCTATTTTTACGTATATATTTCAATAAAAGTGTAATTTTATATTTTCATAGTGTTTAACCCCAATTTGGGGGATTAATTATTGTTGACTCGCTATCTTAATATTTATTAAGCTTAGCTTAATTTGGCACAAGATCATAAGCATGGAAACGTCCAGTGAGGATCAAATTCCCGACTCAGAAGTAATGGTCAACCAGACTAAATCAGGTTTGTTAACCATTTCCTTATTCCGAGACGACCAATCTCAGCTCTAGGAAAGCACATGCGAGAGAAAATGTATAAGCGCTAGTTTTATTGTGGGGGGGGTGTTGTTTTTTTTAAATAATTTCACTTCAAGGAAGACAACGATGCCACTAAAACGCAGGAGGTTACAAGGAGTGAAAGTGAAAGAGAATGAGAAGATTTAAAATGGGGATTTAAAATGAGGAAAGGACAAAAAAGTTCAAGAAGACAGAAGATGGTGATTAACGTTGTATGCAAGTGTTTGATGATTACATTTAACAGTTCGAATTCCAGCTGAATTCCTTGCATTCAATTACACACAAATACCCTTGTGAAAGGTATTGATCCGTTTCTTCCCTCCAATTATGGGTTAAATAACAAGACAGGTTGGGTTCTATAGCCTTGGCTGGCAACTACCGCAGAAAGCAACGGCAACCTACTGCGGAATAATCTTCTACCCAGTCAGTTATGTCTCTTTCGAGACATGATCGCCCAAGCGTGTATCGCGTATGGCACTTAACTGACTGACAGTTACCAGGTAAGCAAGAAATCGGGAGAAAGTTTAACAGCGTAGATGTACAAGACATTATTCTTAGAGTAGAAGTGGTGGTTCCATCAAGATAATTCAACGGAACAACGGTGATACCTAGTTGCTTATCTAGTCACACGCTTTAAATTCATGTAGTCGGGGCACCAGGAATAAATATTTTAGAACAGGCTACATTACACCGGTGGAAAAGTAAGTGGAAGCAAGATCCCTGGTCAGGAACAATTATATTAGAGACTCTTCTTTTGGATTTTGTCAAGAATCTCGAGATGTACTGTTAAAGCTCCAGACCGGATATTGCAACAGTATTCAATACAATACAATACAATACAATAATAAACCCATGTGTATTTGAGTTTGAATTTGAGTTTTGTTTAACGGCATATCAACTTATGTGGGTTATTTAATGCCAAAAAGGTAGGGTTTTAAGGTATTTTGTTAATGTTGGGTTATAGTGAGAAGATTGATTTAGTAAGATTTTAATGAAAATGTTTTGTCTTTATTCCTTTTTATTTTAGAAAACGGAAAATGTCTTCCAGTTTTGTATTCAAAAATTTTTTGCTGAGAGTAATTTTTTCTTTCAAAAAATGTGTTATGGTAATAATTTTTTCTTGAAAAATGTACTGTTGGTAATATTTTTTATTAAATATGTATATTTTTCTATAAAAGTCTATTTTTACGTATATATTTCAATAAAAGTGTAATTTTATACTTTCATAGTGTTTTGACCCCAGTATGGGGGATTAACTATTTCCCCATAGCTGGGACCCTAACAGATACTATCACTTTCGTGTCAGGGTGGACCTGGGAGCAACAGAAATTAAGAGGTGCTTCTATACTCCTCACAACCTCCCAATCAGAGGCCTTGCTGTCGGATGCAGTTTACTGTCATGCCCAGGACCCCAAATCTATGTGTAAGATGGATTCTAACGAGAACATTTTGAACAGTGAACCAAACTTCCTTGTAACGGCCATAGCAACTGATTCATGTCGGTGGAAAATGTGAGGCCAAGAAGGTGTAGAATGTTATTCTCCTGCATTAGTCAGAAAAGATTCTGTGGTGAGTAAATGAGACAAGTTTGGTTTTGAAAGCGTTGAAATTTACACATCATTTATTGCCCCAGTCATCCACTGATTTGATATCCTTTTGAAGAGTAGTTGCCTAGTTTACTTTGTCTGATCTGTTAAATTTGCTAACACAGGATTTATTTAATGTGTTATCAGCATAAATACCTAGTTAGGGAATGATTTCATCAAAGAGATCATTGATGAAGATCAGAAAAAGCAGCGGCTTGAAATTAGGATTGCCGAGTTTTCAAGACCCAACATTCGTAATAGAGGTGTTAAACGGGGCTCGAATGACTGACGCCGCATAAAAATAAATATCTTATTACTACTATCTTCATCCTTGTTTCAAACCAATCGCCATAGTCCCGATTTCTCTCTCTCTCTCTCTCTCTCTCTCTCTCTCTCTCTCTCTCTCACACACACACACACACACATACACACACCAAGGAACAAAGTTATCAAACATTTCTGATAACCGTTCAAGTCAATCATCTTCAGTAAGTTCATACAGCACGAGGCTCTTGAGTAACGTTGACTGAATCCTTCTATCAAAGTCATTTTTTGCTAACAAATAAGTCATATGTTTTTACTCTTCTGATTGGGAAAGGTATTAATCCGTCTCTTCTCTCCAGTTATGGGTTAAATAACAGGACAGATTGGGTTTGATAGCCGTGGCTGGCAACCGGTCTACCGCAGAAAGCAATGGCAACCTACTTCGGGATAATCTTTTGCCCAATCAGTCATGTTTCTTTCGAGACATGATCACCCAAAGCGTGTATCACGTATGGCACCTAACTGACTGAACGAAAAAACCAGAATTGGCTGGTATTGTTCCAATTCAGGAAAAAACAACTTCTGACTTTTTTCCTTAGGAAAAGTATGATTTAATCACCAGAAGAGGCGGATTGATTAGCAATCAGTCTTAAAGTACAAAACCGTAGGAAAGACAATCCCTCTACTGCCTTTCCTCACAAACAATCAGGAGCATCATAAGTTCGAAGATATAAATGAAAATGAACCTGTTGAGATCCATGTTTGACTATGATCTGAAGAGTCATAAGGTTTAAAGACAGATTGTTCGCATAACACATCACTCAATAAATCCCGGGCCTCGCTGATAAAACAACTTTTATGCAAAATTCGACTGTATTCATCAACATAGTTTATCAGCCTAGATGGGGACTGATTCCAAGGCTTCTCTAACAATTCGATGCCTTTTTGTAGAACGATTTGTTTTGGCCTCAAAATACGCCACAGTTTTCGATATCACTTCTTCATTGAAATTTGGAGAATAGGGTGGATAAGGAAGGCAATTCGAAGTGCAATTCATGTGGTTTTGCCATCGTTGCATTCAACATGTGACACGGTGCGTTGTCTTATTCATTTGTGGCCATTTTTTTTTTTTTTTTTTTTGGTGATCTTTTCTATCAAAAGCATCAATAATGCTATATAATATTCGCTATTGATCTTTCTTTCTTAAGGTATTCGTCTTCGGTCGCTTTAGACGGTTTTCACCTGCTGCTGTCCACTCAGCTGACTGCCGATTTTACTCCGGAGTGAAGTAGTGGATCTGCGTTTCATCTTTTATTACATATACATATTTACGCCGAAACCCCTTCCTGTTGCGTTGAATCAGTTACAAACGATGCTCTGAATCGTCGACGCGTTGTTGTTTTGATCGACTGTGAGCAAACGTGGCACCCACTTTGAACACAGCTTTCTCATTGATAAATGTTTTATGCAAAATGATAAATACACTGTTAATATGTTCAACTCCTCTGGTATCTCACGCAATTTCAATCGGTCAAAACGAGTTTGTGGATTTTGTTGGTGTTTTCCGGGACACTTGCCGATTTTGGGTGATCCGAGCGTTTAGCATCATTTGTGTCTCTACAACCGCATTTAAAGTCAGTATACCACCTCTTAACCGTTGTTTCTCACGGAGTAAAGTCCGAATAACACTTATCAAGCTATTGGTTTTCTTGAATAGTATTTTTCCCATCAGAAAGCAATGATTTATGAACACAAGAAATTCAAATTTTTCAATTGTATTGAAAATTTGCAACAGTAGCTTCACTTAAATAACTGTTATTATTAACTAATAATCCGATTATGCGGAAATTTTGTCAGGTGCCATTTGAAGATTAGTTCTTCATAAAAACCATATGGATTTTTTATTAGTGGCCCCGTGTATATGTTAGACCCGGGACTTATTGAGTGATGTGTTATAATAGATGGATTCTAAGCATAGCGGGTGAAAGATGGCGTCGTCAGAAATCGGAATCTTAGAACGATATTTCAAAAGAATACTCTGCTATATTATTCGCCTCAGTATGATATTAATATTTTACACACACACACACACACACACACACACACACACATATATATATATATATATATATATATATATATGTATGTATGTGTTTGTATATATATATATATATATAACATAGTGATGATCCACGTATACTGTCTTAATATGTATAGGAAAGAATATTAATAAAAAAAAGTTTTGAATTTAAAAATGTACTTTTTTGGGACAGTATTTGTTTATTTTTATTATTGTATTTTATATTTCAGACCGCCCTCGGTCCTTCATCAGAAACGAGTGATTTTTAAATTTAAAAATTTTTTAATTTAAAAATCACTCGTTTCTGATGAAGGACCGAGGGCGGTCTGAAATATAAAATCCAATAATAAAAATAAACAAATACTGTCCCAAAAAAGTACATTTTTAAATTCAAAACTTTTTTTTTATTAATATTCTTTCCTATATATATATATATATATATATTCAATTTAAAAATTAGTGACCTTGTATATTTAACGTTTCTTTGTAAACCTTTTCCAAGTTGTATTTCTTAACTGTTTGTATATAAAACTGGTTCCATTATCAAAACCATTTTAGTCTGAAGAAATTCTTTTTTTGAAGGAAACGCGTCACATAGACCATTGTTTTATTTTTTATTCTTTCTCGTTCACTTACCAGCTGTAGTTGGTCAGTCATATCTTAGTACGCCGGTCAGCTATGGCTGCTATCCAGTCTATACTCAGGCAATTTTGTGTTTGTTCAATACGTATACCGGTACTGGGTATGACGGTAAGCTGCATCCAACAGCAAGGCCTCTGATTGGAAGGTTTTGAGGAGCATGGAACCACCTCTTAATTGCTGTTGTTTCCAGGTCGACTCTGACCCGGAATTCCTAGCTATAGGCAAATAGTTAACCCCCCGAACTTGGGTCTAAACAATATGAAAGTATAAAAATACACTTTATAGTAATATATACATAAAAATCGACTTTTATAGAAAAATATATTTTTTTGAAGGAAAAATATTCCCAACAATACATTTTTGAAGAAAAATTATTGCCATTACACATTTTTGAAGGAAAAAATTATTCTCAGCAAAACATTTTTGATTACAGAATTAGAAGACATCTTCAGTTTTCTAAAATAAAAAGAATAACAACATTTTCAATAAAATCTGACTAAATCAACCTTCTCACTATAACTGAACATTAAAAAACCTCTTAAAACCCCACTTTTTGGCATTAAATGACCCACAGAGGTGTTGATATGCTGTTAAACAAAACTCAAACTTAAACTGAATACGTATACAGCCAGCTCACCCGTACCTTATACTGCAACTACTCTAATTTAAGCAAGGCCTGTATTCACTTACGCGCAAATACCCTTGGGAAAGGTATTAATCCGTCTCTTCCTTCCAGTTATGGGTTAAATAACAGGACAGGTTGGGTTCTATAGCCTTGGTCGGCAACCAGTCTACCGCAGAAAGCAATGGCAACCTACTGCGGGATAATCTTCTGCCCAGTCAGTCATGTCTCTTTCGAGACATGATCGCCCAAGCGTATATCACGTATGGCACTTAACTGACTGACTGAATATAATAATTGAACATATGATTAAGGCCTCTACTGGGCATAAAGTGGGGGATCAGTTTTATATTGTTATGAAGTAATAAACTGATCCCCCACTTATTACTATATAATAATATAATACATATCTACCCCTTCCAGCTATGAGTCAAATAACAGGATAGATTGGGTTCTATAGCCTTGGTCGGCAACCAGTCTACCGCAGAAAGCAATGGCAACCTACTGCGGGATAATCTTCTGCCCAGTCAGTCATGTCTCTTTCGAGACATGATCGCCCAAGCGTGTATCACGTATGGCACTTAAACTGAATGACCCGGACTTACTTTTTCTTTACAATATTCTATATAATGATTCCTACTAACAGTATTCCTAGTATTCCTGCATTTACTAACCCGGGTTCCAGGTTGTATATATTTTGTTCAATATAACTTACATTTTATCTCTCCACATCTGTTTTTGTTATTATTATTTTGTGTGGTTTCTAAACAAGAATCCACAACAATTATAAAAATCTCTGTGTTTATAAAATACTTCTTCACTAGATGAGTTTTTACTAATTCTCTTTTCTATGGAGGTGGAATATGTTTTATTATACTTGCAGGGTGATTAGACTTTGGGTGAATGTATAATGGATTCGTTAGGTTTTATGTATGGTTGATAAGTATCATTTTCTAAGTTTAGTGCTATATCAAGGAAGTTTACTACTTTTAAATTAATTGTACGCTGAAACGGTTTGTCACGATGACTTCGGTCAGGCACAACCACTGGCGAAAGAATTTCGTTTACCCAATTTCACCCAAAAAGGTTGGATGGTTTTCAGGCAAATTCCAACGGCGTCGCATATAAATTCATGAGTGTTAATATAATAAATTGAGGAGAAAAATATTAATTCTATTAATCTTTCTATCTTTAACTCTATGATATTTCTTATCTTATTTCATCTTTATTTTGATCTTTATTTTCTATTACAAATTGTGATCTATTTAATGTCTTAATTTTAAATTTTATTTTTATTTTTATTTTATTTTTAACATTAATTTTTCCTTGAATTTTTATTATTTTCTGATTCAATTTTAATTAATTTTTTTTCCGAATGTATTACATTAAGACTAATGAATTTATATTTTCGTCTTGTATTTTTAAACGTCCTCTGATCTGTACTTTTTGAATAATTCCTATGTTTGTGTATGTGATTTCATCAATGTTTTTAATACCAAAGGATTTAGTTTTATACAATGTTACAAACAAATGCATCTATCTACAATTCACTTCCGGTTAAAGTTTGAATTTTCTATTTCTTAATCGCTTATGTTGTCTCCTCAACACTTTCTTTCCCTTCTGTGCCCTTTCTCACTTTTTCTTACTTTCTTCTCCATCTGTGCATTTTCTAACTTTTTCCTCTTTGTTAAATCCAGACGTCGCGTGACCGATATCTGTACACGCTTATATTTTACTTCCGACCTAAATTTAGGGTCTATTTCTCTCTGAGCCGTTTTTATTGGCTCTTTCCTCTTGTTTCTTTTTTTCTCTTTTCTTTTTGTTTTTTATTTCCTCTGTGTCCTTCTGTTTCCCCTTTCTTTCTTCCCTTTTTTTGTTTTCTCTTTTTGTTTGCTCATCTTTACGATCCTCTTTACCTCGTACGAAAAGTTTTCCAACAATAAAAGGAAGTGAATTTTTATGAATTTTCTTTTAAAAATAACGTTTCTTATCCTCATTATTAACTACCTGATGAAACATTGCGCTTTCATGATACAATTTTGTAGTAGATTGTAGTTTGTACATGTTTTAAAGTATAATTGATAATAAATATTCATTGCTCTGTTTTTATATTGAGCACTGTTTTCAACTAATGTTTTGAAAGTTGTAAATATTTTCTTCGTTCCTTACTTATTTGGTGTTGGAACGCCCGCGCCTATTCGGCTATAATAGACTATTCCATTACTATGTAAAGTAATGGTGGCATCTACGTAAGAGAGTGTGCCGAGCAGCCGATCGACAAGTCAGTCGTAGACTTCCGGTGACGACCCGGAAGTACCCATTGCTCATACTACGTCTTACGACGGTTGAGATGATTAACCCTTATTCTTGTATTGGATACTAATAACCTTTGTAAATACTATTTTCACGGAATACAACAATTAACCTATTCCTGTTGTTGAGTTATTTATTCTTACTCACGACATAACATTTGGATATATTTGGACACGTTATTCCATGGTTAAGTGGAAGTATGGGCCTATTTCAGGCAAACCATCTTCAGCTTCCACCTTTATTGTACAGTAGATTTTACACGAATGAAATTCAGTCAGTCAGTTAAGTGCCACACGTGATACACGCTTGGGCGATCATGTCTTTTTCGAGACATGACTGACTGGGCAGAAGATTATCCCGCAGTAGGTTGCCATTGCTTTCTGCGGTAGATCGGTTGCCGACCAAGGCTATAGAACCCAATCTGTCCTGTTATTTAGCCCATAACTGGAGGGAAGAGACGGATTAATACCTTTCCCAAGGGTATTTGTGCTTAAGTGAATGCAATGGATTCGACTGGAATTCGAACTCGGCTCCTCAGTTTCTCGTTCCGAGCCGATATCCACTGTACCACAACGCACATACAAACCCCAAAAATCCAAAAGCAGAAATTAAAAGAAATATCGCTCCCTTAAAAGTGAAAATTTAAGAAAAAATGTATCATTACATCAGTTAAACGATTATACACACACATGCATACATAAACATGTATACATACACACATATATGCATAAGCATGTACACATACATATAATCAAAGAGGACGCGTAAGACCGGATATCAACTTAAAGATATCTTACGTATCTTGAATCCATAGCAAAATCTACTGCTAAGAAGATTGGGTCACTATGTCGATCCAGGATGTTTTTTCCACCTGAATCCATCCTGCATATATACAAGTCAACCATCCGTCCGTGCATGGAGTACTGCTGCCATTTATGGTCAGGTGCCCCTGCCGTTCTCCTCAGTGTTCTTGACAAGCTCCAAAGGAGAGTCTGTAATGTGATAGGTACTGATCTGGCGACTCGTCTGCAGCCACTTTCCCATCGTCGAAATGTGGCCTCCCTCTGTCTCTTCTATAAATACTTTCATGGCTTCTGCTCGGATGAGCTTAAGTCACTGATGCCTCCTCAACATGTGTTTACCCGTGCAACCAGACTGGCAACTGGGTCCCACCCATTCACAGTCAGGTTAGCCAAATGCAGACGACAATTCTACTCCTGCAGCTTCCTCTCTCGCACTTCCCGCCTGTGGAACTCACTCCCGCATTCTTGCTTTCCTGATGGCTACGACCTCCAGAAATTTAAATGCAAAGTTAATACTCACCTACTAACCACTGGACTCTAGCTCTCTCCCCTCCCCTGTATAATCTTCACGTTCTCTCCGCCCATGTATCTGTCATTGCACCTGCTTTCTCAGCTTTCTATTGTTCCTTTCTAACTAGCTTGCACTCTTTTCTAATTAATCTTTTTACATTTATGTAACCCCCTGCACATCAGTGGCGTTTCTGCCTTGCTCGGGGTGAAATGATTAAAAAAAACAAAAAAAAAAAAAAGAAGTCAGTCAAACTGCTGACACGTGGATTTGGAAAGTAAAAAATAAAAAAGGGTTTGGGGCGAGAGAGATAGCGTTAAAGAAAAGGGTGTTTTTATAAGCGTAAGCGAAAGGGGAAGAAGGATAAAGAAGAGAGGAATAAATTTATATTTGAAAGAAAAGATGATATGAGAAAATAAAAATAAAAAAATAAATATTATATATTAACGATGAAAGGATAAGAAATTAGAGTCTAAAAAACTTTTAGGAAATTAAAAATATTTAAGAAAAAACAGTTAATCAATCCGTTGTGATCAAAATTACCACCACTGGATCATTAAAATTATACTAATTATTCAGTCAACAAAACAATTATAATACAAAATAAAGTTAATAATGCAATATATATATATATATATATATATATGTATCGCAAAAAAATTTTACAAATAAATAAATACATAAAAATAAATGAACAAATAAATAAATTATTTAATTTAAAAATTTTCTATATCTAGACCGCATAATTATATATATATATATATATATATATATATATATATATATATATATTTATATATATAAACTTATTTATAAATGGAACTTTGTCTCTGTGTGTGTATGTCTCTGTGTGTGTGTGTCTCTGTGTGTGTGTGTCCGTTACCTACAGACTCTGAAACGGCTGAACCGATTTTCTTGAAAATTTACACAGTTGTACTATAAGCATCTGCGAGTGTTCTTAGCTAGGTTTAGCTCATAGACAAAGACATAAGAAACGATATTCAGAAGTTTCAAAGTTGCAGTTCTTACAATAGTGCGGAAAATCGATAATATATATATAAAAGGCAAGATGCTTGTGCCTGTGTCTGTTTATCTACCTGTATGTTTGTATTTTTTCAGCCCTTTTATTTTAGTTTTTGCTTCGGGTTTGGCTCTAAGTAGGTATAATTGTAGTTCTTAGTCTCAGCCATGATACCATTTACTCAGAGGACTTATTTAGCCTTCAGTTTACGACAAAAAAATCTTATTTGATATCGATACCAGGAAATCAAAATTTGACTTACATCCATTCATTTTTTTTTCAGTCTACGGTTTCGCTTTAACTGGAAACAACTACTGCTTTTTAGTCTTTCGTGCCAAAAAAAAGAAAGGATAATTGAAAGATAGGATAATCCAAATAGATATATTCAATATAAATTAACTTTGATATAAAATATATATATTGATATAAAATATATATATTGATATAAAATATAAATTATATTCAATATAAATTATGAAAAAGAAAGGTCATGCAATATGATATACAAAAAAGGAAAATTTAAAAAAAAGATGATGTGTTGAGTTTTTCCTTATCTCTCTCTCTCTCTCTCTCTCTCTCTCTCTCTCTCTCTCTCTCTCGCTCTGTGTGTGTGTGTGTGTATATATATATATATATATATATATATATATAATCGTGTCACCCCAAGCAAGGCATTTTACTGTCACTGTTTTGCAGGGGTGCATAAGAGGTAAGTTATGAGAAAGAGTGACAGACTATAGGGGGTGTCAGGTAGAGGGTAGGAAAAGAATGAGAATACTGATGAGAGTGGAGTGGACAAAGAAAGAAGCATGAGAGAAAGGGAGGATGCAAGTTAGTGAGACAGGAGATGACTATAACAAATATATATATGTGTGTGTGTGTGTGTTACGCTACTCGTCGACATAATATGTCTATTGTTGTTCGTTGGTGTCAAATTTGTTATTTTACTATTGATGTAAGGTTATTTTTTATATCATTCTGTTCAGAAACGAAATTTAATGGAAGTTTTTGCAAAATACGGTGACTTATATTTTTATTGGGGTTACAACTTGCCGCTTTCAATTTCAAGGTTTTCTCAACGAGTTTTGTAATACAATCTAACATCTAAAAAAACAAACAGAGTAAGCTATCAGGTACCAAATGCACTTACTCCCAATTTCTTTTTCATTTTTTTTTAACACCATCGTTTTAAGACTGCAGCGAAAAAAATGTTAGTTAAACTTAACTCACTTTCCCGCAAGGTCTCATCTTAAAACCAGTGCATCAAGCATGTGCAGAAATTTCACTATCTGCGTAGTAACAGATGACAGGGCAAATGTTACTCAAAAATCCGGAGTCGTATAAGGACAGCAATAGATGCCCTTCTGAAACTAAGTAAATCTAATCAAATCTAAACATATTTATAAATGGAACTTTTTTTGTGTGTGTGTGTGTGTGTGTGTGTGTGTGTGTGTGTGTGTGTGTGTCTGTGTGTGTGTGTGTCAGTTACCTATAGACTCTGAAACGGCTGAACCGATTTTCTTGAAAATTTTACACAGTTGTATTATAGGCGTCTGCGAGTGTTCTTAGCTAGGTTTTGTGTCGAAGTACCCCCGATAAATACCGAAAATAGATAAGCGAAAAAATCGGGTTATAGAAGGAGTGGTCCGATTTTAATCAAATTTGATACACTCATAGACAAAGACGTAAGAAACGATATTCAGAAGTTTCAAGGTTGCAGTTATTACAATAGTGCAGAAAATCGATAATATATATATATATATATATACATAAAAGGCAAGATATTTGTGTGTGTCTGTTTATCTGCCTGTATGTCTGTATTTTTTCAGCCCTTTTATTTTAGTTTTTGCTTCAGGTTTGGCTCTAAGTAGATATAATTGTAGTTCTTCGTCTCAACCATGATATCATTTACTCAGAGGACTTATTTAGCCTTCAAAATTCAGTTTACGACGAAAAAAACTTATTTGATATCGATACCAGGAAATCAAAATTTGACTTTCTTCCATTTTTTTTTTTTTCAGTCTACGGTTTCGTTTTAATTGGAAACAACTATTGCTTTTTAGTCTTTCGTGCCAACGTCCAAAGAGTCTGAGCTCCAGGACCATAGATTAGTTTTAAAGTTTTCATTACACCCGAGTAACGCCGGGTTATACTGCTAGTAATTTATATTGGACCATAAGTTATGAATGAAATATTGTAATTAATTAAACGTTAAAGAAGAATATTTTCGATGTTTACATAAAATTCATCTCTACGATTCAGTAGTTCCCTATTTTTCAGGACCCTTAGAATCTGCAGCTATTCATTCAGATACAGAGAGCAGATGTCGTACAACGACTTACAGATTCTTGTTTTTTTTTTTTGGGTGGGGGGGTCAGAATTTTCTATTTAACTTTGGTTGTTTTGTTTCTATCCTTTAACTTCCAAAAATACATAGAAAAGAATTCGGTAAGTGTTGTTTTTGAATGACGTTAATTCAAGTACCAACGCTGTTTAAAATGCTCTTAATAAATCCACTGTAAACTTTTTTAATAGTTCGGTTTTTATTTGATGTTATATTACGTTTGGTACACAATACAATTTGTTAGACACCTATTTACCAGAAGGCAATTGTTAGGATTTGGACAATTACATAAATTTATATTATTCCTATTTTTTTTTATTTGGATAGTTATTGTTATTTTGGTTTACGTGGTGATTTGAGATTTTATTATTTTGATTTTTAATAATTTTTCTTCACATTATTTGTGCAACTATAACTTAATTTATAATTTAATGGTATTTTTATTAAAAATTTTACTTAGCGGTTTATTATTATGGAAATGTTTCCTAATTAACTTGAGGAACTTCAGTGCTAAACATTTGGCTAAAAGGGGTGCAGACCAAATATTTTTTTTTATTTCTATTTTTCCTTTTATAGTCATTTTTTAATGTATTTAATACCATGTTTTTTTATAGTCACTATTCTTTATGGCATTATTATAAAAACCTTTATGTTTCTAAAATACTTCTTCACTAGAAGACTTTTTACTAATCTTATACTTTATAGAGGAGGGTACATCAAACATGAATTGAAAGGTTAGAATGAAAGAGGGGGGCGACAGAGGAAAGGGTCGAAACAGTGATGAGAATGAAAGTGATAGAACATAGTGAAAGTTTAGAAAGAGAGCGAGTGAGAAAAAGAGAAAAAAAGAGGAAAGCGTAAGAACAGTGAGAAGAAAGAAAGATAGATGACCCAGTGTAAGGTCAAAATTCAGACAGACAGAGAGAGTTGACCCGAAGGAAATAGTGAGAACAGGGACGAGAGAGAAAGAGAGATAACTCTTTGGAAGGTCGTAGTCAGGAATTAAGAAAGAAAAAAGAGAGAGAGAGAGAGAGTGTGTGTGTGTGTGTGTGTGTGTGTGTGTGTGTGTGTGTGTGTGTGCGCGCGCGCGCGTGGATGGCCCAGAGGAAAGTATAAGAACAGTGATGAGAAAGAAAGAGAGGTAATCTTGTAGAAGTTTCTAATTAGAAAGAGAGAGAGAGCAGGGGGGTATCCCAAAGGAAATATTAAGAACACTTATAACAGAGAAAGGATGTGCGTTGTGGTGCATTGGATATCGACTCGGAACGAGAAATCGGGGAGCCGAGTTCGAATTCCAGCTGAATTCATTGCATTCACTTACGCGCAAATACCCTTGGGAAAGGTATTAATCCGTCTATTCCTTCCAGTTATGGGTTAAATAACAGGACAGATTGGGTTCTATAGCCTTGGTCGGCAACCAGTCTACCGCAGAAAGCAATGGCAACCTAGTGTGGGATAATCTTCTGCCCAGTCAGTCATGTCTCTTTCGAGACATGATCGCCCAAGCGTGTATCACGTATGGCACTTTACTGACTGATAACAGAGAAAGAGATGTAATCCATTGGAAGTTCAGAGTAAAGAATTGAGAGAGAAATAAAGAGAGAAAAAGTACGTCTGCGAATGGCCCAGAGGAAAGTGTAAGAATAGTGATGAGAGAGAAAAAGAAATCAATGAAAAGTGAAAGGTCAGAGTAATGAAATAAAAAAAAAGAGAGGAGTTTAACAATCTAAAATTTGAATAAATGAAGAAAATAAAAAGGAACAAATAAATGTAACAAATTAATAATAAATTAATTCAAATTTCAAGTGAAATCTCGAACGTTCCGGTACTCAACGTGAATTTCTTTTCTTCTCGCTGTCAAAGTATGTCAAAGTAATATTCTTTTAAGCTGTCACGTTTTTAATTCAAAGTAATACACCGTGATAAATGTGAACAAGAACATCACAGTAAAAAGGAAATACTATTTTCTTAGCCTTATATTAAAGCTCAGAATAAACAAATTATTTTTAAATAGCCGTCTTTGACATTTTTAGCGAAAAGTTTTACAGGATAATGACGTTTTTGATTGAATGAATACAAACTTAAAAATCATTCATTTAAAAATAAAATAAAAGGAAAAAAAACTATGCAATCACTAAGACTAATGATGAAAACTGTTTACTAACATCTATTTTTCAAGATAGTTCCACCCATAGTCAGTGCACTTAAGCAAAATTTCCTCCATTAATCACACAGATCAAGTATTATACAGTAAAGATTCCAGGTAAAAATTCACCTGTCAGACGACGAAGCTATTTATTGATCCATTCTCGCAAATGACCTAACATCACTTCATACAGGATTTCTGGTTAGCATTTTAGTAACTCCATTTGTTCAGAAATTGGAATTGAAATTGTTTGCAGATAGTTTCGTACTTGTAAGGCAATCAATAACAAATTGATTAGCATTGCACCTAAGGAATAAAAGAATATTTGATTTTCCAGAGTAATATTCCTTATTGTGTTTATTGTATTGGCACGAAAGAACTTTATGCAGAAATTTAAATCAGCAATGTTATAAGTCCTGATCTGGTGGCTCGGCTTCAGTTATTTTCCCACCGCGGTAAGGTTGCTTCTTTGTGTCTTTTCTAGAAATACTTTCATGATAATTTTTCGGATTAATTCTTCGCTATAGTTTCTAGACATGTTTTAATTTAAGCGTAGTACTATGCGCGTTGTAGGGCAGTGGATATCGGCTCGGTACGAGAACTCGGTGAGCCGAGTTCGAATTTCAGTTGAATTCCTTGCATTCACTTACGCGTAAATACCCTTGCGAAAAGTATTAGTTCGTTTTGTCGCACCAGTTATGTGTTAAATAACAGGATAGATTGGGTTCTATAGCCTTGGCTGGCAACCAGTTCAACGCAGAAAGTAATGGTAGCCTACTGCGGGATAAACTTCTGTCCAGTCATTCATATCTCTTTCGGCCAGTTATGGGTTAAATAACAGGATAGATTGGCCTTATCTGCAAACAGTTAACCGCAGAAAGTAATGGCAACCTACTGCAGGATAACCTTCTACCCAGTCATTCATATCTCTTTCGAGACATGATCGTCCAAGCGTGTATCACGTATATTACTTAACTAACTAGACTGGCGACAAGATTTCATCAATGTACATTTAATCCGACTAGATGTAGTTGTATATTCTATGCTAACATTTTTTCCTGCATATCTCGCTTGTGAATCTCCCTTCCGGCTCTATGATTTCCAGCCAATTTTAAACTGCAAAAGTTTAAATGCAATGTCAATTGCTATCTGCTGTCCTCCTGATTACTCTTTTCACTTCCCGACCATTATTAATATTTCTGTTCCTAATTCTCCTACGCCAAATAACCCCTTGTGTCTTAGTGGCTTTTCTGCCTTATAAGGAGTTAAACCGATTAAAAAAGAGGACTTTGTCAAATGAGAATGCATTTATAAATATAAAAAATCATAGTAATAATGTCTACAAAGTTATAGTAAGGGATTCTGTTGAGTCCTACTTGTTATTACTAAAAAGTTTTAATTCATGAAGTAGTTGTTAAATAGAGAGATTAGGGATAGAACGTTTTGCAAGAATGTTCGAGTAAAACCGAGAGAATTCGAAATGTTCTAGAAATATGCAAATTAGATGTTAGCCCCTATAAATAATAGGTTTCGGGAAGAGAGTAGTTAGTTGTAAAAAAGGTTTGCTGACATTATCAACTCCGTCCCGATTTGTGGATCTGTGCATTTTTTTCGAAAGAATCTCTAAGAAAAGCTGCCGACCAACTAAAACCTAAAAGAGAACCTCATGGAACTAAAAAGGTAAATAAATGTTTTTTTACCTTTTCAATGACCATACTGGTAATTATTCTTTATATACACATTTAAGGATTTCCAAAAAGTATAGCACTTAAACTACTTCGCTAACTGAACTGAGTAAAAATAATGACCCTTCCTTTCTCTTCATAACACTTTGCCTGTCAGTAGTAAACTCTACGTTTCTGTTTTGGAATGCAAAAATAAAAATTATAAATTTTGTATATATATATATCATTTTGTGTTTATCGTAAATTAAATATTTGTATGTGATTTAACTCTGAGTTTTTGTCAATCATTTTTCCTTATGTTACACTTAACACGTAACAAATAACTGCTTCTCTTTTTTTTTTACATTAACCCTACGAATTATTGATGACCTGATAGCAATGGTTACAAACTAGTTGAAATAACTTCAGTGTAATTCGATAGTTTCTAAGTTTAATTTTATCTGCGTCCATATCTCTCAAACCTAACAAGTCACAAAACTTGCTTGTACAGTCCAGAAGAGTCGTTTATATTTGCATTCTAATGGAGGAGATAAAACAAAGTTCAAATGTATTTAAAGACAGATGAGTCGTAATAAGCAGTCGCAGCTTCAAGATATCGCGGTCAACGCAATAGATAACAAGATGACAGAATTCAATTCAGCAAAACGATTATTTTGGGCTGCGACACAAGATATAAGGAAAATCTGTCACCAGGGTGTGTCGGAAAAGTCAAGATCCACTTATCGAGCGATAAAGTGGCGATAGTAAACCAAAAAACAGTCAGTAGTCAGCTGTGTTTTTATGCATCTATTTTGGTCAGGACATTGAGCTAGGATTTATGGATGTGCAGCTTATGCTTTTTAGTGATCATATAAATGCACAAATCTTCGAAACGAGTTGAAGGAATCGGCTTGTTCGTTGCTTAAATGATTAAATATTTTAAGTAAATAAAGAAATATATCGATAAGATTTTGTGAAAGTTTCCTGTAAGGGTTGAAAAGATTTTAGATGTACTTTCGATGATTTTTTTTTTTTTTTTTTTTTTTTTTAGAGACATTCAATCCAAGGACGTTTTTATGTAAATATCTAAAGATTATAGTTTAAAGAAGGTATGTATACATAAACGAAGGGGGAAAAAAAGCAAAACCTACGTAAACATTTAACCATTTTAACTTCCTGTAAGTCAAATTATTCGAGTATTTTAGGTTCCGGAGAAATCATAATAAATTTTGATTCATTAATTTTCTGGCAATCTGTGTCTTCGGATCTCATTGGTTTATTTGCTCTATACAACTTCACCGCACACTATTCCATTAACACTCATGACATAGGTTTATATAGAGATGATCGACTTATAATAGTACAAGATTCCACACATTTTAAAACCGATAAAATAAACAAACGAATCAAGAGAATTCTTCCGATCTCATTGGTTTTATTTGCTCTATACAACTTCACCGCACACTATTCCATTAACACTCATGACATAGGTTTATATAGAGATGATCGACTTATAATAGTACAAGATTCCACACATTTTAAAACCGATAAAATAAGTAAACGAATCAGAAAATTCTTCCGATCTCATTGGTTTATTTGCTCTATACAACTTTACCGCACACTATTCCATTAACACTCATGACATAGGTTTATATAGAGATGATCTATTTATAATAGTACAAGATTCCACACATTTTTAAAACCGATAAAATAAGAAGTAAACGAATCCAAAGAGAATTCTTCCGATCTCATTGGTTTATTTGCTCTATACAACTTTACCGCACACTATTCCATTAACACTCATGACATAGGTTTATATAGAGATGATCGACTTATAATAGTACAAGATTCCACACATTTTAAAACCGATAAAATAAACAAACGAATCCAAAGAGAATTCTTCCGATCTCATTGGTTTATTTGCTCTATACAACTTCACCGTACACTATTCCATTAACACTCATGACATAGGTTTATATAGAGATGATGGACCTTGTATAATAAATTATGAGATTCCACACATTTTAAAACCGATAAAATAAGTAAACGAATCCAAAGAGAATGCTTCCGATCTCATTGGTTTATTTGCTCTATACAACTGCCGCACACTATTCCATTAACACTCATGACATAGGTTTATATAGAGATGATCGACTTATAATAGTACAAGATTCCGCATTTTAAAACCGATAAAATAAGTAAACGAATCCAAAGAGAATTCTTCCGATCTCATTGGTTTATTTGCTCTATACAACTTCACCGCACACTATTCCATTAACACTCATGACATAGGTTTATATAGAGATGATCGACTTATAATAGTACAGATTCCACATTTTAAAACCGATAAAATAAGTAAACTAATCCAAAGAATTCTTCCGATCTCATTGGTTTATTTGCTCTATACAACTTCACCGCTTACACTATTCCATTAACACTCATGACATAGGTTTATATAGAGATGATGGACTTATAATAGTACAAGATTCCACACATTTTAAAACCGATAAAATAAGTAAACGAATCCAAAGAGAATTCTTCCGATCTCATTGGTTTATTTGCTCTATACAACTTTACCGCACACTATTCCATTAACACTCATGACATAGGTTTATATAGAGATGATGGACTTATAATAGTACAAGATTCCACACATTTTAAAACCGATAAAATAAGTAAAGCCCAAGAGAATTCTTCCGATCTCATTGGTTTGGCTCTATACAACTTCACCGCACACTATTCCATTAACACTCATGACATAGGTTTATATAGAGATGATGGACTTATAATAGTACAAGATTCCACACATTTTAAAACCGATAAAATAAGTAAACGAATCAAAGAGAATTCTTCCGATCTCATTGGTTTATTTGCTCCTATACAACTTCACCGCACACTATTCCATTAACACTCATGACATAGGTTTATATAGAGATGATCGACTTATAATAGTACCAAGATTCCACACATTTTAAAACCGATAAAATAAGTAAACGAATCCAAAGAGAATTCTTCCGATCTCATTGGTTTATTTGCTCTATATAACTTCACCGTACACTATTCCATTAACACTCATGACATAGGTTTATATAGAGATGATGGACTTATAATAGTACAAGATTCCACACATTTTAAAACCGATAAAATAAGTAAACTAATCCAAAGAGAATTCTTCCGATCTCATTGGTTTATTTGGCATCTCTCTAACTTCACCGCACACTATTCCATTAACACTCATGACATAAATTTATATAGAGATGATCGACTTATAATAGTACAAGATTCCACATTTTAAAACCGATAAAATAAGTAAACGAATCCAAAAGAGAATTCTTCCGATCTCATTGGTTTATTTGCTCTATACAACTTCACCGTACACTATTCCATTAACACTCATGACATAGGTTTATATAGAGATGATGGACTTATAATAGTACAAGATTCCACACATTTAAAACCGATAAAATAAGTAAACTAATCCAAAGAGAATTCTTCCGATCTCATTGGTTTATTTGCTCTACAATACCTACATTAACAACCTTAGGTTTATATAGAGATGATCGACTTATAATAGTACAGATTCCACACATTTTAAAACCGATAAAATAAGTAAACTAATCAAAGAGAATTCTTCGATCTCATTGGTTTATTTGCTCTATACAACTTCACCGCACACTATTCCATTGCCCACTCATAGTATAGGTTTATATAGAGATGATCGACTTATAATAGTACAAGATTCCACACATTTTAAAACCGATAAAATAAGTAAACGAATCCAAAGAGAATTCTTCCGATCTCATTGGTTTATTTGCTCTATACAACTTCACCGTACACTATTCCATTAACACTCATGACATAGGTTTATATAGAGATGATGGACTTATAATAGTACAAGATTCCACACATTTTAAAACCGATAAAATAAGTAAACTAATCCAAAGAAATTCTTCCGATCTCATTGGTTTATTTGCTCTATACAACTTCACCGCACACTATTCCATTAACACTCATGACATAGATTTATATAGAGATGATCGACTTATAATAGTACAAGATTCCGCACATTTTAAAACCGATAAAATAAAAGTAAACTAATCCAAAGAGAATTCTTCCGATCTCATTGGTTTATTTGCTCTATACATTCACCGCACACTATTCCATTAGCACTCATGACATGGAGGTTTATATAGAGATGATCGACTTATAATAGTACAGATTCCACACATTTTAAAACCGATAAAATAAGTAAACTAATCCAAAGAAAATTCTTCCGATCTCATTGGTTTATTTGCTCTATACAACTTCACCGCACACTATTCCATTAACACTCATGACATAGATTTATATAGAGATGATCGACTTATAATAGTACAAGATTCCGCACATTTAAAACCGATAAAATAAGTAAACTAATCCAAGAGAATTCTTCCGATCTCGTAGTTGTTGCTCTATACAACTTCACACACTATTCCATTAACATCACTTGACACCAGGTTTATATAGAGATGATCGACTTATAATAGTACAAGATTCCACACATTTAAAACCGATAAAATAAGTAAACTAATCCAAAGAGAATTCTTCCGATCTCATTGGTTTATTTGCTCTATACAACTTCACCGCACACTATTCCATTAACACTCATGACATAGGTTTATATAGAGATGATGGACTTATAATAGTACAAGATTCCACACATTTTAAAACCGATAAAATAAGTAAATTAATCCAAAGAGAATTCTTCCGATCTCATTGGTTTATTTGCTCTATACAACTCTGCCCCGCACTATTCCATTAACACTCATGACATAGGTTTATATAGAGATGATGGACTTATAATAGTACAAGATTCCACACATTTTAAAACCGATAAAATAAGTAAACTAATCCAAAGAGAATTCTTCCGATCTCATTGGTTTATTTGCTCTATACAACTTCACCGCACACTATTCCATTAACACCCATGACATAGGTTTATATAGAGATGATGGACTTATAATAGTACAAGATTCCACACATTTTAAAACCGATAAAATAAGTAAACTAATCCAAAAGGAATTCTTCCGATCTCATTTGTTTATTTGCTCTATACAACTTCACCGCACACTATTCCATTAACACTCATGACATAGGTTTATATAGAGATGATCGACTTATAATAGTACAAGATTCCACACATTTTAAAACCGATAAAATAAGTAAACTAATCCAAGAGAATTCTTCCGATCTCATTTGTTTATTTGCTCTATACAACTTCACCGCACACTATTCCATTAACACTCATGACATGAGTTTATATAGAGATGATCGACTTATAATAGTACAAGATTCCACACATTTTAAAACCGATAAAATAAGTAAACTAATCCAAAGAGAATTCTTCCGATCTCATTGGTTTATTTGCTCTATACAACTTCACCGCACACTATTCCATTAACACCTATGACATAGGTTTATATAGAGATGATGGACTTATAATAGTACAAGATTCCACGCATTTTAAAACCGATAAAATAAGTAAACTAATCCAAAGAGAATTCTTCCGATCTCATTGGTTTTATTTGCCTCTATACAACTTCACCGCACACTATTCCATTAACACTCATGACATAGGTTTATATAGAGATGATCGACTTATAATAGTACAAGATTCCACACATTTTAAAACCGATAAAATAAGTAAACTAATCCAAAGAGAATTCTTCCGATCTCATTGGTTTTTATTTGCTCTATACAACTTCACCGCACACTATTCCATTAACACTCATGACATAGGTTTATATAGAGATGATCGACTTATAATAGTACAAGATTCCACATTTTAAAACCGATAAAAAATAAATTAAACTAATCCAAAGAGAATTCTTCCGATCTCATTGGTTCATTTGCTCTATACAACTTCACCGCACACTATTCCATTAACACTCATGACATAGGTTTATAGAGATGATCGACTTATAATAGTACAAAGATTCCACACATTTTAAAACCGATAAAATAAATGAAAAGCTAATCCAAAGAGAATTCTTCCGATCTCATTTGTTTATTTGCTCTATACAACTTCACCGCACACTATTCCATTAACACTCATGACATAGGTTTATATAGAGATGATCGACTTATAATAGTACAAGATTCCACACATTTTAAAACCGATAAAATAAGTAAACGAATCCAAAGAGAATTCTTCCGATCTCATTGGTTTATTTGCTCTATACAACTTCATACACTATTCCATTAACACTCATGACACTTAGGTTTATATAGAGATGATCGACTTATAATAGTACAAGATTCCACACATTTTAAAACCGATAAAATAAGTAAACTAATCCAAAGAGAATTCTTCCGATCTCATTTGTTTATTTGCTCTATACAACTTCACCGCACTATTCCATTAACACTCATGACATAGGTTTATATAGAGATGATCGACTTATAATAGTACAAGATTCCACACATTTTAAAACCGATAAAATAAGTAAACTAATCCAAAGAGAATTCTTCCGATCTCATTGGTTTATTTGCTCTATACAACTTCACCGCACACTATTCCATTAACACTCATGACATAGGTTTATATAGAGATGATCGACTTATAATAGTACAAGATTCACACATTTTAAAACCGATAAAATAAGTAAACTAATCAAAGAGAATTCTTCCGATCTCATTGGTTCATTTGCTCTATATACAACTTCACCGCACACTATTCCATTAACACTCATGACATAGGTTTATATAGAGATGATCGACTTATAATAGTACAAGATTCCACACATTTTAAAACCGATAAAATAAGTAAACTAATCCAAAGAGAATTCTTCCGATCTCATTGGTTTATTTGCTCTATACAACTTCACCGCACACTATTCCATTAACACTCATGACATAGGTTTATATAGAGATGATCGACTTATAATAGTACAAGATTCCACACATTTTAAAACCGATAAAATAAGTAAACTAATCCAAAGAGAGAATTCTTCCGATCTCATTGGTTCATTTGCTCTATACAACTTCACCACACACTATTCCATTAACACTCATGACATAGGTTTATATAGAGATGATCGACTTATAATAGTACAAGATTCCACACATTTTAAAACCGATAAAATAAGTAAACTAATCCAAAGAATTCTTCCGATCTCATTTGTTTATTTGCTCTGCTACTTCACCGCACACTATTCCATTAACACTCATGACATAGGTTTATATAGAGATGATGGACTTATAATAGTACCAAGATTCCACACATTTTAAAACCGATAAAATAAGTAAACTAATCAAAGAGAATTCTTCCGATCTCATTGGTTCATTTGCTCTATACAACTACCGCACACTATTCCATTAACACTCATGACATAGGTTTATATAGAGATGATCGACTTATAATAGTAAAGATTCCACACATTTTAAAACCGATAAAATAAGTAAACTAATCAAAGATTCTTCCGATCTCATTTGTTTATTTGCTCTATACAACTTTCACCGCACACTATTCCATTAACACTCATGACGCAGGTTTATATAGAGATGATCGACTTATAATAGTACAAGATTCCACACATTTTAAAACCGATAAAATAAGTAAACTAATCCAAAGAGAATTCTTCCGATCTCATTGGTTTATTTGCTCTATACAACTTCACCGCACACTATTCCATTAACGGGCATAGGTTTATATAGAGATGATCGACTTATAATAGTACAAGATTCCACACATTTTAAAACCGATAAAATAAGTAAACTAATCCAAAGAGAATTCTTCCGATCTCATTGGTTCATTTTGCTCTATACAACTTCACCGCACACTATTCCATTGACACTCATGACATAGGTTTATATAGAGATGATCGACTTATAATAGTACAAGATTCCACACATTTTAAAACCGATAAAATAAGTAAACTAATCCAAAGAGAATTCTTCCGATCTCATTGGTTTATTTGCTCTATACAACTTCACCGCACACTATTCCATTAACACTCATGACATAGGTTTATATAGAGATGATCGACTTATAATAGTACAAGATTCCACACATTTTAAAACCGATAAAATAAGTAAACTAATCCAAAGAGAATTCTTCCGATCTCATTGGTTCATTTGCTCTATACAACTTCACCGCACACTATTCCATTAACACTCATGACATAGGTTTATATAGAGATGATCGACTTATAATAGTACAAGATTCCACACATTTTAAAACCGATAAAATAAGTAAACTAATCCAAAGAGAATTCTTCCGATCTCATTGGTTCATTTGCTCTATACAACTTCACCGCACACTATTCCATTAACACTCATGACATAGGTTTATATAGAGATGATCGACTTATAATAGTACAAGATTCCACACATTTTAAAACCGATAAAATAAGTAAACTAATCCAAAGAGAATTCTTCCGATCTCATTGGTTTATTTGCTCTATACAACTTCACCGCACACTATTCCATTAACACTCATGACATAGGTTTATATAGAGATGATCGACTTATAATAGTACAAGATTCCACACATTTTAAAACCGATAAAATTATTAAACTAATCCAAAGAGAATTCTTCCGATCTCATTGGTTCATTTGCTCTATACAACTTCACCGCACACTATTCCATTAACACTCATGACATAGGTTTATATAGAGATGATCGACTTATAATAGTACAAGATTCCACACATTTTAAAACCGATAAAATACGTAAACTAATCCAAAGAGAATTCCTCTGATCTCATTGGTTTATTTGCTCTATACAACTTCACCGCACACTATTCCATTAACACTCATGACATAGGTTTATATAGAGATGATCGACTTAACAGTACAAGATTCCACACATTTTAAAACCGATAAAAATAAGTAAACTAATCCAAAGAGAATTCTTCCCGATCTCATTGGTTTATTTGCTCATGCATTAACTTCATCGTGACACTATTCCATTAACACTACAGATGATAGGTTTATATAGAGATGAATGACTTATAATAGTACAAGATTCCAAATACATTTTAAAAACCGATAAAATAAGTAAACTAATCCAAAGGAGAATTCTTCCGATCTCATTGGTTTATTTGCTCTATACAACTTCACTGCAATACTATTCCATTAACACTCATGACATAGGTTTATATAGAGACGATCGACTTATAATAGTACAAGATTCCACACATTTTAAAACCGATAAAATAAGTAAAACTAATCCAAAAGAGAATTCTTCCGATCTCATTGGCTTTGTTTGCTCTATACAACTTCACCGCACACTATTCCATTTAACACTCATGACATAGGTTTATATAGAGATGATCGACTTATAATAGTACAAGATTCCACACATTTTAAAACCGATAAAATATAAACTAATCCAAAGAGAATTCTTCCGATCTCATTGGTTTATTTGCTTCATACAACTTCACCAAAATACTATTCATTAACATCATGACATAGGTTTATATAGAGATGATCGACTTGCAATAGTACAAGATTCCACACATTTTAAAACCGATAAAAATAAAGGCAACTGATCCAAAGAGAATTTTTCCGATCTCATTGGTTTATTTGCTCTATACAACTTTACCGCACACTATTCCATTAACACTCATGACATAGGTTTATATAGAGATGATCGACTTATAATAGTACAAGATTCCACACATTTTAAAACCGATAAAATAAGTAAACTAATCCAGCACTCTGATCTCATTGGTTTATTTGGTTTCATACAACTTCACCGCACACTATTCCATTAACACCTCAAGTGACATAGGTTTATATAGAGATGATCGACTTATAATAGTACAAGATTCAACACATTTTAAAACCTGATAAAATAAGTAAACTAATCCAAAGAGAATTCTTCCGATCTCATTGGTTTATTTGCTCTATACAACTTCACCGCACACTATTCCATTAACACTCATGACATAGGTTTATATAGAGATGATCGACTTTACAATAGTACAAGATTCCACACATTTTAAAACTGATAAAATAAGTAAACTAATCCAAGAATTCTTCCGATCTCATTGAGTTTATTTGCTCTATACAATCTCAATTCTCCGCACACTATTCCATTAACACTCATGACATAGGTTTATATAGAGATGATCGACTTATAATAGTACAAGATTCCACACATTTTAAAACCGATAAAATAAGTAAAATTAATCCAAAGAGAATCTTCCGATCTCATTGGTTTATTTGCTCTATACAACTTCACCGCACACTATTCCATTAACACTCATGACATAGGTTTATATAGAGATGATCGACTTATAATAGTACAAGATTCCACACATTTTAAAACCGATAAAATAAGTAAACTAATCCAAAGAGAATTCTTCTGATCTCATTGGTTTATTTGCTCTATACAACTTCACCGCACACTATTCCATTAACACTCATGACATAGGTTTATATAGAGATGATCGACTTATAATAGTACAAGATTCCACACATTTTAAAACTCGATAAAATAAGTAAACTAATCCAAAGAGAATTCTTCCGATCTCATTGGTTTATTTGCTCTATACAACTTCACTGCACACTATTCCATTAACATCATGACATAGGTTTATATAGAGATGATCGACTTTTAATAGTACAAGATTCCACACATTTTAAAACCGATAAAATAAGTAAACTAATCCAAAGAGAATTCTTCCGATCTCATTGGTTTATTTGTTTCATACAATCTCACCGCACACTATTCCATTAACACTCATGACATAGGTTTATAGAGATGACTGACTTTTAATAGTACAAGATTCCACACATTTTAAACCGATAAAATAAGTAAAACTAATCCAAAGAGAATTCTTCCGATCTCATTGGTTTATTTGCTCTATTAAATTTCACCGCACACTATTCCATTAACACCTGACATAGGTTTATATAGAGATGATCGACTTATAATAGTACAAGATTCCACACATTTTAAAACCGATAAAAATAAGTAAACTAATCCAAAGAGAATTCTTCCGATCTCATTGGTTTATTTGCTCTACATAACTTCACCGCACAATTATTTCATTAACACTCAAGACATAGGTTTATATAGAGATGATCGACTTTTAATAGTACAAGATTCCACACATTTTAAAACCGATAAAATAAGTAAACTAATCCAAAGAGAATTCTTCCGATCTCATTGGTTTATTTGCTCTATACAACTTCACTGCACACTATTCCATTAACACTCATGACATATTTTATATAGAGATGATCGACTTATGTATAGTACAAGATTCCACACATTTTAAAACCGATAAACAAGTAAACTAATCCAAAGAGAATTCTTCCGATCTCATTGGTTTATTTGCTCTATACAACTTCACCGCACACTATTCCATTAACACTCATGACATAGGTTTATATAGAGATGATCGACTTTTAATAGTACAAGATTCCACACATTTTAAACCGATAAAATAAGTAAACTAATCCAAAGAGAATTCTTCCGATCTCATTGGTTTATTTGCTCTATACAACTTCACCGCACACTATTCCATTAACACTCATGACATAGGTTTATATAGAGATGATCGACTTTTAATAGTACAAGATTCCACACATTTTAAACCGATAAAATAAGTAAACTAATCCAAAGAGAATTCTTCCGATCTCATTGGTTTATTTGCTCTATACAACTTCACCGTACACTATTCCATTAACACTCATGACATAGGCTTATATAGAGATGATCGACTGGCAATAGTACAAGACTTCCACACATTTTAAAACCGATAAAATAAGTAAACTAATCCAAAGAGAATTCTTCCGATCTCATTGGTTTATTTGCTCTATACAACTTCACCGCACACTATTCCATTAACACTCATGACATAGGTTTATATAGAGATGATCGACTTATAATAGTACAAGATTCCACACATTTTAAAACCGATAAAATAAGTAAAACTAATCCAAAGAGAATTCTTCCCGATCTCATTGGTTTATTTGCTCTATTACAACTTCACCGCACACTATTCCATTAACACTCATGACATAGGTTTATATAGAGATGATCGACTTTTAATAGTACAAGATCAACACATTTTAAAAAACCGATAAAATAAGTAAACTAATCCAAAGAGAATTTTCCGATCTCATTGGTTTATTTGTTTCATACAACTCTCACCGCACACTATTCCATTAACACTCATGACATAGGTTTATATAGAGATGATCGACTTTTAATAGTACAAGATTCCAGCCATTTTAAAACCGATAAATAAGTGTACTAATCCAAAGAGAATTCTTCCGATTCCATTGGTTTATTTGCTCTATACAACTCCACCGCACACTATTCCATTAACACCCGCGACATATTTTATATAGAGATGATCGACTTTTAATAGTACAAGATTCCACACATTTTAAAACCGATAAAATAAGTAAACTAATCCAAAGAGAATTCTTCCGATCTCATTGGTTTATTTGCTCTATACAACTTCACCGCACACTATTCCATTAACACTCATGACATAGGTTTATATAGAGATGATCGACTTATAATAGTACAAGATTCCACACATTTTAAAACCGATAAAATAAGTAAACTAATCCAAAGAATTCTTCCGATCTTCATTGGTTTATTTGCTTCATACAAACTTCACCGCACACTATTCCATTAACACTCATGACATAGGTTTATATAGAGATGATCGACTTTTATTGTAGTACAAGATTCCACACATTTTAAAACTGATAAAATAAGTAAACTAACTAAAGAGAATTCTTCCGATCTCATTGGTTTATTTGCTCTATACAACTTCACCGCACACTATTCCATTAACACTATGACATAGGTTTATATAGAGATGATCGACTTATAATAGTACAAGATTCCACACATTAAAACCGATAAAATAAGTAAACCATCCAGAATTCTTCCGATCTCATTGGTTTATTTGCTCTATACAACTTCAATGCACACTATTCCATTAACACTCATGACATAGGTTTATATAGAGATGATGGACTTATAATAGTACAAGATTCCACACATTTGAAAACCGATAAAATAATAACCAATCCAAAGAGAATTCTCTCGACCCCATTGGTTTATTTGCTCTATACAACTTCACCGCACATCTGTCCATTAAATACTCATGACATAGGTTTCGATATAGTAGATGATCGACTTTATACAGTGCTGTGATTCCGCCATTTTAAAAAACCGATGTTGCACATAAACTAATCCAAAGAGAAATTCTTCCGATCTCATTGGTTTATTTGCCTCATACAACTTCACCGCACACCATTCCATTGTAATTAATTCACACATAGGTTTATATAGAGATGATCGACTTATAATAGTACAAGATTCCACACATTTTAAACCGAGAAAAGGCAAACTAATCCAAAGAATTCGATTCCCCATTTGGTTTATTTGCTCTATACAACTTCACCGCACACTATTCATTAACATTCACATACAGATTTATATAGAGATGATCGACTTATAATAGTACAAGATTCCGTCATTTTAAAACCGATAAAAATAAAGTAAACGTCCAAATAGTAATCTCCTTCCGACCACGGTTTACTACCTATACAACTTCACCGTGATCATTCCATTAACACTAAGGATAGACAGAGGAGATGACTGATCGAGACAGTACAAGATTCACACATTTTAAAACCGATAAAAATTATAAATCAATCCAAAGAATTCGATCTCATTGGTTTATTTGCTCTATACAACTTCACCGCACACTATTCCATTAACACCTGGACATAGGTTTATATAGAGATGATCGACTTATAAATAGTACAAGATTCCACACATTTTAAAACCGATAAAATAAGTGAAATCAATCCAGCAGAAATCTTTTATCCGTCATTTATTTGCTCTATACAACTTCACCGCACACTATTCCATTAATTTATATATAATTATATATTGACCACCTTATAATATGCTGATTCCACACATTTTAAAACCGATAAAATAAGTAAACTAATCCAAAGAGAATTCTTCCGATCTCATTGTTTATTTGCTCATACAACTTCACCGCACACTATTCCATTAACACCCATGACATAATTATATAGAGGATGGACTTATAATAGTACAAGATTCCACACATTTTAAAACCGATAAAATACAAACTAATCCAGTGAATTCTTCCGATCCTTCATTCTAGCCATTTAAGTTCTTACAATCCTTCACCTAATACTATTCCATTAACACTCATGACATAGGTTTATATAGAGATGATCGACTTATAATAGTACAAGATTCCACACATTTAAAACCAGATAAAATAAGTAAACTAATCAAAAGAGAATTCTTCCGATCTCATTGGGCGATGAACAAGGAAGAACCCTCATCAAAATACCGTGATTAACACTCATATAGGCTTCATAGAGATATTGGACTATAATAGTACAAGATTCCATTACATTTTAAAAAAACTGATAAATAAGGAAACTAATCCAAAGAATCTTCCGATCTCGTTACTGATTGTTCTATACAAATCTCATCGCACATCATTCATTAACGCGACATAGGTTTATATAGAGATGACTAATTTACAGCAAGATTCACACATTTTAAAACCGATAACATAAGTAAACTAATCCAAAGAGAATTCTTCCGATCTCATTGGTTTATTTGCTCTATACAACTTCACCGCACACTATTCCATTAACACTCATGACATAGGTTTATATAGATGATCGACTTATAATAGTAACAAGATTCCACATGATTAAAACCGATAAAATAAAGTAACTAATCCAAAGGGAATTCCTTCCGATCTCATTAGTTTATTTGCTCTATACAAATCACCGCACACTATTCCATTAACACTCATGACATAGGTTTATATAGAGATGATCGACTTATAATAGTACAAGATTCCACACATTTTAAAACTGATAATATAAGTAAACTAACTAAAGAGAATTCTTCCGATCTCATTGGTTTATTTGCTCTATACAACTTCACCGCACACTATTCCATTAACACTCATGACATAGGTTTATATAGAGATGATGGACTTATAATAGTACAAGATTCCACACATTTTAAAACTGATAAAAATAAGTAACCAATCCAAAGAGAATTCTTCCCATCTCATTGGTTTATTTGCTCCATATAAACTTCACCGCACACTATTCCATTAACACTCATGAATAGGTTTATATAGAGATGATCTACTTAATGGTACAAGATTCCACACATTTAAAAACCGATAACATAGTTAAACCAATCCAAAGAGGTCTCTTCCGATCTCATTGGTTTATTTGTCTATACAACTTCACTGCACACTATTCCATTAACACTACGACATAGGTTTATAGAGATGATCGACTTAACAGTGCCAAGATTCCACACATTTTAAAACCGATAACACATATAAACCAACTATGAATGACCTCATTGGTTTATTTGCTCTATACAACTTCACCGCACACTATTCCATTAACACTACAGACATAGGTTTATATAGAGATGATCGACTTAAATAGTACAAGATTCCACACATTTTAAAACCGATAAAATAAGGAAATTAATCCAAAGTATTCTTCCGATCTCATTGGTTTATTATCACGTATACAACTTCATCGCACAATTATTCCATTAACACCCATGACATAGGTTTATATGAGATGATGGACTTATAATAGTACAAAGATTCCACACATTTTAAAACCGATAAAATAAGTAAACTAATCCAAAGAGAATTCTTCCGATCTCATTGGTTTATTTGCTCTATACAACTTCACCGCACACTGGTTCCATTAACACTCATGACATAGGTTTATATAGAGATGACTGACTTATAATAGTGCCAAGATCACTACATTTGGAACTGATAAAATAAGTAAACTAATCCAAAGAGAATTCTTCCGATCTCATTGGTTTATTTGCTCTATACAACTTCTACCGCAATATTCCATTAACACCCATAGGTTTATATAGAGATGATCGACTTATAATAGTACAAGATTCCACACATTTTAAAACCGATAAAATAAGTAAACTAATCCAAAGAGTGAATTCTTCCGATCTCATTGGTTTATTTGCTCTATACAACTTCACCGCACACTATTCCATTAACACTATTGATACAGGTTTATATAGATATCAATTTATAATAGTACAAGATTCCACACATTTTAAAACCGATAAATAAGTAAACTAATCCAAAGAGAATTCTTCCGATCTCATTGGTTTATTTGCTCTATACAACTTCACCGCACACTATTCCATTAACACTCATGACATAGGTTTATATAGAGATGATGGACTTATAATAGTACAAGATTCCACATTTTAAAACCGATAAAATAAGTAAACTAATCCAAAGAGAATTCTTCCGATCTCATTGGTTTATTTATTTTATACACACTATTCCATTAATTATCTATGACATAGGTTTATATAGAGATGATCGACTTTATATACAAGATTCCGCCACGATTTTAAACCAGATAACATAGTAAACTCATCCAGCAAAGAGAATTCTTCTGATCTCATTGGTTTATTTTGTTCTTATACAACTTCACCGCACACTATTCCATTAACACTCATGACATAGGTTTATATGTGTAGATGATCGACTTTTAATAGTACAAGATTCATTGCCATTTTAAAACCGATAAATATAAGGAAACTAATCCAAAGAGAATTCTTCCGACCTCATTATTATTAATTTATACAACTTCACCGCACACTATTCCATTACCACCTTATGACATAGGTTTATATAGAGATGATCAATTTATAATAGTACAAGATTCCACACATTTTAAAACCGATAAAATAAGTAACCAATCAAAGAGAATTGGATCTCATTGGTTTATTTGCTCATACAACTTCACCGCACACTATTCATTACACATCAGACATGTATTATATAGAGATGATCGACTTATAATAAAGCAAGATTCCACACATTTTAAAACCATAACATAAGTAAATTAACCGCAAAGAGGAATTCTCCGATCTCATTGGTTTATTTGCTCTATACACTCTCACTGCACACACTATTCCATTTAATACTCATGACATAGGTTTATATAGACATTTTATCGACTTTTAATAGTACAAGATCACACATTTTAAAACCGATAATACAAGTAAACTAATCCAAAGAGAATTCTTCCGATCTCATTGGTTTTATTTGCTCTATACAACTTCACCGCACACTATTCCATTACCCGCGACATAGGTTTATATAGAGACATCACGACTATAATAGTACAAGATTCCACACATTTTAAAACCGATAAAAAATAAGTAAACTAATCCAAAGAGAATTCTTCCGATCTCATTGGCTTATTTGCTCTATACAACTTCACCGCACACTATCGCATTAACACTATGACATAGGTTTATATAGAGATGATCGACTTATATTGTACAAGATTCACTACATTTTAAAAACCGATAAAAATAAGTAAAACTAACCAAAGAGAATTCTTCCGATCTCATTGGTTTATTTGCTCTATACAACTTCACCGCACACTATTCCATTAACACTCATGACATAGGTTTATAGCAGAGATGATCGACTTTGCATAGTACAAGATTCCACACATTTAAAACTGATAAAATAAGTGTTCCAATCCAAAGAGATTTCTTCCGATTCATTGGTTTATTTGCTCTTGCTAACCAATTTCACACTATTCACAATACATCATGACATAGGTTTGTATAGAGATGATCAATTTATACAGTACAAGATTCCACACATTTTAAACCGATAAAATAAGCAAACTAATCCAAAGAATCTTCCGATCTCATTGGTTTATTTGCTCTAGCAACTTCACTGCACACTATTCATTAACACCCATGATATAGGTTTATATAGAGATGATCGACTTATAATAGTACAAGATTCCACACATTTTAAAACCGATAAAATAAGTAAACTAATCCAAAGAGAATTCTTCCGATCTCATTTGTTTATTTGCTCTATACAACTTCACCGCACACTATTCCATTAACACTCATGACATAGGTTTATATAGAGATGATCGATCTATAATAGTACAAGATTCCACAACATTTTAAAACCGATAAAATAAGTGAACTAATCCAAAGAGAATTCTTCCGATCTCATTGGTTTATTTGCTCTATACAACTTCACCGCACACTATTCCATTACCTATGACATAGGTTTATATAGAGATGACTTTATAATAGTACAAGATTCCACACATTTTAAAACCGATAAAATAAGGAAACTAATCCAAAGAGAATTCTTCCGATTCATTTATTATTTGCTCGTATACAACTTCACCGCACACTATTCCGCCAATGACTACAGACATAGGTTTATATAGAGATGATCGACTTATAATAGTACAAGATTCCACACATTTTAAAACCGAGTGTGCCGAAAGTAAACTAATCCAAAGAGAATTGATCTCATTGGTTTATTTGCTCTATACAACTTCACCGCACAATTATTCCATTAACACTCATGACATAGGTTTATATAGAGATGATCGACTTTTAATAGTACAAGATTCCACACATTTTAAAACCGATAAAAATAGTAAACTAATCCAAAGAGAATTCTTCCGATCTCATACACATGACTTATACAACTTCACTGCACACTATTCCATTAACACTCATGACATAGGTTTATATAGAGATGATCGACTTATAATAGTACAAGATTCCACACATTTTAAAACCGATAAAATAAGTGAACTAATCCAAAGAGAATTCTTCCGATCTCATTGGTTTATTTGCTCTATACAACTTCACCGCACACTTATTCCATTAACACTCATGACATAGGTTTATAGAGATGATCGACTTATAATAGTACAAGATTCCACACATTTTAAAACTGATAACAGTAAACTAATCCAAAGAATTCTTCCGATCTCATTGGTTTATTTGCTCTATACAACTTCACTGCACAATTATTCCATTAACATCATGACAGTCATATAGAGACAGATCGATCATAATAGTACAAGATTCCACACATTTTAAAACCGATAAAATAAGTAAACTAATCCAAAGAGAATTTTCCGATCTCATTGGTTTATTTGCTCTATACAACTTCACCGCACACTATTCCATTAACACTCATGACATAGGTTTATATAGAGATGATCGACTTATAATAGTACAAGATTCCTACACATTTTAAAACCGATAAAATAAGTAACCAATCCGAAAGAGAATTCTTCCATCCTATTGGTTTATTTGCTCTATACAACTTCACCGCACACTATTCCATTAACACTCATTATTATAGAGCTATATAGAGATGATCGACTTATAATAGTACAAGATTCCACACATTTTAAAACCGATAACATAAGTAAACTAATCCTAAAGAGAATTCTTCCGATCTCATTGGTTTATTTGCTCTATACAACTTCACCGCAATACACTTAGCTCCATTAACACTCATGACATAGGTTTATATAGAGATGATCGACTTATAATAGTACAAGATCTTATGATTTTTAAAACCGATAAAATAAGTAAACCAATCCAAAGAGAATCTTCCGATCTCATTGGTTTATTTTGCCTATACAACTTCACTGCATTGACTATTCCATTAACACCGCGACATAGGTTTATATAGAGATGATCAATTTTTAATAGTACAAGATTCCACACATTTTAAAACCGATAAAATAAGTGTATAAACTAATCCAAAGAGAATTCTTCCTGATCCATTGCTTATTTATTCTTATACAACTTCACCGCCATTAATTGTTCCATTAACACTCATGACATAGGTTTATATAGAGATGATCGACTTATATAGCATAAGATTTTACCACATTTTAAAAACCGATAAAATAAGTAAATCAATCCAAAGAGAATTCTTTCCGATTCCATTGGTTTATTTGCTCTATACAACTTCACCGCACACTATTCCATTAACACTATGACATAGGTTTATATAGAGATGATCGACTTATAATAGTACAAGATTCCACACATTTTAAAACCGATAAAATAAGTAACCAACTTGTATCTTTCCGATCTCATTGGTTTATTTGCTCTATACAACTTCACCGCACACTATTCCATTAACACTACACATAGGTTTATATAGAGATGATCGACTTTTAATAGTACAAGATTCCACACATTTTAAAACCGATAATATAACCAATCCAAAGAGAATTCTTCCGATCTCATTGGTTTATTTTGTTTTTATACAGTCTCACCGCATACCATTCCATTAACACTCATGACATAGGTGGTTTATATAGAGATGATCGACTTATAATAGTACAAGACTCTACACATTTCCTAAAACTGATAAAATATTAAACTATCCAAGAGAATTCTTCCATCTCTACTGGTTTACTATCTTATATGAATTTCCATCGCACACTATTCCATTAACACCCATGACATAGGTTTATATGAGATGATCGATCTATAATAGTACAAGATTCCGACATTTAAAACCGATAAATAAGTAACTAATCCATAAAGAGAATTCTTCCGATCTCTTCACTGGTTTATTGCTCATACAACTCACCGCACACTATTCCATTTAACACTATGACAGAATATATAGAGATGATCGACTATATATAAGCAATATTCCACACATTTTAAAACTGATAAAATAAGTAAATCATCCAAAGAGAATTTTTCCGATCTCATTGGTTATTTTTGTTTGTTCTATACAACTCTCACCACTATTCCATTAACACTATGACATGTAGGTTTATAGAGATGATCGACTTATAATAGTACAAGATTCCACACATTTTAAAACCGAGGCAAATAAGGAATCAATCCAAAGAAATCTTCCATCCTCACTATCATATTACTATTCACAAACTTCATCAAAATACTGTCCCATTAACACTTATGACATAGGTTTATATAGAGATGATTCATCTGATAATAGTACAAGATTCCACACATTTTAAAACCGATAAAATAAGTAAACTAATCCAAAGAGAATTCTTCCGATTCATTGGTTTATTTGCTCACAACTTCACCGCACACTATTCCATTAACACTCATGACATAGGTTTATATAGAGATGATCGACTTATAATAGTACAAGATTCCACACATTTTAAAACCGATAAAATAAGTAAAACTAATCCAAAGAGAATTCTTCCGATCTCATTGGTTTATTTGCTCTATACAACTTCACCGCACACTGTTCCATTAACACTCATGACATAGGTTTATATAGAGATGATCGACTATAATAGCATAAGATTCCGCCACATTTTAAAACCGATAAAATAAGTAAACTAATCCAAAGAGAATTCTTCCGATCTCATTGGTTTATTTGCTCTATACAACTTCACCGCACACTATTCCATTAACACTCATGACATAGGTTTATATAGAGATGATCGACTTATAATAGTACAAGATTCTTCATTTTAAAACCGATAAAATAAGTAAACTAATCCAAAGAGAATTCTTCCGATCTCATTGGTTTATTTGCTCTATACAACTTCACCGCACACTATTCCATTAACACTCATGACATAGGTTTATGAGAGATGATCGACTTATAATAGTACAAGATTCCACACATTTAAACCGATAAATAGTGAAACTAATCCAAAGAGAATTCTTCCGATCTCATTGGTTTAATTGCTCTATACAACTTCACCGCACATCATTCCATTAATGACCAAGTGACATAGGTTTATATAGAGATGATCGACTTATAATAGTACAAGATTCCACACATTTTAAAACCGATAAAATAAGTAAAACTAATCCAAAGAGAATTCTTCCGATCTCATTGGTTTATTTGCTCTATACAACTCCATCAAATACTATTCCATTAACACTCATGACATAGGTTTATATAGAGATGATGGACTTATAATAGTACAAGATTCCACACATTTTAAAACCGATAAAATAAGTAAACTAATCCAAAGAGAATTCTTCCGATCTCATTGGTTTATTTGCTCTATACAACTTCACCGCACACTATTCCATTAACACTCGCGACATAGGTTTATATAGAGATGATGGTGGACTTATAAGAATAAGATCGCACATTTTAAAACCGATAAAATAAGTAACCAATCCAAAGAGAATTCTTCCGATCTCATTGGTTTATTTGCTCTATACAACTCCACCGCACACTATTCCATTAACACTGTTGACATAGGTTTAGTAGAGATGATGACTGGAGAAGAAAAGGCATTCAAATACATTTGAAACTGATAGTGTGCCAAGTAAACTAACTGTAAAGAGAATTCTTCCGATCCTACTGGTTTATTTGCTCTATACAACTTCACCGCACACTATTCCATTAACACTCATGACATAGGTTTATATAGAGATGGATCGACTATACAGTACAAGATTCCACACATTTTAAAAAACCGATAAAATAAGTAAACTAATCCAAAGAGAATTCTTCCGATCTCATTGGTTTATTTGCTCTATACAACTTCACCGCACACTATTCCATTAACACTCATGACATAGGTTTATATAGAGATGATCGACTTATAATAGTACAAGATTCCACACATTTTAAAACCGATAAAATAGCAAACTAATCCAAAGAGAATTCTTCCGATCTCATTGGTTTATTTGCTCTATACAACTTCACCGCACACTATTCCATTAACACTCATGACATAGGTTTATATAGAGATGATCGACTTATAATAGTACAAGATTCCACACATTTTAAAACCGATAAAATAAGAAACTAATCCAAAAGAGAATTCTTCCGATCTCATTGGTTTATTTGTTCTATACAACTCCACCGCACACTATTCCATTAACACTATGACATAGGTTTATATAGAGATGATGGACTTATAATAGTACAAGATTCCACACATTTTAAAACCGATAAAATAAGTAAACTAATCCAAAGAGAATTTTCCGATCTCATTGGTTTATTTGCTCTATACAACTCCACCGCACACTATTCCATTAACACTCATGACATAGGTTTATATAGAGATGATGGATCTATAATAGTACAAGACTCACACATTTTAAAACCGATAAAATAAGTAAACTAATCCAAAGAGAATTCTTCCGATCTCATTGGTTTATTTGTTTCATACAATCAAATTTATCAATTCATTCCATTGAACACCTGATATATTTATAGAGATGATCAATTTATAAATAGTACAAGATTCCGTCATTTTAAAACCGATAAGGCTATAAACTAATCCAAAGAGAATTCTTCCGATCTCATTGGTTTATTTACCTATACAACTTCACCGCACACTATTCCATTAACACTCGTGACATAGGTTTATATAGAGATGACTGACTTATAATAGTACAAGATTCCACACATTTTAAAACCGATAAAATAAGTAAACTAATCCAAAGAGAATTCTTCCTGATCTCATTGGTTTATTTGCTCATACAACTCCACCGCACACTATTCCATTAACACTCATGACATAGCTATAGATGATGGACCATAATAAAGATTCCATACATTTTAAAAACCGATAAAATAAAAAACTAATCCAAAGAGAATTCTTCCGATCTCATTGGTTTATTTGCTCTATACAACTTCACCGCACACTATTCCATTAACACTCATGACATAGGTTTATATAGAGATGATGGACTTATAATAGTACAAGATTCCACACATTTTAAAACCGATAAAATAAGTAAACTAATCCAAAGAGAATTCTTCCGATCTCATTGGTTTATTTGCTCTATACAACTTCACCACACACTATTCCATTAACACTCATGACATAGGTTTATATAGAGATGACTGATTCTGTTGTTAGGTACAAGATTCCACACATTTTAAAACCGATAAAATAAGTAAACTAATCCAAAGAGAATCTGACCCTATTGGTTTATTTGCTCTATACAACTCCACCGCACACTATTCCATTAACACTCATGACATAGGTTTATATATGATCGACTTATAATAGTACAAGATTCCACACATTTTAAAAAACCATAAAATGCAAACTAATCCAGTATATTCCTTCATCTCATTTGGTTTATTTGTCTACACAAATTTCACCGCACACTAATCTACTACACTCTACAGAATATATAGAGATCGACTTCATATATTGTATGCCAAGATTCCACACATTTTAAAAACCGATAAAATAAGTAAACTAATCCAAAGAGAATTCTTCCGATCTCATTGGTTTATTTACCTAGTACAACTTCACCGCACACTATTCCATTAACACTGCTGACATAGGTTTATATAGAGATGATGACCGAAAATAGTACAAGATTCACACATTTTAAAACCGAGGTACAGTGAAATTAATCCAAAGAGAATTTTCCGATCTCATTGGTTTATTTGCTCTATGCTGCACTTAACGCACACTATTCCATTAACACCTGAAGGACATAGGTTTATAGAGACATCGACTTATAATAGTACAAGATTCATTACATTTTAAAACCGATAGCTTGGCAAACTAATCCAAAAGAGAATTCTTCCGATCTCATTGGTTTATTTGCTCTATACAACTTCACCGCACACTATTCCATTAACACTCATGACATAGGTTTATATAGAGATGATCGACTTATAATAGTACAAGATTCCACATTTTAAAACCGATAAAATAAGTAAACTAATCCAAAGAGAATTCCTTCCGATCTCATTGGTTTATTTACCTATACAACCTCCACCGCACACTATTCCATTAACACTCAGCATATTAGCTGCAAGAAGAGATGATCGACTATAATAGTACAAGATTCCACACATTTTAAAACCGATAAAATAAGCAACTAATCCAAAGAGAATTCTTCCGATCTCATTGGTTTATTTGCTCTATACAATTCTACCGCACACTATTCCATTGAAGACTCACATTATAGGTTTATAGATGATCGACTCTATAAATAGTGCAAGATTCACACATTTTAAAACCGATAAAATAAGTAAACCAATCCAAGAGAATTCTTCCGATCTCATTGGTTTATTTGCTCTATACAACTTCACCAAGAAGAATTTATTCATTAACACCATGACATAGTCATATAGAGATGATCGACTGGTGGTTGTACAAGATTCCATGACATTAAACTGATAAAATAGAGTAAACTAATCCAAAGAGAATTCTTCCGATCTCATTGGTTTATTATTTTAAGGCAATCCCACCGCAATTATTCCATTAACATCAGCATATAGGTTTATATAGGGAGATGATCGACTATAATAAAAGGTAGATCAGCATATTTTGGGAAACTGATAAAATAAGTAAACTAATCCAAAAGAGAATTCTTCCGACTGGTTTACTTGCTCTATACAACTTCACCGCACACTATTCCATTAACACTCGCGACATAGGTAAGCCATATAGAGACATCGACTTATAATAGCAAGACTCGTCATTGTTTTGTGTTCGATAAATAGTAAAACTAACCTGCAAGAGAATTCTTCCATCTCATTGGTTTATTTGCTCTATACAACTTCACCGCACACTATTCCATTAACATCATGACATAGGTTTATATAGAGATGATGGACTTATAATAGTACAAGATTCCACACATTTTAAAACCGATAAAATAAGTAAACTAATCCAAAGGAAATTCTTCCGATCTCATTGGTTTATTTGCTCTATACAACTTCAATCGCAACACTATCTCATTAACACTCACATTATAATGTTAGAGATGACTACACTATAATAGTACAAGATTCCACAGCACATTTTAAAACCGATAAAATAGAAAGTAACCTAATCCAAAGAGAATTCTTCCGATCTCATTGGTTTATTTGCTCTATACAACTCCACCGCACACTATTCCATTAACACTCATGACATAGGTTTATATAGAGATGATCGACTTATAATAGTACAAGATTCCACACATTTTAAAACCGATAAAATAAGTAAACTAATCCAAAGAGAATTCTTCCGATCTCATTGGTTTATTTGCTCTATACAACTTCACCGCACACTATTCCATTAACATTCGCATATAGTCGAGTATGGTAGAGATGATCGACTTATAATAGTACAAGATTCCACACATTTTAAAACCGATAAAATAGAAAGTAAACTAATCCAAAGAATTCTTCCGATCTCATTGTTTATTTGCTCTGTTATAACCCCACTCCAAGACCAATATTCCATTAACACTCAGCAAGATATAGTTTATATATAGACATCAATTTATAATAGTACAAGATTCCACACATTTTAAAACCGATAAACAAGTAAAACGCATCCCAAAGAGAATTTTTCCGATCTCATTGGTTTATTTGCTCTATACAACTTCAACGGGCACGGTTCATTGTATCGTTGCGACATAGGTTGCAGAGATGATCGACTTATATTGTGGGTAGCAAGATCTACATTTTAAAACCGATAAAAATATGCACCCATCCAAAGAGAATTTCTTCCTGATCTCATACATTGTCAGAGCATAACTTCACCGCACACTATCTCCATTAACACTCATGATATAGGTTTATATAGAGATGATCGACTACATTAGTACAGATTCCACACATTTTAAAACCGATAAAATAAGTAAACTAATCCAAAGAGAATTCTTCCGATCTCATTGTCGATTGTTCTATACAACTTCACCGGCACACTGATTCCATTATCACCCAGACATAGTTTATATAGACATCAATTTATAATAGTACAAGATTCCACACATTTAAAACCGATAAAATAAGTAAACTAATCCAAAGAGAATTCTTCCGATCTCATTGGTTTATTTGCTCTATACAACTTCACCGCACACTATTCCATTAACACTCATGACATAGGTTTATATAGAGATGATCGACTTATAATAGTACAGATTCACACATTTCTGCGAAATCGATAAAATAAGTGCAACTAATCCAAAGAGAATTCTTCCGATCTCATTGGTTCATTTGCTCTATACAACTTCACCGCACACTATTCCATTAACACTCATATATAGTTTATATAGAGATGATCGACTTACAATAGTACAAGATTCCACACATTTTAAAACCGATAAATAAGTAAACTAATCCGTGTATATAATCTTCCGATTCATTGGTTTATTTGCTCTATACAACTCCACCGCACACTATTCCATTAACACTCATGACATAGTTTATATAGAGATATTCCACTTACAGTACAAAGATTCCACACATTCTTAAAAACTCTGATAAAATAAGTAACCAATCCAAAGAGAATACCGATCTCATTGGTTTATTTATCGCATAAGCAACTCCACCTAGTGCCGTTTATCTCATTAACACTCATGACATAGGTTTATATAGAGATGATGGACTTATAATAGTACAAGATTCCACACATTTTAAAACCGATAAAATAAGTAAACTAATCCAAAGAGACTCTTCCGATTCCATTGGTTTATTTGCTCTATAACAACTCTTCACCGCACACTATTCCATTAACACTCATGACATAGTTTATATATGATGACTATAATAGCATAAAGATTCCACACATTTTAAAACCGATAAAATAAGTAACCAATCCAAAGAGAATCTTCCGATCGTCATTTATTTGCTCATACAACTTCACCGCACACTATTCCATTAACACCCATGACATAGGTTTATATAGAGATGATCGACTATAATAGCGGCTAAGATTCACACATTTTAAAACCGATAAATAAAATCAATCCAAATAGTATACCCTTCCGATCTCATTGGTTTATTTGCTCTATACAACTTCACCGCACACTATTCCATTAACACTCATGACATAGGTTTATATATATTTATTAATTTATAATAGTACAAGATTCCACACATTTAAAACCGATAAGATAAGTAAAACTAATCCAAAAGAGAATTCTTCCGATCTCATTATTATTTGCTCTATACAACCTTCTACCGCACATCATCCATTGAACACCTATGGATATAGGTTTATATAGAGACATCGACTTATAATAGTACAAGATTCCACACATTTTAAAACTCGATAACATAAGTAAACTAATCCAAAGAGAATTCTTCCGATCTCACAGCTATTTGCTCTATACAACTTCACCGCACACTATTCCATTAATACTCATGACATAGGTTTATATAGAGATGACTGATCTATAATAAAAGGTATCTGGCATACATTTTTAAAACTGATAAAACAGCAAACTAATCCAAAGAGAATTCTTCCGGATTCACGGTTTATTTGCTCTCTATACAACTTCACCGTACACTTATTCCATTAACACTCATGACATAGGTTTATATAGAGATGATGGACTTATAATAAAGGCAAGATTCCATACATTTCGAACCAGATAACATAAAATCTTAATCCAAAGAGACCATTCCCATTGGTTTTATTGCCTCTATACAACTTCACCGCACACTATTCCATTAACACCATGACATAGGTTTATATAGAGATGATCGACTATAATAGTACAAGATTCCACACATTTTCGAACTGATAAAATGGGTGCAACTAATCCAAAGAGAATTCTTCCGATCTCATTGGTTTATTTGCCTGCGAATAAATCTCTCAACAAAATATTCCATTAACACTCATGACATAGGTTTACATAGATGATCGACTATAATAGTACAAGATTCCACACATTTTAAAACCGATAAAATAAGTAAACTAATCCAAAGAGAATTTTCCGATTCCATTGGCTTATTTGCTCTATACAACTTTCCCACCTTGACACTATTCCATTAACACTAATATTATAGGTTTATATAGAGATGACTACCTATAATAGTACAAGATTCCACATTTTAAAACCGATAAAATTACAAACTAATCCAAAGAGAATTCTTCCGATCTCATTGGTTTATTTCGTTTTATACAACTTCACCGCACATCATTCCATTAACACCCAGCATATAGGTTTATATATGGTATGATGACCTATAATAGTACAAGATTCCAACACATTGAAACTGATAAAAGCATAAACTAATCAAAAGAGAATCTTCCGATCTCATTGGTTTATTTGCTCTATACAACTTACCGCACACCTATCTCATTAATGACTGTATTGACATAGGTTTATATAGAGATGATCGATTTTTTAATAGTAACAAGATTCCACACATTTTAAAACTGAGTTAAAAATAGTAACCAATCCAAAGAATTCTTCCGATCTCATTGGCTTATTTGGACTATACAACTTCACCGCAATACCATTCAATGCAATACCTGATAGTCATAGATGATCGACTTATAATAGTACAAGATTCCACACATTTTAAAACCGATAAAATAAGTAAACTAATCCAAAGAGAATTCTTCCGACTTCAATGGTCATTTGCTCTATACAACTTCACCGCACACTATTCCGACAATTATGACATAGGTTTATATAGAGATGATCGACTTATACTAGTGTAAGATTCCACACATTTTAAAACTTGATAAAATACAAACTAATCCAAAGAGAATTCCTTCCGATCTCATTGGTTTATTTGCTCTATACAACTTCACCGCACACTATTCCATTAACAATTCTATGACATAGGTTTGTAGAGATGATCGACTTACAGAATAGTACAAGATTCCACATTTTAAAACCGATAAAATAAGTAAAATCTAATCCGCAGAGAATTTTTCCGATCCTTATTGTTCATTGCCTGAGCACAACTTCACCGCACACTATTCCATTAACACTCATGACATAGGTTTACATATGAGATGACCGACTATAAATAGTACAAGATTCCACACATTTTAAACCGATAAAATAAGTAAACTAATCCAAAGAGAATCTTCCGATCTCATTGGTTTATTTGCTCTATACAACTTCACCGCACACTATTCCATTAACACCCATGACATTATAATATATAGAGATGATCGACTTATAATAGTACAGAAGATTCCACACATTTCAAAACCTGATAAAATGGCAACCAACTCGAAAAGAATTCTTCCGATCCTCATTGGTCATTGTTCTATACAACTTCCACCGCACACTATTCCATTAATGAATTTGCATAGACATAGGTTTATATAGAGATGATCGACTTATAATAGTGTACAAGATCTTATTACATTTTAAAACCGATAAAAATAAGCAAACCAACTCAAAAGAGAATTCTTCCGATTCCATTGGCGCCTATTTGCCTGCAAGGCCGTCTCAACGCACACTATTCCATTAACACCCATGACATAGGTTTATATAGAGATGATCGACTTATAATAGTACAAGATTCCACACATTTTAAAACCGATAAAATAAGTAAACTAATCCAAAGAGAATTCTTCCGATCTCATTGGTTTAGTTGTCAGGTACAACTTCACCGCACACTATTCCATAATACCTACGATAAGGGTTTATATAGAGATGATCGACTTTATAATAAGGCCAAGATTCCGCTTGATTTAAAACCGATAAAATAAGTAAACTAATCCAAAGAGAATTCTTCCGGATCTCATTGGTTTATTTGCCTGATACAACTTCACCGCACACTATTCAGACACACCAGACATAGGTTTAGTATGGCGAGATGATCGACTTTATAATATACAAGATTCCACACATTTTAAAACCGATAAAATAAGTAACCAATCCAAAGAGAATTCTTCCGATCTCACAAGGCTTGAGTTTGGTCTATACAACTTCACTGCAGACCATTCCATTAACACTCACATTACAGGTTTATATAGAGATGATCGACTTATAATAGTACAAGATTCCACACATTTTAAAACCGATAAAATAAGTAAAACTAATCCAAAGAGAATTCAAAAGACGAAACCCAAAAGTAATAATCAACATTAATTTAAAAGTAGTAAACTTCCTTGATATAGCACTAAACTTAGAAAATGATACTTATCAACCATACATAAAACCTAACGAATCCATTATACATTCACCCAAAGTCTAATCACCCTGCAAGTATAATAAAACATATTCCACCTCCATAGAAAAGAGAATTAGTAAAAACTCATCTAGTGAAGAAGTATTTTATAAACACAGAGATTTTTATAATTGTTGTGGATTCTTGTTTAGAAATCACACAAAATAATAATAACAAAAACTGATGTGGAGAGATAAAATGTAAGTTATATTGAACAAAATATATACAACCTGGAACCCGGGTTAGTAAATGCAGGAATACTAGGAATACCGTTAGTAGGAATCATTATATAGAATCTTGTAAAGAAAAAGTAAGTCCGGGTCAGTCAGTTTAAGTGCCATACGTGATACACGCTTGGGCGATCATGTCTCGAAAGAGACATGACTGACTGGGCAGAAGATTATCCCGCAGTAGGTTGCCATTGCTTTCTGCGGTAGACTGGTTGCCGACCAAGGCTATAGAACCCAATCTGTCCTGTTATTTGACTCATAGCTGGAAGGGGTAGATATGTATTATATTATTATATAGTAATAAGTGGGGGATCAGTTTATTACTTCATAACAATATAAAACGGATCCCCCACTTTATGCCCATTAGAGGCCTTAATCATTTGTTCAATTATTATATTCAGTCAGTCAGTTAAGTGCCATACGTGATACACACTTGGGCGATTATGTCGCGAAAGAGATATGACTGACTGGGCAGAAAATTATCCCGCAGTAGGTTGCCATTGCTTTCTGCGGTAGACTGGTTGCCGACCAAGGCTATAGAACCCAATCTGTCCTGTTATTTAACCCATAACTGGAAGGAATAGACGGATTAATACCTTTCCAAAGGGTATTTGCGCGTAAGTGAATGCAATGAATTCGGCTAATGTCCGGGTAATGAGTCTATATTCTTACTGACCAACTAAGCGACCGAAAATAAAAACTTATTTCCTAACGCTTTATTTTTTAATGTGCAGGAGGTATAAAACACACAACAGGAAGTTTAAAATAAAGAAAAGAGTAACTCAAGTGTAGCGAAATAGTATTGAAGGGTGAGTAAATAGACTATAAATGATTTGAACAGGGTTTGTAGGAACCCAAAATGTACTTTCTAATGTGTATACATCCAGGCAAGATTTCAGAACTTTAATTTATTAACTTTTTGTCCTGGAAATGTTATAGTTAATTTTTCCTTTCGGCACAATCTGCAGATATCACTATTGCAGCTTTTCTCATCATACTCCAGCTTGCATTAAAATTTTTGTTAATTTTTTTTATTTTCACACACAGTTGATTAGTTTCGTATAATTCCTAAGCTTTATAGCTTGTATGATGATTTGTGGTTATGCCATCATTTTTAATGCCTTCAGTACACTCCACGTATATTTTGCTCCGTCTATTTATATCTTGTACTGCTGATTTGTAAAAATCTCCTTCAGTTTTACAAACTCTATCAAGTATACATTTACTTTTATCTCTACGGTTACTTTATCCTCGTTAATGGCTAAAGATATAACCGAAAGCGCTTGTAAAAATCAAAACATTCGGACAATTTTTATATAGTTTATGTACTGAAAAGAAAAAGTATACGATCAAATAAAAAATATATTTAAAAAAATTAATCACAGTATTAAATTAACCTTGTTTGTCGTTTTTAAACTTGCATAAAAGTGGCATTGCTACCGAAATATAGAAAACGAATTTGGCGCCATGCATGGCCTCCATATGAAAAACTCTATCTGACGAGGCTATTTACAAACATTTTAGGTTTGGTTTTGTGACAATTTGCAGTGCTGAATGAAACTACACCTAACGCAAAGTATATGTTCAATTTGCTTGTCTCCTATATTAAATTTTGTTGTGGATTCTGGTTGGGAAACCACACAAAATAATAAATAACAAAAGTAGATATGGAGATAGAAAATGTAAGTTATATTGAACAAAAATATACAAAATAGAACACTGGTTAGTCAATTCAGGAATACTAGGAATACTGTTAGTAGGAAACAATATATATAGACTTAGAATGAAAAAGTATGTCCGGGTAATGAATTTATATCCAAACAACTCCAACTTACTATACATCAACTTACTAACCAACTAAGCGACTGTACAACTCTACAACTATATTTAGTTGTCCCTCCCAGTAAGGGCAACATGTGACACATGGTCAGTTATGACTGGGATTTCCGGGCTATATGGCTCGGCGAAAAAATACCTGTCTATTTTTGCCCAGTCATGCTTCTACCCTTCGGCGGAACCACGACTGGGTTATTGCTCTCTGCTCGGAAGCAGAGAGCGCCCTCTACCCGAAGGCAAAGAGCTGACAGTGTCATAGTAGCAGAGGTAACTCTACAACTACTGTTCTCTGTATAGGTAGGATAATATGTACACATCAGGCGAGTGCATTCTTGTATCCAAAATGGGGTGATCCCCAACAAATTTGTTATAACTGTTCCATATAACGTGATTCAAATTTTCCAATTTATTAGTCATAAATTTGTTGGCTTTCCTTATAACTACCAGGATCAAGACCTTATTTTGAAAATATCTTTTGACTTAATGTTTTCATCTGATTCTGTGGGATCTTTACTTCTGTATTGTTGTATACGATAACAGAATTATTGCCTTATATCTGCTATCCGATTCTCCGTGTTGTGCTAATTGTAAACTGAGAAAACACTTTTATTCGGCAACGTTATTGCAGGTACTTACTGGGCTCAGGTAATGTGAGTTGAAGATTGTCGGTAAATATATAGCTCACGTATGGAGTTAGCTGTTATTTATAATACAAACATTCTGTTAAACATTATATTATAACTAAATCAGAAGGTTAATTATTGAAGATATTTCATGGTATTAATACCGGTTACAAAAATTGACGTGGCAATAAGCTTTTTAAAAGAAAAGGATATAAGCCCTCTCTCTCTCTCTCTCTCTCTCTCTCTCTCTCTCTCTCTCTCTCTCTCTCTCTCACACACACACACACACACACACACACATACACACACACACACGTTTTACTGCAAGATTCAGCAGCTGCAAGACTAGACTTGTCCAAAACGTAAAAAATCTATTTCCTGGGATAAACCGACTACTTAATCTCAACCAAACCACGGGGTACCTTATATGCATACACTACAGCTAAGCACACATAAATGTTTATATTTACTTTCTTTATAGGTTGTATGTCTCTATGCACACCAGTATATTTTTCTCTTCTCTTGAATTGTGTTGGCATGCATATAAATATATATTTTTAATACTCCACTGTTTGAATTAATTTATGTCGAATGTTTCCAACCTCTTTCAGTCACAAGGTTCTGGCCTCCATCCGCCACAAACTCAGAGTAGATATCTTTACATTTTTATACCTTCATGACATAATAACTACACTACCGGACATAATTATTAGGCTACCACAGTTTTTAAATAAAAATGAATGCATTCCATACTATTTTAGTATTTATTACCAAGTGGACAATTCTAAATGAAAATAGAATGGTTCATCTCTTATTATTACTTTGCATAATTTTACAAGGCAGCCAGGAATCCTTTGCTTTGGCCAGTCAATAAGAAAAAGAGACTAGCATGGGGAAGAGATCACAAAAATTGGACATCAGAACAGTTCATTTGACGCACATATTATTGAGCAGTATTAAAAAAGAACCATTCTATTTTCGTTTAGAATTATCTACTTGGCAATAAATACTAAAAATAGTATGAAATACATTATTTCTTTTTAAAAAGCTGGAGTGGCCTAATAATTATGGCCGGTAGTGTATGTGCGTATAAAGTGAAAAAAAAATTTTATGTACGCAGCTAAAGACTCTGATTCGACTATAAGTTTAACATTATATGACATAATGATATATCAATGTTTATATGTAAAGAACAATATTGGTTGGAAATGTATGGCTGAGTGGAAAGAAGTTTTCTTGTGACGATGTTTGACTTTTATGACTGCATCGAACTACATTTGTCGCGTTGGTACGACTACACATGCACACGAACCAGGAATTAAGCGAATTTTAAATTTAAATTTTTTTGAAACTTTTATTATCACAGTTTGAGATATCTAACAACAAAAGTGATGGAAACAAAAATTAAAAAATGAATTTAAATGAAATCGACTATATTATATAAAATATTCAAAATCCAACATATTTCTTATTTATTTGTTTAAACGTTATTTTTAATGGATACTCATATTTACGGGATGAGCGTTGTGGTACAGTGGATATCGGGTCGGAACGAGAAACCGGGGAGCCGAGTTCGAATTCCAGTTGAATCCATTGTGTTCACTTACGCGCAAATACCCTTAGGAAAGGTATTAATCCGTCTATTCCTTCCAGTTATGGGTTAAATAACAGGACAGATTGGGTTCTATAGCCTTGGTCGGCAACCAGTCTACCGCAGAAAGCAATGGGAACCTACTGCGGGATAATCTTCTGCCCAGTCAGTCGTGTCTCTTTCGAGACATGATCGCCCAAGCGTGTATCACGTATGGCACTTTAACTGACTCATATTTATGTGTTCAAAAGCACTATTCAAACGTTGTTTCATCATGAAGTTTTACGTGGCCGAGCAGTCAAGGCCCATCAGATCTAATTTAGTTTTTACCTAGAAGAAATAATTCAAATTCTATTTTTAGCTGCAATATTTTAAGCAAGAATTTTTTTTTTTTACTTCACTAGAATATCTTGTCCTGTTCTTTTCCAGTTTTAATAACTTGTCCTGTTCTTTTCCAGGTTTAATATAATCTTAAAAATATTATTTTCTATGCGCGCATTTTTCCATGTAATCCATGATTTTCTCAGGCATTGCTAATAATTTAATATAAATTTAATTGAGAAAACCGCATTCAAAATATTAAAAAGAAAAAAAATTATATGCAATTGATTAAAAAAACAATTAAAAAATTGATTATTTATAATTAATTCTGATAATCAATTCTGATAAAGTGATAAATGATAAGCAAAGTTTGATTGACAAAAATGATAAAAGATATCATCAGAATTTAAATGCTGAAAATCGCATGCAAAAATATTAAATAGAAAAAAGTTATTAATAACAATTTTTATTAGAAGCGTTGGTCACTCAGTTATGTAGAGAAATGGTTTTATCACTTGAGCTATTTTATGTCTCTCTGTTAGAGCAACAGCCTAAAATACGAGTACAGCACATCGGTCATCATCGTTCTCCCAACTTTCTATGTCGTGGGGCCCTTAGAAGTTTTTCTCTCTTTGCTAAGGCCTCCGCCTCACATTTCGCCATCCATTCACACAAGCTCGTCACCTCCTTTTTCACTCTTACCCTCAATATGTTCTCTGGGGTAAAAGTTTTACAAGCTCTCCTTCCTCATTGGGTTTCTAAGGAATTTAAAAAAAAATCACAAGTAAAAATAATTAACTATTTGGGAATTTTTTAGACAGACGAGAAGAAATATTACGCCGTAATCTAAATAGGATTAGCAAAAAATGTTTTCTAAAAGCTAAACAAAGTATAAAACAACAGAAAAAGTTTATTAGAAACAAAGAAAATTACGCTTAAATACTATACGACATCAATCCTTCTTTACAGCATTGAAAGCTGAACAATTTTATCAAAACTGATAAGTTAACTTGAGAAAACAGATATGTGGTTCCACAGAAGCATACTGAGAATTCCTCGTCTGATTCCAAGTATAATTGTCTTTTTGTTTCTATTTCCATTAAACCTTCAACTAGAAAGTTTTAAAATAAATGGAAATCAAAAGAACAATTTTACTTACAATCATAAAAAGGCAGTTGGAATTTATACGGTACATAATGAGGAAAGAGGGCTTGGAGAATTTGACACTCACAGGACAGACTGAAGACAAGAAGGACAA
>JBBBDQ010000868.1:3987500-4002500 GCA_037127315.1 Ascarosepion bandense | reverse complement strand
ATCACCCCAAGCAAGGCGGTAAGGCCACTGTTGTGCAGGGGGCTACGTAAGAATGAATAGATTGGAAAAGAGAAAGCCAGAAACCACGACATAAACAGGGAACAAGGGATGAGCTTCTACGCCTGTTCAACAGACGTGGGTGGAGTGTGAATCGGGCGATAGTTCAGTCTATCTACTCCGATTAAAAAAAAATAAACAAAAAAGAAAGTGAAAAGATTAGAAAAAAGAAAGCCGGAAACCACATCCTAAACAGGGAACAAGGGATGAGCCTCTACACCTGTTCAATATACGTGGGTGGAGTGTGAACCGGGCGATAGTTCAGTCTATCTACTCCAATTACATGTCAGATTAAATAAATTGCAAACATTATGTCTGCTTATTTTTAATAAAATGCGTTCATACTCACTGATAATCTTTCGCGTATTATAATTGAAAGATGTTAGAAATGAGCTGTAGCGTTGACAGATGTTATTATCATTCATTTCTCAATGTACCCAAGTACATTCAATCTCTATCCGAGATCATCTTCAGGGGTGTGAGTTCTGGTAACAAAAAAATAACCACAAAACTGTGTTGCTAAAAATTACTGTAAATATTTTTTCTGCTTCAAATATAATTGTTGACAAATTGCTAGCGTTCATCAGAACGTGAAAATTATCCTAAATGGAATTTTTTATATGTTGTAGTGTCATGGATTTTATTAAAAATTTTATTAAAAATAAGCTGACACAATGTTTGCAAATTATTTAATCTTACAAACACACACACACACACATATACAGTACTGTGCAAAAGCATTAGGACAAGAGGATAATATCGAACAGTTTTTTTCATTAGGATAAGAAAAAAATGCTTGTTACAAAATAAATTTCATATTTAGTATAATAGTCTTTTGCTTTGATCACAGCCTTCATTCTCTCAGGCATTGACATCACAAGCTTCTTCAATGTATCTAATGGTATGTTCTGCCAAGCAGCTTGTATTTGTTCCCAAAGTGTGTCTTGCGAAGTAACATTAGATTTATGAATTTTTTTATCCAAAATATCCCATAGATGTTCAATATAGTAGTTTCAAAATGTTTAATAGAATATAGGAAAAATTAAATATAACTTCTTTTTAATACATTTTTTACACCTAGTTTTAAATAATCAATATTTATTAGCAATTCACTTGGCTTTTCACCCTGGATTTGAATTTCAGTGGGGTTTTTTGGGGGGGGGGGGTTTAGGAAAATCGCCCCTGTCCTAACACTTTTGCCCACTACCGGTACTGGGCAAAAGTGTTAGGACAGGGGTGATTTTAAACTTTATTTTGATGCCTCATAAAAGATAAATAGTTCTTGTCTTAATATTTTTGCACAGTACTATATATATATATATTACAGTAATACGGAATTCGTGTTTGCTTAGAAATCAGCATAAGAGACTTTTTGGTGTGTGTGTGTGTGTGTGTGTGTGTGTGTGTGTGTGTGTGTGTGTGTGTGTGTGTGTGTGTGTGTGTAATTAAATTTGTTTTATTTAAAATTAATATAATTTACATTGCTACACGGAAATTTCTGTTTCATGATTTAAAGCTGTCATCATTGATGAAAATGATTGACATTTAAATATAGAAAATTATATATATATATATATATATCCGAGTGAGTATAGAACGAGGAGAGAAAAAAGAAAAAAATTTTCCGTCCAAAACAGTGCTCGATATATGGTGTATAGAGCAGTGAATATTTATTATAAATTATGTTTTAGAACATGTACATAATTTCTCCTATATATGTCCTCTTCCCTACAATCATATGTTTGTTTCAGTGTTTGGATTTAAACACTTCCTCAGGGGAAATAAAGGTTTGGAATCATTCTCTGTTTATATTTGGTTCGTTGTTGTCGTGGGGGTTGGTTGGAGTTATTGGTAATTAAGTGAATGTCTCGTTTAGATCGTTAGACTTTTGAGGAATTTGGTGTGTAAGTGTGAAATTATTGATTAATGGTATTATCTGTTGGAATGTATGTTTTATCTTTTTATCGGTTGTGTATGTCTTTTGGTTAGGATTTCTAAGGGGGCGCTGTTGAGTGGTCATTTTTATGGTCGGCTATCATTTAATTTGTTGATGTCTGCTGTTAGTGGACCTAATTCATGCATTTACTTTGATCTTGTGTCTAGGTTTTCATAGACGTGATAGGGGTGGTGTGTTTTTTCTTTCCAATTTAGATTTTTTCGGTAAAAAAAAAAAAAAGAAAAAAAAATATATATACCCCTCTTCTTCTATTTCTTCCTTCTTTTTCTTTCTCTTCTCCTTTTTCTTTCTCTTCTCCTTCTTTTCTCCTTTCTCTTTTTTTCTTTTCTTTTTTTTCCTTTTATTCAAGTTTGGAGTATAATTGTATTTAGGCGAAGTTATTTCAAGAAATCTAAATTTGTATTTTTTGGGGAAGTAAATGCGAATTAGCGTTTTATCAGTTTTTTGTATAAAGTTCTATGTTTAATCTTAATTTTAAGTTTTTGAGGGTCGGTTTTTTCTCTTAATTTTTTTTTCCTTTTCTTTTATCTTCTTTTTTCTATAAATTATCGTTTGGAATCTTATTTATTTCTTTTAATTTTTATATATTTTATTTATTTAGATATTTTTGCGGGCATTAGATCTTATTTTAAGGATTTATTACATCGATTTTTCTGTAGCATTTTTTATCTTTTATAATAATAAAAATATTTATTCAAATTCCCAGTACTTTTTGGGGGTGATTGTAGGGTTAGATCTTACGTATGCTTACAGTTTATTTTTGTGTATGATATAATTATTCTGAAGTAGTATATTTAATCTTGATTGTGAATGTATGAATTTTGATTCTTTTTCAAGTTTGGGAGCCATTTATTTAATTTTGATTTTTCTAGTACGGAATATTTTTGTATTTAAGTAAGGTTATTGTGTTAAGTAAGGTTATTAGTGTAGGCTTTAGTGATAGGCCTTCCTTTAAGGATTTATTGGATCGATTTTTTCTGTAGCATTTTTTATCTTTTATAATGAGGATATCAATCGAACTCTTTGTATTTCTTAGCATGGTTGTAGGGTTAAGTCCCTAATGTGCTTGCAGTGTACTGTGGTTTCGTGTCTCTAATTTAAGAGCTTGTTACTATTTATATATTTAAGGATCTCTATTTTTTCTTGAAGGCAAAGAAAGAATGGTTCTTTTATAGATTTTGCTGTTCTTGCTTTTTTGAGAATTTTCCATTAGACTTTAGGTGTTTTATTTTCGTTTTTTAATTTCCAAAAGTGTTTGGAGAGAGATGTCACGTTTTGTTTTTCTTTGTTATTGAAGGATGAGAGGTGATTGTAAAAGCGCTTTTTAAATACGTTCATAGTATTCCCAATATATATTTTGTCATCGTTAGGATTTTCTAAGGATGAAATCGAACACATATATATCAGAGATTTCGTCAGACATTTATTGGCCATGAGGCATTGGTTGGGGTTTCTACAGTTACAGAGGTTGTTGTCATGGGACGGATTTGTATTAGTGTTGGATTTATTTTTGCTGTGTATTTTCAATATTTTTGTGTTATGCATTTTGATTATTTTTTCTAGATTATTAGAACAGCTATAGCTTAATTTTATGGTATTTTTATTAAAGATTTTGCTTAGAGGGTTATTTTTGGGAAAGTGCTTCTCTATTAATTTAAGAAATGTATGTCCCAGCTTGAAATGAACTGATTGGTTGAATGGAGGGTTATACCATATTATTTCCCTGCTCCTATTTCTGCTTTCTGGACTTTTGAATTTTTCCACAAAGCTGATTTTTGATGATTTACACCCGCTTTCATTAAGGATTCTATTATAAATTACCTTGTGCTTATCAAATATCTCTTTGTTGGATGAGTGTGTGTTAATGCGACGTTCAACTGATGATGGGATGTGCTTAACAATGGATGGTGGGTGATTAGAGTTGGGGTTTATACATATTGGGTTAGCGTTGTTTTTCATGTAAGTTTGGAAAGTGTTCGATACTAGGTCTAATGTTATGTCTAGAAAGTCTACTTGCTTGATATTGTGGTTAATTACTACGTTAAGGCCAAAGAATTTAAAGACTCTATGGATTAATTTTCTGGTTTTATCAACCTTACCTCCAGTAGATTTATCAATTATCATCAGTCCGTCGTCCCTATACAGTCCTATCCTGCTCGTTTCTATTTCCTTATGTGCAGTTAAGTTGTACAGTAAGAATAATCCGGTTAGATTCGAAGCTTAAACCTAGACACAGGATCAAAGTAAATGCATGAATTAGGTCCACTAACAGCAGACATCAACCAATTAAATGATAGCCGACCATAAAAATGACCACTCAACAGCTCCCCCTTAGAAATCCTAACCAAAAGATATACACAACTGATAAAAAGATAAAACATACATTCCAACAGATAATACCATTAATCAACAATTTCACACTTACACACCAAATTCCTCAAAAGTCTAACGATCTAAACGAGACATTCACTTACTTACCAATAACTCCAACCAACCCCCACGACAACAACGAACCAAATATAAACAGAGAATGATTCCAAACCTTTATTTCCCCTGAGGAAGTGTTTAAATCCAAACACTGAAACAAACATATAGGGAAGAGGACATATATAGAAGAAATTATGTACATGTTCTAAAACATAATATATATATATATATATATATATATATATATATATATATATATATATATATATATATACCCAAGTCTAGGGTTGGTATGGATGGAGTAAAATTCCGATATCTTAAAAAAACACTATTCTTAAAAATGTACTCAATACAGAGTAAAGCAAATAATACCAGTTAGTTAAGTGCTATACGTGATACACGCTTGGGCGATCATGTCTCGAAAGAGATATGACTGACAGGGTGGAAGATTTTCCAGCAGTAGGTTGCCATTACTTTCTACGGTAAACTAGTTGCTAACCAAGGCTACAGAACCCAATCCGTCCTGCTATTCAACCCATAGCTGGAAGGAGAGGGGGCGGATTAATACCTTTCCCAAGGATATTTCCGGTTGAGTGAATACAACGAATTCAATTGGAATTCGAATTCCGCTCTCCGATTACTCGTTCCGAGCCAATATCCACTGCACCACAACAACAACAAAAAAGTGCTCATTACAAAAGACAAAAACAACTGCGTAAAGAAAGGATATTTAACAAAAGGTTAAAATGTCAAGTAACCTCGCTACCCGGGTTTTAATAATACGAGATAATGTATTTAAAAAAAAATTCACTACAAATATATATATATATGTATATATATATATTAGTAGTAAATGTTTTGTTTTTTTTTTAGTCCATTCTCTCGTATTTTTCTAACCGTTATATTTAGTGGTTTCATTATTTTAATTTAAATCAGCGTTTTTTCTTAAACAGTAGTATAAATGTCTACCGGCCACGAATTTAAATATTAATTTCACTTTTTGGAAGTAAATTTGCTCAAATATATGTACGAACCGCATATGACGTTTATGGTAGTAATATACATGTGTGTGTGTGTGTGTGTGTGTGTGTGTGTGTGAATTCAGTCGTATGTAACCATATAATCAACATATATATCACACAAATGTCATCTCACATTTGTATACAGAAAATTCAGTTATTGCCCGTGAACACAATCCTCAACTTCGTGCTTCATGTTTTTATTTATACTATTTGTTCCTGAAACACGATTCTTTAGAAGGCGTGAAAAACTCTCTGAATCTCTTATAACGCCAAAGAGATGCGTTAGTCATACAATGATTTTTAGAATATCGCTGTTCCCTTCGTTAAAACAAACATAACTCAGTCTTTTAAATTATTGGATTCTTTTATAACGCCAACTCGACGTGTTAGATATACGGCCATTTTTTTAGATTATTGCAATCATATTTGTTAAAACAAACTGACTCAAATCAGTTACATTCTCTGATTCTGTTATAACGCCTACAAGGTGCGTTAGATATACGACATTACCTTATAGCTGTCCTATTTGTTTAAACAAACTGGCCCAACTTTTTTATCATATTATTCTGTTAAACGCCAACAAGATACGTTAGGTATACATTACTTTAGACTATAGATGTCCTATTTGTTTAAACAAACTGGCTCAATCTTTTTATTATATTATTCTGTTATAACGTCAACTACAAGTGCTTGGTATACGACCGTTTTTTTTTTTAGAGAGTCACTATCCCATTTTTCCAAAACAACTGGCCCAAATCATTTAAATCCTTTGATTCTGTTATAACGCCAACAATATGATTTAGATATACGACCTTTTATTAGGGTATCGCTGTCGCATTTCTTTAAACAAATTTGACTCAATCAATTCTCGGATTGAAGACGATGCATTACATATACGACCTCTTTTAGAAAATCGTTGTCCCATTTCTTTAAGCCTACTTACCTCAATCAGTTAAATTCTTTGTTTCTGTTAACTAGATCCGTTAAGTATACAATATTTTTAATATATTGGTGTCCCATTTGTTATAAAAAGAAAACACTACATTAATCATTTAAAGCCACTGATTCTGTTATAACGCCAACTTTAAGTGCTAAATACACGACCTTTTTTAAAATTTGTCCAATTTGATAAACAAACCCTCCTCAATCATTTATATTCTTGGATTATGTTATTTCCTCGTTTCTTTATTCTTAAAATGACTTTTTGTATATCATACCATTAAAAATACTATATTTGTTCATAATACCCTGAAATACTTCTTTTTCCCGTAATAGAAAAAATAATTGTTGATCATGACGCCCTTGGAATGATCATACGATTTAAAGAGGACATATCTATTAGTTCAGAAATGCTTCCTTACAATTAAGTACGAAAAAGTGAATCTATAAAATTAAGAAATTATTATTCTTTGTGCCGAGTTCCCACAGTACGTGAGCGGTCATGGTCCTCCACAATTCCCTGTCCTTTGTAATTCTTAGTAATTTTTTCTTTGTGCTATTTCATCTAATTCATCTTCTGTAAATCATTTACACAATCTTGTTAGCTAAATTATGCGCTGATTTTCCCTGTCCCTCTTGCTTTCAATATGTCTTGTGAGTGTCATATTTTCTAAGCCCACTTTCTTCATTTTGTGTGCCAAAAAATCTAACTCTCTCTTTCTGATATTAAGAGTAATTGACCTTTTTGTTTCTAATTTCTTTAAAACTTCGTCATTGCTCACATGTTCAGTTCATGATATTCTCAGAATCCTTCTGTGGGGCTGTAATTTTGTTGCCTTTAGTCTATTATTTGTATGAGAGGAAAATTATTTTGTTCATCCTGCATGAACTTCAAACGGAAGTTTGAAAGTCAAGATTAATAGTTTTTCATAATCTCGACACTTTGATCCGGTCAATATCTATTGTCATCATCCGTAAAAGAAGGGCTTATGGCCGCAACATATTGAAACAACGCTTCCCACATTTTCACCGAAGTTAAGAAACGTCGAGCCTTGTCAGTATATAGATGGGTAACCAACTTAAAAATACCAAGTACTGTAAGCTTGGATGTGCGGGTGGTGAAATGGATAAAGGCAGTTGTTAATCGGAGAGCCGAGTTCCAATTCCAGTTTCGTTTCTTATATTCACTTATGCTCAAATACCTTGAGAAAGGCCCATATAAATCCAACTCTTCCCTCCCAACTATGGTTCAATTAGAAAATCTTGTATCACTAAATCATTATTATCTGGAGAGAAAAAAATTATTAAAATCTAAAAATATTTTCTGAGTTTTTAATTGTGTGCAAAAAGTTGATAAACCATAAAAAACGAATCAATCAATCAATAAACAATCAACAACACTGATATGAGACTCTTAGCCGAAGATGTTTGAGCCATATGTTATATTCGGAACAAAGCTATTTCTGTTAAGCGACTTAGTGTTTTTTCTCGGAAATACCGACGCCACAATTCTTAAATAACTGTTATTTCTGGCATCGGAAATACAAACTGTATGGATTCTGTTGCAGTCGGACGGTAAGAAAATTTCCGGAACAAAAAATATCAATATTGTATTCCCGTGGGTCTATTAATTTCCGTTTAAAGAAAGATGTAAGAGAAAACTCAGGAAAGGCACAACTATATTGTAATTCGGCCAGGAAAATAAATATAGTGTCAAGAAACAAGATACAAAACGAAAGCATGAAGATTTTACGACCGATGAAAACTTAACAGAAATAAACGCAAATCTATTCTGTATGATTCATATTTTGCTGGGTGCATTGTGTCCGCCCCCGATGTTTCTAAAATCCATGGTTTAAATATTCAGTCAGTTATTTGCCATACGTGATACATGCTTTAGGCGATCATGTCTCAAAAGAGACATGACTGACTGGGCAAAAGATTAACCCAATCTGTCCTATTATTTAACCGATAACTGGAGAGAACAGACGGATTAATACCTTTCCCAAGTGTATTTGTGAATGCAAGAAATTCAACTGGAATTCGAACTCGGCTACCCGATTACACGTTCTGAATCGATATCCACTGCACCACAATGCACATCTGCTTTAAATATTGCTTACCCTTAAATGTCTTGGACGATTATCCTCACTATTATTGTTTTGAGAGCTACATTTCTGTATACGCCTATTAACCTTTCTCGTATTTCTGAAATTCTTTAGTGCTATTATTCAGTTAATTGTTTATCCTCATCTTTGTTGTTTCAGTCACTACTTTTTCATGTCAATGGTTTTCCGTCTTTTTTATTCTGGTTTGAAAATCTTATTAAACATGAATTACTCAAACTGGTATTATCAACTTTATTTTCTTGATCGTAACCTTTTTTTTTTATTTTTATAAGCGTTTCACCCCGAGCAAGGCATGTCACTGCCACTACTGCGCAGGGGGCTACGTAGAGTGGAGAAAGGCTGATTAAATATAGGAAATGTCAGAGGGTGGGTGATAGGCGGGTAAGGATACTGAGAATGAGGGTTGGGTAGATGAGAGTGTTCTGAGAATAGTTGGGAGTTAGTGTGATAGGAGGTGTCTATTGACCCTACATTTAAACACCTGGAGATTGTAACTGTCGGGAAAGCAGACTTGTGGAAGGGAGTTCCACATGCGGGAAGCGCGAGAAAAGAAGCTGTTGGAGTAGAATTACTTAGTATTTATTCCATTTGGACGAATTACAGCCTCAACTCATCGTGAGATATAGGTCAAATTTTTGGGTAAGCTAATCTTGTAACACTTGAAGTGTAAGGAGCTCGTTAATGTCTCTTTTGTTCGGCCTTGTGTCAAACATAACCGAACTCCCTACAGATTACAGGATTTATGCAGAATTATCATCATCAGAATTATTAACAGAAGGTTTTCATCATTATCAGAATGTTGGTTGTCGGCAGTTGGAATGTGTAGAATTAATGCAGAAGAGTGGAATAATAGAATATACACTTTGATATAAAATAGAAATTTATGATAAGAATGAATAACAAGATTGTAGAAATTAATGTTCAATTATAAACCTTAGTAAGAAGTTATGAATAAAGTTCGTGTTCCCTGATAAAGTTGTTTGTAGCAGTAATTGTTGAGATAGAGAAGGAGAGAGCGAGAGAGAGAGAGAGAGAGAGAGAGAGAGAGAGAGGGGGGACAATGTCCGGGTCACTTGAAGTTGAGAGTTACATCTTAGATGTATATCAGCAAACCGCCTCCTCTGAAATGACAGCTGTGACCGGTTTAGATACCACCATTAAATATTGAATAGTCACGTGGTGTGGATCAGAAACGATTTTTTTCTTTAGCTATGGAAAACCGTTTCTCTGACGTATTTTGAATTTTGCGATTTGATGACCAATCAGGACTCAGAGTTCCGCTACACGTCCGTAAAAGGGATTTGATACTTATTTATTTTTGGTTTACCTCCGGAACTTCTGCGTGGAGCCCAGATGCGCAAAGACTAGTTTTGGTCATTTGCTTTCTGGATCTCGCTTACTCGGTATCAACACACACTATAATATCCTTATTAGTGTGAAACTAGTTTACTGCACGCAAAGTGTTCATATCATGTTGGTATATTTCACTTTATGTTATGTCTAATGGAATCTTAGCAAACTAATGTAGTTTTCGTTGTTCAATATTTCATCGATTATTTTGAACTTTCTTTTGCATATTTCCTTTTAATGTGAAATCGTAGGGAGATGGTTAATCTTTATTGATTCGGCCTTGTGTCATACACAGCCAAACTCCCTACAACTTACTATTATTCGTTATCATCAGAAGGTTGTCAGCAGTTTGGAGATTGGAATGTGTGTATTAGTAGAAGAATAAAAGTATACATTTTGCATGTTTAAATAGAAACTTATTAATGGGAAAGAATAACATGAATTCGTAAAAGTCAATGTTCCATTAGAAATATTATTAAGAAGTAAAGGGTAGAGTTCGTAGTTATTAAGAAGTTAAGGGTAGAGTTCGTAGTAGAAAGTTGTTGGAAATACTTCATGCGTACGTACGTACGTACGTATGTACGTATGTATGTATGTATGAGCGTTTGTTGGGTAGGAGTGTTTTTTAAGTATTCTCTCAGATTTAAAGGGTTCCGTGCGGTTATCAAGTAGATAGGTGAACGATGAAGAAGAAGGGGATGAGATAGAAAGAGAGAGGCAATAATAATACGATCGCTTGACATTTCTTTCTGATTGTAGGTCAAAATTGCTCGTCTTTTATTTTGTTTGGGAATTAACTCCCGCCTGAATCTATCCTGCAATTATATAAATCCACCATCCGCCCGTGTATTGAGTACTGCTGCCACATCTGGTCGGGTGCCCCTTCTATTCTCCTCGGGCTTCTTGACAAAATACAGCGAAGAATCTGTAATGTGATTGATACCGACTTGGCTGACCGCCAGCAGTATCTCTCTCACCGGCATGACGTGGCTTCCCTGTGCCTCTTCTATAAATACTTTCATGGCTTCTGCTCTGACGAACTTAAATCACTGGTGCCCCCTAGATGTGAATTTGCACGAGATACTAGATTGGCAACTAGGTCCCACCCTTTTACAGTGAAACCGATAAAATGTAACCGCAATTTCTACTCCAACAGCTTCTTTCCTCGCACTTCCCGCCTGTGGAATTCCCTGCCGCATGCTTGCTTCCCCGACGGCTACCACCTCCAGGAGTTTAAATTTAAGGTCAATAGACACCTCCTAACACACTAACTCACACCCACTCTCTCCAACTCTCTCCCTATGTACATCCTAAGTCGTCTATCACCCTCCTTCTGACATTTCCCATACCCAATCCCTCTATGTAACTCCCTGCGCTATAGTGGCAGTGGAATGCCTTGCTTGGGGTGACACGATTAAAAAAAAAACCTCTCGGATATAATTCTGGCCTTTTCAATAAACGACAAACATTTCGCATCGAGGTATAAAATTTCGCAAGTTTTGTGTGTGTTAAGCAAAGTTTGTAAATACCGGAAAATTCGTTTATTTCTAATAATGAGTCAGATTTAAATTTTTACGTATAACTTCTTTTGTTTACTATAAGTGTATCCCTAAACAATTAAACTCCAACTAATGGATTTTACATTCTTTGTTATATATCTTGAACTGTTTCTTGTACAAATTGGTCTTCGTACCTACACTTTTCAACTAGAATTCTATTTTGTATAACGTTGTTAGCAACGTTTCATAAGGATACGAGTTTTACTCTTACACGCATAAAATAATTGTTTATTCACTGTTGGCTTCCTTCAAACTAACGCCAATCGGGAAGACGTGTGGCTTTTCAAGGCCTCCGAACGACCATTAGATCTTCTTCTCACAAGGAAATGACGGACACCCTACCAATCCTAGGTCGGACGTTTATATAACTTGCGTCGGCATAAGTCCAGTTAAAACTCTAAGTTTAATATTTGTCTATATTTCTGAGATGAGGTAGTATTTGCAGTATTTACATTATGGTCATTATTCGGACTATTGACCTTATCTTTTTTGCCATTTGTACGACGTTTCTGTCGTTGTACGCTCTGGCCTTCTCATATACCCCAGTGATTGTAATATAGGATTCGATTTTCAATTCTTGGCACCTGAAGAAGGCTGGAGCATACAACGACCGAAACGTCGTACAAAGATGAGGACAATAGTCCGAATAATGTAAATACTGTCCAATGTTTGTGTAACCTATTTAGTTCATTTAACATTTACATATATATATATATATATATATATATATATATATATATATATATACTAGCAGTATAGCCCGGCGTTGCTCGGGTGTAAGGAAAGCTTTAAAACTAATCCACGGTCCTGAAGCTCAGACTCTTTGGACGTTAGCACGAAAGACAAAAAAGCAATAGTTGTTTCCAGTTAAAGCGAAACCGTAGACTGAAAGAAAAATGAATGGATGTAAATCAAATTTTGGTTTCCTGGTATCGATATCAAATTTTCTGCACTATTGTAAGAACTGCAACCTTGAAATATCGTTTCTTATGTCTTTGTCTATGAGTGTATCAAATTTGATTAAAATCGGACCACTCCTTCTATAACCCTATTTTTTTTCGATTATCGATTTTCGATATTTATCGATGGTACCTCGACACAAAACCTAGCTAAGAACACTCGCAAACGCTTATAGTACAACTGTGTAAATTTTCAAGGAAATTGGTTCAGCCGTATCGGAGTCTATAGGTAACGGATACACACACGCACAGACACACACACACAGAGACAAAGTTCCATTTATAAATAAGTTTATATATATATATATATATATATATATATATATATGAAGGCGTTTACCATGGAGTGACGTGAACTTGACTTATAACTATTGCATGTCGTGTTTTCACCGTTACCATGCATTTTGATTTGTCTTCCCTCCTCCTACTTGAATTTGAATGCAACAATTTGCGCTACAGTTTGAACTGACCGCAGACACTATTCCTGAAAACACATCCTCAAACACTTATGGCTTTTTAGTAAAAATTGAGCATTTCTTGACCAACTAGGAGGCTCATTTTTTACGGTCACCACTGTATTTTACACTTTATTCACATATATATCGCCTGCTTATGGTTATCACAAATAGTATGCCTCCGTGGATTCGGATTCCCACGTGGACTGTAAAGGATTTTATTCTAGCCTAGAGCGACAGGTTTGTTTATTTACTACCGACTAAGACACCAGTAAAATCGAGATGTGATAATTTCAATGCAGCCACCTCCTGTCCTGAAGACAAGGAAAATAGTTGAATAAGTCAATAAATAAATAAATAAATAAATAAATAAAAACTTTCGGGATCAAATTCCACTAGACCGGAAGGTAGGGAATTCTGATCAAATGCTTATAGAGACAGATGCTGTCAGAGCAATTGGCAGAAGCAGATTTACAGTTAAAATTAGAATTTACATTAAAACTGAGTAAATGAAGTTCTTGCTGGTCAAAAAGAAGATCTAGTCTTTTAGTCTGTCGTGGCTGAAGGCAGAAATAGACACGAAAATGTCCCAAATGCTACTTACCTACTCACAAACAATGCCAGGTAAACAGAAACAAAAACAAGTTTTTATCAAAAACCAACCATTGGCATTCTCGACCAAAGATTATCCCGAGATCTTCCTGTGATTATTTTTTCACCATCAGTTACTTTACTGAATGTAAACCGAACATTTCCCAGTGTCTTTCACACTGAAACAAACAGGAATTGAACAATAGCGTGTGGTAAAAGCTGACCAGTCTGTGAAAAAAATTGGTATGAGGGCGTATGTTTATTTTAATATATATGTTAATGCATAATTGGATGTGCGTTGTGGTGCAGTGGATATCGGCTCGGAACGAGAACTCAGGGAGACGCGTTCGAAATTCCAGTTGAATTCCTTGCATTCACTTACGCGCCAATACCCTTGGGAAAGGTATTAATCCGTATCTTCCCTCCAGTTAAATAACAGAAACCAAAATATTTTTCTGCTATTTTATTAATTTTTTAATCCTTTCTAATTCCTTTTCGTTAATATATATATATATATATATATTATTTTTTTTTGCGTAAGAGTTGGAGGTAATATTTTCAATTAGTATTTTATCACCTTTTTCCATTGATTTATTTTCCTTTTTTTTTCTTTTTTTCTTTCTTTCGTCTTTCTTCTTTCTTTTCCTCTCGCTTTTTCTTCTATTTTGATTTTTCCCTATTCCCTCTTTTTTTCTTTCTTTTTTCTTTCATTTATGCTTTATGGCTTTAATTTAATCTAATTTTATTTTATTTTATTTCTTCATCTCTTTCCCTTTTTCTTTTATTCTTTCTGTTCTTTCTTTCTTTCTTCCATTCTGGTTTTCCTTCCACTTTCTTTTTTTATTTTTTCTGCTCATTTTTATTCTTTATTTATTTCTATATCTTTTGCATTTTATTTCGTCTTACTTTCCTTTTTCCAATTTGATCTTTTTTCTTCCTCTTGCTTTCTTTCATTCTTTCTTTCATTCTTTCTTTCATTCTTTCTTTCATTTTTTTCTTTCATTCTTTCTTTCATTCTTTCTTTCATTTTTTTCTTTCATTCTTTCTTTCATTCTTTCTTTCATTTTTTCTTTTTTATATTCCTTTTTATTTTTCTAATTTTTTCTGTCACTTTTTTCTTTTTCTCTTTCTTCTTCCCTCTTTTCTTTCGTTTCCTTGTCTATTATTTTTTCATTATATTTATTTATTTTGCATTCTTTTTTACAAATTTTGGTGAATCGAACTCCTTGCTATCCATAACGTAAAAGATTATTCTGGTATCATTTTTTCCTTTTCTTTTAATGGTTCAATTGTCTACGTATGAAGTATATTGCACTCAAATGCCGCTGATGGAAGAAGACGTCATAACTCCTCCTGAGAAAATGAGCGTTGTTACAACAGCAGGTTAAACAAACGAACTCGCAGCCAACCCAAGCCATAAACCTTTGATTGACAATCTTGTAATTTAAAAATTCATAACAGACAAATCAGATAAACAAATCCTTCAGTAAATAATTAAAAGATAAAAAAAAAACCTGGAGTGTTGATGCTTTTTCAGTAAAAAGGTTTTGTTTAG
>JBBBDQ010000868.1:3742500-3985000 GCA_037127315.1 Ascarosepion bandense | reverse complement strand
TTATCGCTGCATTTTTTTTTTTTTCAGTTATTTTGAAAGAATTTTTTTTTGTACTTGCTATCGGCATCAAATGTCTTTGCAGCGATAGTGCGTCTCATTCATTTTATTTTCCCTCTACGCGAACAAACTAACCTTGAAAAAATTTATGACGCGTGAACCATAGCTGGCAAGGTGATTGTTTATTCTCGCTCGTCTGAGAAATGTTGTCAATTGCATACATAATGATTTCTCTTTATTTAATTTATGGAAATAAACGCTGTCCTGTTAATGTAAACACGATTCCGAAAATAAATGTCCCGGAAATTCATGCTAATTGAAAAGATTAAATTGTAGCATATAAATAAGGCTTTAAATAGCACGTCTTCATTGTCGTTTGTTTGCGAGACGTGTGAAGATGATTCAAATATCTAATAATATGAGACGATGGAAATGTGACGTTTTGTGAAAAAGAATGGCTTTATGTCTATCGTTCTCATCTTATTTTGTTTCTTTTGGCGGGCGGTGGGGTTCAAAAATATTCATTCGTTTATAGATTTTTTCAAATATTTCTGTACATTTTCAAGTTAGCTTAATTAATTCTTGATTTTTTTTCTGTTAAGTTCAAGAACAGTTTATTTTATTTTTTTTTTACTAATGCGATTCTACAGAAGGATGCTGCGAATCTCATGGATCCATCATGTGAGCAATGTTGAGGTCTTAGAAATGATGAAAACAAAAAGGAAATTAATACTGAGCATCAGGAAGAGACAGCTGAAGTTCCTGGGACACGCAATGAGGAAGGAGGGCTTGGAGAATCTGATACTAACAGGCCAGACAGAGAGAAAAAGAGACAGGGGAAAGCAACGGATAACATATTTGAAGGACCTAACCAAGTGGATGACGGGACGGGGTTTGCATGGTGTAACAGGAGAATTCGTGAGAGCCACCAGGGATAGGGAAACGTGGAAAGCCATGATCGCCTACGTCCTGAAGGGACAGGGCACATAGAAGAAGAATGCTAACCCAATACAAGTCCTAGGGTCACTCAAGGTATTATACCAATATTTTTTACATATTGGTAAAAATCTTTTTTTTTTCATCTTGTTACCCACCCTCCACGTAAATTCAAGAAATTTCAAGAAATTAAATTCTATAGGCAAAATTGGCTTTATTGTTTAAATGCAGGACTCTTCAAAAATGTGAATCATGTATTACATTTTTAAAACATTTAGCGCCTTTTACCGGCGGCTCTTTCACCTGCTCAGGCTCTTCAAATATGTTATCCGCTGCTTTTCTCTGTTTCTTTTTCCCTCTATCTGACCCGTTAGTATCAGATTCTCCAAGCCTCCCTTCCTCATTATATATTCCAAGAACTTTAGTGTGCTCCACATTTTTTCTTAACTGCCACGTTTGATTAATATTTAGGATGATAAAGACGTCATTGCAAAAAGAACAGGGGTAGAGTCGCCGATTGACGCCAATTCGGTCGGGTTTCGAGCCTCGGTTAGGGAGCAATCGGAGTCTAACCGTACTGATGAGCTGCGAAACAGTCTGAATCTGCGGATGACAATATATATATATAATTAGTTATTTTTTTTCATAATTTAATTAGAATAGTACACAGTTGTATTAAAAAGTGCTAAATACATTTATATTGTAAAACTTTCTCCTTGAGCTTCTTGACAAAATACAAAGGAGGATCTGTAACGTGGTTGATACAGACTTGGCAGACCGGCTGCAGCCGCTCTCACACCGGCGTGATGTGGCTTCCCTGTGCCTCTTCTACAAGTACTTTCATGGCTTCTGCTCCGATGAGCTTAGATCACTGGTGCCGCCTAAGCAGGAATTTACACGAGATACTAGATTAGCAACTAGGTCCCACCCTTTTACAGTTAAACAAATAAGATGTAACCGTAAATTCTACTCCAACAGCTTCTTTTCTCGCGCTTCCCGCCTGTGGAACTCCCTTCCACAAGTCTGCTTTCCCGACAGTTACAATCTCCAGGTGTTTAAATGTAGGGTCAATAGACAACTCCTATCACACTAACTCCCAACTATTCTCACAACACTCTCATCTACCCAACCCTCATTCTCGGTATCCTTACCCGCCCATCACCCACCCTCTGTCATTTCCTATATTTAATCAGCCTTTCTCCACTCTACGTAGCCCCCTGCACAGTAGTGGCAGTGACATGCCTTGCTCGGGGTGAAACGCTTATAAAAAAAAAAAAATATGTTTCATTTGGAAATGAGTTATTTTCGCAACCTAGGTTTCAACCTTTCGGTATCTTCAAGCAATTTACAATAGCTGATTTTTCCGTTTTTCAAACGCACGGACAGGGATTTTTACAAACGCGTGACTGGAATTTCCGAACAACCGAAAATCTTTAAAATGAGGGAGGAGTTATCTTACAACACTTTCATCCATATTTGTATTATCCTAGTTTGTATTTATAGGTTTTCTTACATCTGGACATGATTTCTGATCATAGCATAAATTTTCTCTCCTGACACAATCTGGATACATTGCCACCTTTGTGAGGTTTGGCTATTTTTACTATACTCCAAGTTATATAAGGATCTTTTCTATTTTTCAGGTTTCATTTCCACACGTGGATAGCCAGTTTGGTACAATGTTTGAGGTTTTCCAGGTTTAATGCAGATTTATGATTATCCCATCTTTTTTTAAAACTGTATTTAGTAGACCCCAAATATGTTTTTCTTTGCCCATCTATATCATGTATATATATAGTGTTAAATATAAGAGACAATGAATGCCTATTATGTTTAATCATGAGCCGTTCTAAACGTCGTATTTTGGATTTAGTTTCAGTTGAAAATCAAGACAAAAATTTTCCAGCATTTAGATTATTTTTTATTAAGTTGGTTCTAAGCTTTCGGCTCACATGAGCCATCTTCAGAGAGGTTATTAAGACGGTAACACAATAACATCCATTTTTATGATGTACGATTTTTATTTTGTGTTGACATAAAACTCCGCTAGGCAACGGCAATAGTTATCAAAAATAACAAACGCAGTTCGCAAATTTGCAATGCGGTTCTATGACATCACACCGCGTGATAGCGCGAAATGACAACAGAACCATCTATTCAACAGAACCATGTATTCAACTTATATGTTTAGAAAATTATTTGCTGCCTCGATACACTAAATCTATCTATATATATATAGATAGATATTTATTATAGATTATATTTTGGAACATGTACATAATTATTCTATATGTATCCGCTACAAAGGTACGTTTGTTTCGATATTGAAACTTCAATGTCTCATCAGGCGGTGTGTAAAGTAATGGACATCCTCTTTCCTTACATTTATTTAATTTTGTTAGAGGTGTTGGTGGAGGTTAATGACAGGGGAATAAGTCTCTGACCATTGTTATTTTTTGGGAGGGTGTTTTCTCTACTTAGGCATTAATTTTATTAAATAATGGAATTTTCTGAAAACTACGTCTTAAAATTTCGATCTGATTTTAATATGGTCCAATACTGCTTAAAAAGACATAGGGGGCTCTAGAAGCAAGATGAATTTATTTTCAAAAATTACAGGCAGATTTCTCGCCTTTTTTTAAAATAGTTTTCTGTTGTAATGATTATTGGCGGCCCGAGTTCAAGATCCATCTGAGGTAGTTTAGAAAATTGTTTGCTGCCTCGATACACTAAATCTATATATATATATATATATATATAGAGAGAGAGAGAGAGAGAAAGAGAGATAGAGAGAGAGAGAGAAAGAGAGAGAGAGAAAGAGAGAGAGAGAGAGAGTCTCAAGCAGATGTTTTGTGCACATCATACCAAGTGTATTAAACATAATATAAATTAAATAGATAAAGCAAGTTAAAGAATATATTAATCTAAACTGTTCTATATCTTTTGAATAAATAATAGACAAAATAATGTTTGCTTGCATAAAGAGATAAGAGAACTGACAGGACAAAAAACCTGTTCCTCAACAGGATGCATAAAATCCAAGGAAGTAACAATCATATTAGAGAAAGAGGAAATACTCCAGCGATGGGAAGAATACATAAAGGATCTCTTTTGCGACAAGAGAGAACAACCGAGAATACACAAGGAGATGGATGGACCGGAAATACTAAAATCCGAAGTGGAAGCTGCAATGGCCAAAATGAACAGAAACAAAGCACCTGACCCAGATGGCATAGTGATAGAGCTGCTGACAGCCTTAGAAGAATATGGCATAGAAAATATTACCGACATAATAAACGAAATTTATAGCAGCGGAATAATACCAGACGACCTATGCAAGTCGATATTTATAGCGCTGCCGAAGAAACCTGGTGCAAACGATTGCGAACTACACAGAACTATAAGCTTAATGAGTCACATTACAAAACTGATTGTCAGAATCCTAATGAATAGAGCGCGAAGCAGAATCAGGCCAGAGATAGGGCAGGAACAGTGCGGGTTCGTCAAAGACACTGGAACAAGGAACGCCATATTCATGATTAGGATGCTCTCTGAAAGGGCATTACAAATGAAGAAAGACTTGTACCTATGCTTCATTGATTACGCGAAAGCATTCGACAAAATACGACACAAAGAATTGATGGAAATGCTAGGCAACCTCGACATTTTCGGCAAAGACATAAGAATAATCAAGAATCTCTACTGGCAGCAAACGGCCTGCATACGGACAGGTAACGACCTCAGTAGATACACAAAGATAGAAAAAGGCGTAAGACAAGGATGTGTCTTTTCACCGGATTTGTTCAACCTATACAGCGAGAATATTTTGAGGACCCTAGATGACACACCAGGATTTGTTATTGAAGGCCACAACCTGAACAACATAAGATACGCGGACGATACAGTACTGATTGCGGACACGGAAAGGAAACTGCAAGATCTCATACAGAAAGTAGCAGTGGAGAGTGACAAGAAGGGACTACAAATAAACTTTAAGAAAACTGAGTGCATGGTCATCAGCAAAAGATACAACCCAAAATGCCAAATACAGGTGGGGGATAACAGAATCAAACAAGTCCAAGAATTTAAGTACCTAGGAAGTGTTCTAACAGGAGATGGAAAGCGCGACACGGAGATCCGAAGGCGAATTGGCATGGCAAAGGACGCGTTCCAGAAGATGAGCAAAATACTAACACACAGGAAGATCTCAATAGAAACGAAGAAAAGAGTGCTAGACAATTACGTGATGTCAGTTCTTCAATACGGCTGTGAATGCTGGACAATATCATCGAAAATGAGGACAAAACTGGAAGCGGCCGAAATGTGGTTCTACAGGATGCTACGGATATCGTGGACTGAGCATACAACCAACGACGAGGTGTTAGAAAGAATGGCAACAAAAAGGAAATTGATGCTGAGCATCAGGAAGAGACAACTGAAGTTCCTGGGACATGCAATGAGGAAGGAGAGCCTGGAGAACCTGATACTGACTGGACAGATAGAAGGAAGGGGAGACAGAGGAAGGCAGCGGATAACATATTTGCAGGGTCTGATCAGGTGGATGACGGAACGGGGGTTACCAGGAGCAACAGGAGCAAACATACTAAGAGCCACAAGGGATAGGGAGACGTGGAGATCCATGATCGCCTACGTCCTGAAGGGACAGGGCACATAGAAGAAGAAGAGAATGTTTGCTTCTGTATGAGTGTTGATTTGTTTCCGCTAGGGCCAGCAAAAGAGACAACATTCTTCTGATACTGGCTGTACAAATATCTTCTTCTTCTTCTTCTTCAATATGCCTTGTTCTTTCAGGACGTATGCGATCATGGCCTTCCACGTCTCCCTGTCCCTGGTGGCTCTTAGTATGTATTCTACTGTTACACCACGCAGCCCTAGTTCTGTCATCCACTATCTCATGCCCATGAATCTAGAACATAAATGTATAGAAACTAGCATGGTCACAAAATGAGGGATCAGTTTATATATTGATTATAATATAGATTTGATCCCCCACTTTATATCCGCATCATAATTTCTTATAAACAGTTGGCATATATATTCTTCTTCTATGTGCCTTGTCCTTTCAGGATGTAGGCTGTCATGGCTTCCACGTCTCCCTGTCCCTGGTGGCTCTTAGCACGATTTCTCCTGTAACATCTCGCAGCCCCCGTTCTATCATCCACCTTCTCAGGCCCTTCAAATTTCCTCTGTCTATTTTTTCCTCTATCTGGCCTGTTATCAGGTTCTCCAATGCATGTCCCAGGAACTTCAGTTGTCTCTTCCTGATGCTCAATATTAATTTCCTTTTCGTTTCCATTCTTTCCAACACCTCGTCATTGCTCACTTGCTCGATCCACGATATCCGCTGATTTTTGAAATGATTTGTTTGAATATTATTTTTGATCAATACTCGTATTTAAGTAGATATTCTGTTTATAATCAAACAATATTATATATTTATTTCTACCGGCCTGATTATTTACGATAAATTTTTGTTACGAAAATGTGTGTCATTCGGTAGGATTCAAACCTGCGACCCCAATCCACATAAGGGAAGATATCATGTGATCTGGCGCGTCTTAGACCTCTCGATCACGAATGACGATCAGTTTAAGCGAAGTCAAATTAAGCCTATATCACAATTTTCGAATTCATCGTAATAACCATCTCTGCTCTGAAATGTATCGTAATGTCAACAAATGTAAGCCTGTTACGGAAATTAACGAAGATTAACGAAACTCATTATAAACAACCGACAATTTGAAATGATTTGTTTGAACATTATTTTTGATTGATACACGTATTTAAGTAGATATTCTGTTTATAATAAAACAATATTATATATTTATTTCTACCGACCTGATTATTTACGATATATAATCGTATTTAAATAGAATATCTACTTAAATACGAGTATCGATCCAGTTTATATCCAGTTTCGTTAATTTCCGTAACATATATACTTAATTTTGTAAACTACTTCAGTTTGATGCTTAGGCATACATCATCAGTGATGTCTTTTAGCCGACGATCATTAGATGTTTCGGGTCTATCAACGTCATATCCTCTCTGAACGGTGATCCAGTCGATACCGATCAGATAACGTCAGCTACAACTGTTCTCAAAATACAACGACCGCATTGTGACTTGTAGCGTAGGGAGCTGGTTAATTTTTCTTTGATTCGGTCTTTTGTCAGACTTAACCGAACTCTCTACAGCTTACAAGTTTTATCCAGAATTATCATCAGAAGCTTTTCATCATCAGAAGGTTGGTTGTCAGTTGAAATGTGTGGATTAGTATAGAAGAGTGGAATAATAAAATATACATTTTTTTAATGTTAAAATAGTAATTTATTAAATGGAAAGAATAACAAGAATTCGTAGAAATTAATGTTCAATGAGAAGGTTAAAGGTATCAAGAGTTCGTACAAAATGATCGTAGTAGTAATTGTTGAAAGAGATAAGGAGAGAAAGAAAGAGGACAATGTCCGAGTCACTTGAAGTTGAAGTTACATTTTAGATGTTTGTCTCGCGGCTCTCATCTGAGACTGTGATTGACGCTGACTGGGGCCTTTTATAGTATTCAGATTTTCACACTTGCTCGCGAAGTCCTCAAGTCTGGCAAGTCGCTCCCATTGGTCAAAATTCTTTTAACACTTACTTGCGAAATCTGGTTTCGACTTTTTCATTAAGCAGATGCTGAATCATTTTTCTATTCGGCAAAACCAGGATTTCACACGTCATTGTGAATTTTTGTAAACGTGAAGAAGAAGGTTGATTTTAATTCTTAATTTCTTATTCACCACGTAAACACGAAGTCAATCCTTTTTTCTATTCGGCGAAACCAGGATTTCACACGTCATTGTGAATTTTTGTAAACGTGAAGAAGAAGGTTGATTTTAATTAATTTCTTATGCGCTAAAGACTTCTCTAGCATTTTATAGTCTAATCATGAACAAGTTCCGGTTAACCAAATTCTGCATTCTTCTATAAGAAAAAAAAAGGAACCGAATGCAGTAGAAAAACCGATGCGTGAGTGGAACTTTCTTTCTTGCATTTTGAACTCTTGGGAAATGAGGAGGATTTGGCTCTGTGGAAGTAGCACGGCGTATTCGAGCTGCAAAGGTCTGAACAGGTGTAAATCAAGAACGGAGCTCATCTAAATATTTGCTATGGAAAAAGAGTAGCAACCAGCTTGCAATATTGTGTCTGTGGAAAGTGGTTGCATAGTGAAAAATAAATCTTCTCTCATAAGACTACGAAAATGGTATCATCATTTTAAATTTTCGTTTTCATTTTCAGCAAATATTGGGAAAATTACTGCTACTTTACCAAAACTACTTTCTATAAAGACACTGCACTCACTTTGACAAGACTAGGTTTTGAAAAGCTTACAATCATTGGTGATAGTAACAATGAAAACAGAAATACGAAGAGTAAAGAAAAGTGACAGCGACTCACGTGTGACAGATAAACTTATTACATGTCACCGGAGCTAATGTCAAGTTTAGTACGAATACCAAAGAGAATACAATGAACTTCATTCATAAATAAGTAGAAAGATCTCTGCTCGGTTGAAATAAGTGCATTCTCTCTGGAGTAGGAAGGTGGGTAGGTCTCAACCGGTTCGAACAATGCCGTCGTTTGAAGAGAAGGAAAAGAGAGAGAAAATTACCTAGAAATACATCGTGTCACTGAGTTAATTATATAATATATGTGTAAGGAACAAACTTGCATCAAAAGCAAGATTTGAATTCATGTTTCTTTCGAAAAAATTAAAATTAATTCTCACAGCTATTAATCTTTGAAAATTACTGATTCTTTCACAGTTTTCACCCTGAAGTTCTTGGTATGAAGATTATTACATTTGTCAGCAAGGGCCCTGATTGGGAGATTAGAGTTTTGATGAGAGTGGAACAACCTTTTAATTGCTGCTGTTCTCGGGTCTGGATGTGCGTTGTGGTACAATGGTGGAGCCGAGTTCGAATTCCAGTTGAATTCCTTACATTTACTTACATACCCTTGGGAAAGGTATTAATCCGTCTCTTCCTTCCAGTTATGGGTTAAATACTAAGACAGATAGGATTCTATAGCCTTGGCTGGCAACCAGTCTACCGCAGAAAGCAATGACCACCTACTGCGGGATAAGATTCCGTCCAGTCAGTCATGTCTCTTTCGAGACATCATCGCCCAAAGCGTGTATCACATATGGAACTTAACTGACTGACTCAGGTCTACCCTAACCCAAAGTAGTAGCTTCTGTTATGGTCTCAGCTATCGGTAATTGATGAACCCCAAACTTAAATAAAACAAGAAAGTATAAAATGCTTTTTTTATCGTGAAATTACTAACAATGTATTCTATAGCAAAATGGCCAATAATACATTTTATTTGTAGTTGAAAGCGTACAATTGCGTTCAAAATATTTAGATTCCGGTATTAAATAATCTCTCGAAATTGATACGCCGCTAAACAAAATCAAGCAACTAACCAACATGAAAGAAGTTAATAACATTAATCTATATTTCTTAGATAAATCTTTATTCCAAAATATAACGTCAACAATACTACAGAATACAACACTGATATTTTTGTCTCTAGCAATTATGTCCACACATGTATTAAATTTTGAAAACAACACTACGCCTCCTTGGCCTCACACTCTCAGTTGACCTCAAGTGGAATAACTATATCGAATCCATTGCTAAATCCATCCGCTGCGATGAAAGTCGGTTCTTTGTGCAGGGCCCGGAAGTTTTTTTCCGTCTGAATCTATCCTGCATATATATAAATCTACATTCCGCCCGTGTATTGAATACTGCTGCCACATCTGGTCGGGTGTCCCTTGCTATTCTCCTCGGGGTTCTTGACAAAAGACAACGGAGAGTCTGTAATGTGAACGATACCGACTTGGCAGACCGGATGCAGTCACTCTCTCACCAGCGTGACGTGGCTTCCCATACTTTCACGGCTTCTGCTCCGATGAACTTAGATCACTGGTGCCCCCTAGGTACGAATTTGCACGAGATATTAGATTAGCAACTAGGTCCCACCCTTTTACAGTGAAACCGATAAAATGTAACCGCAATTTCTACTCCAACAGCTTCTTTTCTCGCACTTCCCGCCCTTGGAATTCCCTTTCACATGCTTGCTTTCCCGACAGCTACAATCTCCAGGAGTTTAAATGTAAGGTTAATAGACACCTCCTAACACACTAACTTGCACCCATTCTCTCAAACACTCTTCCCATCTACCCAACCCTCATCCTCGGTATCCTTACCCGTCTATCACCCTCCTTCTGACATTTCCTAGATCTAACCACTCTTTCTCATCACCTCCCCCCCCTGCGCAATAGTGCCAGTGGAATGCCTTGCTGGGGGTGAAATGGTAAAAAAAGAATAACATATGTGATATCTTTATTTACTTGAAAGCTCCTCTCTTCTGAAAATAAAATTTCGGCATTAAACGACGCATAAGGATATGCCGTTAAACAAATAAACCATGTTCAACACTGTAAGCAGTCTAAACACAGCAATGACAGGATATTATATCGAATTTCAATTTGTATTTCTAAATCAAGAATCAAGAATAGTTTCAATTTTGATTGAAACCCGCTACTAGATTCTTACAGGAAACATAAAGAAATTATTTAATGTGTTTTAGTGAAGCGGATTGGGACAATTCAAACTTTAAGTTGTATCTAACAAATCAAACATGTGCTTCTACTCGATGCACAACAATCAAATTACATAGGAGGCCTGATAAAAAAAAACGTATCACGACTGGTGCTATAAAAAGAAAACTTCAACATATAATAATTCAGCATTTAATCCCCTTCGGAGTAGTCACCTTCTGAAGCTGTACATTTTATATAAAGTCGTTTGCATAGATGGAAGCATTCCTGGAACTCATTTTTGCGGATAGCCAGCTGTTGCCTCATCACATCCTTTTGGAATTCCTCGACCTTTATTTTCAATTGAGATTCAGTCAGTCAGTTAAGTGCCATACGTGAAACACGCTTGGGCGATCATGTCTCGAAAGCGACATGACTGACTGGGCAGAAGATTATCCCGCAGTAGGTTGCCATCGCTTTATGCGGTAGACTGGTTGCCAGCCAAGGCTATAGAACCCAATCTGTCCTATTATTTAACCCATAACTGGAAGGAATAGACGGATTAATACCTTTCCCAAGGGTATTTGCACGTAAGTGAATGCAATGAATTCAACTGGAATTCGAACTCGGCTCCCCGATTTCTCGTCCCGAGCCGATATCCACTGGACCACAACGGAAAAAAGGAAAAGTCGCAAGGGGTGAGATCTGGGGAATATGGGGTTTGTCGGAGCTGGGGAATGTTGTGTTTAGCCCAAAACTGCTGCAAAAGACATGTTCACTGATGGAACTTTCGTAATGTGGTGAGACGACCACACTCTACACACTTTCCTTCAAAACACTGCTATGAATAACGGAAGTGTACAAGAACGTTGTAACTTAGTGTGAATGCGCGACAGGGTTCAAGGTCAATTTGAGCCAAGCTGCTTCATTCAGCTTACTTCAACTCCATTACCGTATAAACTGCCGTGATATTTTTAATCAGATCTCGTATACAGAATTTGTTTTCTTCTTTTTAGTATGTACCATTTATATTGAATCATAAACAAACTGTGGCGAAATCATGAAATAAGTCATGGCTGATCATGTATAGAGTGAATATGAAGCCTAGCGTTTCTTTTGGAATTAAGTCAAAATTGTTGAAAAGAGATGTAACCCAAAAATTGAGTAATGCAAAGGAACAGACATTAAGGAGAAACTCTCAAAATAATTTTTAAATGAGAGGCAATCATGAGAAGATAATTATACTCGTTCAACAAAACCTTCTCTTTTATAAATGTGTGTGTGTGTGTTTGTGTGTGTGTGTGTGTTTGTGTGTGTGTGTGTGTGTGTGTGTGTGTGTGTGTGTGTGTGTGTGTGTGTGTGTGTGTGTGTGTGTGTGTGTGTGTGTGTGTGTGTGTGTGTGTGTGTGTGTGTGTGTGTGTGTGTGTGTGTGTGTGTGTGTGTGTGTGTGTGTGTGTGTGTGTGTGTGTGTGTGTGTGTGTGTGTGTGTGTGTGTGTGTGTGTGTGTGTGTGTGTGTGTGTGTGTGTGTGTGTGTGTGTGTGTGTGTGTGTGTGTGTGTGTGTGTGTGTGTGTGTGTGTGTGTGTGTGTGTGTGTGTGTGTGTGTGTGTGTGTGTGTGTGTGTGTGTGTGTGTGTGTGTGTGTGTGTGTGTGTGTGTGTGTCTGCACGCGTGCATGTATCAGAAATTCTATGCAATTATTATTAGAAAAATCTTTTGACTTGCCTTTGTTTTTTAATCTTTTTGCTCAGTCATAATCAGTGACCGCGTGCATGAAAAGGATGTGATATTTTTCTTGTTTTCACTTAAACAAATAGGCTTACGGCCTATCACGTTGAATACACCGGTTCTCGCTCGATCACCGAAGTTGAGCCTGGTCAGTACTTAGATGGGTGACCGCTTGGGAATACCAGTTGCTGTAAGCATGTAGTGATGGTGCAGTGGATATCGGCTCAGAAAAAGAAATCGGTGAGCCGAGTTCGAATTCAAGTTGAATACCCTGCATTCACTTAAGCACTGGTACCCTTCGGAAAGGTATTAATCCGTCCCTTCCATCCAGTTATGAGTTAAATAATAGAGTAGGACTTGGGGACCCTGCCCTTAAAAAAAAACAAATCCCAATGAATCTTGATACTCGAAAAGAAAAAAGTATTACTAGACACAAAACTTTTATAAAAACAACAATAAATTGTTGAAAGAAAAAATAGGTATTACTAGTAATAAATAAATAAAAATTTAGTTGGCAATAAATGACCCGCCGAGGTTGATATGCCATAAAAACAAAACAAAACAACCAACTTAAACAAATGGCAGGTATTAATAAAAACAAACTTAAATGGACAGAGTTTTTCGCAGGTTATGGGCTGTGCTTGTTGGAAATGTTTTGGAGCCATTTCGTGGGGGAGATGGTACACCAGTGATTTTGTTTGGTTTTTTCTTGAGTTTCTCTTCTTATCAAACCGAAAGTTCCAAACTACAAGAAGTTTTGGCTGTTAAATGACACATTTTCTTCTATTTCTATCTCCAGGGCTTTGTACTTCATTAGTTTTCACAAACCTTCGAAGAGATATTTTTGTCCCTTGATACGTTCATGTCAATTAGTAGGCAATACTTTTTTTGGTCCTTACGTATTATCGGGAGGACCTTTAAAAAAACGACTCAAAAATTAAAGTAAATTATTTATTGAAACGGTTAAAACAATAAATTACCTTGCGCCTTATTAATTATTTGGTGCTTACGTATTATCGGGAGGACCTTTAAAAAAACGACTCAAAAATTAAAGTAAATTATTTATTGAAACGGTTAAAACAATAAATTACCTTGCGCCTTATTAATTATTTGGTGCTTACGTATTATCGGGAGGACCTTTAAAAAAACGACTCAAAAATTAAAGTAAATTATTTATTGAAACGGTTAAAACAATACAATAACATTACATTTGTAATTCCGGAGGCCAGAACGTCGCAATTGCTTCCAAAAGTGACTCAAAGACATCAGTACAGGCAACATGCTTCCGCCACATGAATTCGGCCAAATACGACTCCAAATGGTGACGTGCAGTGCCACAGTGCTTCTTGTTTCGCCACTTTGTCGATCCCCATAGGCGTTCCACTGTCTGCGTATGAGCCCCGGTGTTCGAATCCACAAAGTTGTACTTGTGGTTGACGTTGAGGTGATGAAAGCCTGATTTTTCCAGTTCCTTGGTGTTATAAGCGGGGAAAAAAAAGAAAAAGTAAAAATCAAAGGTCCTCCCGATAATACGTAAGGACCCTTTTTTCTTTCTTGTCTCCGATTATAATGTTTAGCCGACTTTCTTGTATAGTTTGATCGAAAAACGCCAGTGAATTGTTTTACTATTTGATGTAATGAATATACATACACCTTGGTTCCCCTCCACAGTAATATGATTAGCTGGTGTCAGCCATAAATACAGACTAAGACGGGGACGCCTAGGACTACTCTTATTGGAACGCCTATTGACTACACCTATTGCATAAGTCTACGCCTAAGCATACTGCATACGACTACGACGAGTACTAGTCCATGACGGCTACTTCCTAGATTGTCCTACCTGGTTACATTTACCAAAACTACTTAGATACTTCGAATAATATATATCTCCTTTTCCGAGACATATCACTATCGTTATTACTGAATGAGAGATAAGTATACAAACAAAGTGACGCTGAGATACAAATAATATACAAGGCCCAGTATATTTATCATGACACACAGTGGGATAAAATATCATGCACATGCATCGCAGACAAATTTGTGTGATACGGTGACAGTTTTAGCAAGTATAGCGTGTCTCCTTAGAAGATATTACTTTTTATTTTAAATTCTGTTTTTAGAAGTTTCTATATTCTGACATTCTATTATACATAACCTTGGAAACATTTCATAAGTTTTTTTTTTTTTATCGGCTCGGAACGAGAAATCCAGGAGCCGAGTTCGAATTCCAGTTGAATTCATTGCATTCACCTACGCGCAGATAACCTTGTGAAAGGTATTAATCCGCCTATTCCTTCCAGTTATGGGTTAAATAGCAGGACAGATTGGGTTCTATAGCCTTGATCGGCAACCAGTCTACCGCAGAAAGCAATGGCAACCTACTGCGGGATAATCTTCTGCCCAGTCAGTCATGTATCCTTCGAGACATGATCGCCCAAGCGTGTATCACGTATGGCAATTGACTGATATCTGGGAAGTGTTATAACAGAAGACGGAAAGTGCGACACAGAGATCTGAAGGCGAATTGGCATGATGACGCAAGCATTCCAGAAGTTGAGTAAGGTATTAAGAAACAGGACAATTTCGCTAGAAACTAAGAAGAGAGTACTGGATTGCTACGTGATGTCGGCAGTGAATGCTGGACAATACCATCAAAGATGAAGGAAAAACTTGAAGCAACTGAAATGTGGTTCTACAGAAGGATGCTGCGAATATCATGGATCGAGCATGTGAGCAATGATGAGGTCTTGGAAATGATGGAAACAAAAAGGAAATTAATACTGAGCATCAGGAAGAGACAGCTGAAGTTTTTGAGACATGAAATGAGGAAGAAAGGCCTGGAGAACCTGATACTAACAGGCCAGATAGAGGGAAAAAGAGACAGGTTGAAGGACCTAGTCAGGTGAATGACAGAACGAGGACTGCACGGTGTAACAGAAGGCATGCTCAGAACCACCAGGGATAGGGAAACGTGGAAGGCCATGATCACCTACGTCCTAAAGGGACAGGGCACATAGAAGAAGAAGAACTCAACAGACTGCAATCCTCTTTGATTATAATATGTGGGGCCCAGTTGAACGAGAGACCAACAAAGTTCATCTGAGCAGAAGCCATGAAAGTATTTGTAGAAAAGACACATCCAAATTGCGCCGGTGAGAAAGTGACTGTATCTGAGTTGCCATGTCGGAATCTATCACATTACAGATTCTTCGTTTGGGTTTTGTCAAGAACCCTTAGGTGGATGGCAGAAGCACCCGACCAGATATGACAGCAGTATTCAATTCACGTGCGGATGGTAGATTTGTTTATGTGCAGGATTGTTTCAGACGGGAAAAACTTCCTGGCCCTGCACAGAGAACCGACCTTCCTAGCAGCGGATTTAGCTATGGATTCTATATAACCACTCTACTTGAGATCCGTTAAAACGAAATGTCACTGCTATGTTAATTTTGGCGTTATTGGAACGGCTATTGACTAAGACTATTGCGTAAACCTACGCCTAAGCATGCTGCATACGACTACGACGAGTACCGGTCCATTACGGCTACTCGCTAGATTGTGCTACCCGGTTACATTTGCCAAAACCAATGAGCTACTTTAAATAATATATGTATCCCTTTCCGGGACATATCAATAAGCTATATAGATTCAGAAGAGAACTTTTGTAGTAAGACACCGTGAATCAAATTTCTTAATAGCTGACTTAGTAATGGATTCAATGAGACTTTACACTTCATGTCAACCGAGAATGCTAATCCGAGATGGTGCAACGAGTCACTCTGCTGGAGGTTAGCATCAGCCATGAAAATGGTCAGCATCAGCCCTGAAAATGGAAGACAGAGAGTAGTCTTTCAGATTATTAATAAAAAGCAGTTTAATTTTTTGAGATGTTAAAATTAACTCGCCATGTTTTGCCTCAGTTAACAACAGACTGAAGATCGTTTTTGACATCAGCCGCCATTTTGACATTGTCGAACTGATCAGACTTAGTACACAAGAGCCGCTACCATCGGGAAGGTCGTTAATGGAAATTAAAAACAAAGTCGGACCAAGGTTAAAATCATAGATACAAAAGGATCTAGAATAATGGCCGTTCAGGATAACTTTCATTTCACGATTTGATAAAAAAGACTGGATCGGTTCAAAAATACGACAGGAAAAAACTGTAAGTGTTCAACTTGTGACGAAGACCTCGATACCATACCGTGCCAAAAGCTTTCGAGATGCCCGAAGCAATGGTCTTCACCATTCTTATCACGAGCACGATAGACTCTTTCCGCAATTATCGTCGAGTTATTATCCAGAGCATCATCATTCTTCTGGGGCATGATGGACATTTTTACGCAATTATCATTAGAACATCAGCAGTTGACTTAGAGAAATAAAATCCTTATTACTTGTCTGAAAGAATGCCCTACGATGTGAGATGCTTAACCAATTCTGCACTACAACCGTTTACTATCGCCTCGATCAAAAATCTGCTGAGGTTGACAAAGCGAACCTCGTTGCCGAGCTTTAGAAGGACCTCCAATCCGTGGTGGACTGGGCTAAGAAATAACTGGTAAAATGTAATGCTTCCAAAACAAAGCTGCTCTCTATTAACCATCATAGACAATCACTCCTACCCACCATGCCTTCCTGAGAGTAAAACAGACCTCAAGCGGAATGACTACATCGAATTCATTGCTAAATCCGCTGCTAAGAAGGTCGGTTCACTGTGCAGGGCCAGGAAGTTTTTTCCCGTCTGAAACAATCCTGCACATATATAAATCTACCAACTCGCATCCATTCTCTCAAGCTCTTTTTTCATCTAGTCCACCCCATTCTCGGTATTCTCATCCGTCTATTACCCTCCTCCTGACATTTCCTACAACTAACCCCTCTTTCTCATCACTTTCCCCTATGTAACCTCCTGCGCAACAGTGGCTGTAGAATGCCTTGCTTGGGGTGAGATGACTTTAAAAAAAAGTTAGGTGCCTCTGGATGTTTTCCAAAAAGAGTTAGAAGATTAATAGACTGATAGTTCGAACGGCCCTTTGGTGTAATATAATGGCTAGCAAGCTTGTCCCGTTAGATCAGTTTACGACTGAGTAATGATTTAGATCATTATTCCGCACTCCATAATTTCGGCCTTGTGTCACATCTAAGCTATACTCGTAAATCACTGTTGCTGAGTAACTGTTGCAAGTGTTCGTGTCACGAGATTCCAGTCAAACATCTGTTCGCGAAAATCTCCTTTTAAATACGGGTAGAACTATTAGAAAAAAGCAGAAATAGGTTACGTTTCATCTGTTGGAAAATAAATAAAGAAATAAGCATTTCTGGGGTCTGCTTAATTTTTTTTTTTTTTTTTTTTTAGCAAGTGGGCGGATTCCCCGGTATTTTGCAAACACCTCAACCAACCCCTTAGAGACAATTTCTTACAAATGCCACTGATGGCTAACGGTCCATATCTTCGGTAAGAATGGAAAATAACGCGCCTTAACAGCCGAAGAACTAGGTAGAAGATTAGGACGATGCCGGCTAGAAAGGATTGTAAGCTATGTGCCTCGGCGGCGAGTCGCAGGGGTAGTGAGGGGAAACGATGTCGCCGCCGCCCGTTTCTGAACATTGAAGGGCGCATAAAACAAACAACCGCAGCTTTACGCCCTTCCCTCGCTTGTGTCCCAGTCCCCTTTCCCTACGCAACCATCCGGGCCATTCGAGCGCTGAAACGCTCACGCCCAGCTGCCACTACAAAATATCACCGATTGCAGACGCGCCAAGAAATCGCTAAACATTCACATTGGTAGGACGAGCGAGTTAAAAATATAACAAAAAATGTAATTTTTTTCGGTATTCTAATAAAATAGTATGAACCGCAACCTTCAAGATGCGGTGTCTACATTGAAGAACAAGTTTTCTAACTAGGGTAGCGACCTAGGCTAGTCCATCATTGGAACTGTTCAGAAATGTTACCATATTGAGCTAATCAGTCAGTCAGTTAAGTGCCATACGTGAAAATGAAAAGTCATGTCTCGAAAGAGGCATGACTGACTGGGCAGAAGATATCCTGCAGTAGGTTGCCATTGCTTTATGCGGTAGATTGGTTGCCAGCCAAGGCTATAGAACCCAATCTGTCCTGTTATTTAACCCATAACTGGAAGGAAGAGACGGATTAATACCTTTCCCAAAGGTATCTGCGTGTGGGTGAATGCAATAAATTCAACTGGAATTCGAACTCGGCTCCCCGATTTCTCGTCCCGAGCCGATATCCACTGCACCACAACGCACATCCTCTGAACTCATTGAGCTAATAGGTAACGAAAATTAAGCAGAGTTGAGAATCCGACGCATTTTTTTTTTTTTTGTATGTTACTTCCTTGTCATTCTTCTTCATTTTTTATGTGCCGTGTCCTTTCAGGATGCGAGTATTATGGCTCTCCACAACTTCTTAACCTTTGTAGCTCTAAGCCATGCTTGTCTCGTCTCCTTATTATTGCTACTTTTCTGCCATCTGTTTACGAAAACTCTTTAGTTTACTTGCTGTTTTCCTGTACCCTTCTTGCATTCAATGGGAGTGTCAAAGTCTCCAAGCCCTTTTTCCTCGTTATATATATATATATATATATATATATATATATACCCAGCGCCCGTAGCTCAGAGGTAGAATCGCCGACTGACGTCAATTCGGTCGTGTTTCAATCCTGAGTAAAAGGCAATCGGTTGTCTCACCTGATCTGATGAGCTGTGATACAGCGAAACAGATCTGTCTGCGGATGACTATATATATGTCAGATTAAACAAATTGTAAACAATATGTTTGCTAATATTTAATAAAATTATGTCATGACCATGACATTACAACATATAAAAAATTCTATTTTGGATAATTTTCACGTTCTAATGAACGCTAGCAATTTGTCAACCGTTATATTGGAAGCAGTAAAAAAATGTACAGTAATTTTTAGAAATTCAGTTCTCCGGTTGCATTTGTTACCATAACTCACAGACCAGAAGATAACCTCAAAAAGTGGTTGAAAGTAGATGGGTACCTTAAGAAATGAGTGAAAATAACATCTGTCAACATTACAGCTCATTTCTGACATCTTTTGATTGCAATACGCGAAAGGTTATCCGTGGGTATGAACGGATTTTATTAAAAATAAGCAAACATATTGTTTGCAATTTATTTAATCTGACATGTGTAAAAGAAAGTTTGCTGCTTAAGCACACACACACATACACACACACACACACACACACACACACATATATATATATATATATATAGATATATATATATATATATATATATATATATATATATGTATCAGCTCTGTAAATAAATAATTTTATTTACATTGAGCCCTCTGGTTGGATCAATTTTAATATTTAGTTTTTAACAATTAATATTAATAGGATCTATTTTGTGATTTTACCATCAAGCCGCTTTCTTTTCTATATACACACACATATATATATTGTGTGATGCGTTTCGTCTTTGAAAACATCAGCAGACTAAATTAATGTTTTTGTTGATGTTATTACAGATGAGTACAGTGGATATCGGCTCGGATCGAGAAACCGGGGAGCCGAGTTCGAATTCCAGTTGTAATCCATTGTATTCACTTACGCGCAGATACCCTTGGGAAAGTTACTAATCCGTCTCTTCCTTCCAGTTATGGGTTAAATAGCAGGACAGATTGGGTTCTATAGCCTTGGCCGGCAACCAGTCTACTGCAGAAAGCAATGGCAACCTACTGCGGGATAATCTTCTGCCCAGTCAGTCATATCTCTTTCAAGACATGATCGCCCAAGCGTGTATCACGTATGGCACTTAACTGACTGACGAAGGAAAGCAAACGTTAGATATAATTATGCATAGATAGTGTATAGATAGGAAACACTGAAAATGTAACGTTGAATTTTTCTAATTATTAATTTTCTTTCTTTTACATTTGTATGTGTGTGAATGTATATATATATATATATATATATATATATATATATATATATATATATAAAGACAAAATACAAACGCATCTACGCCGACGTGTTTCGTCATCTGAGGGACTTCAAGGCAAATACAAAGATTTTATGTTGCAACAAGAATTTATACTTGTTGAAATATCTGCATTTGTCTTTGCTATCGATGGCCTGACGATTGTGTATAGCATGAAACAGACAGTTGCTAACAGGTGTTGAGCTCAATCTCTAGTTTTTATTTTGTCTTTATATATATATATAATTATAGACGTCATAATTATCCCAAGCCCGAGGAACCTTTCGGCCAACACTTATCAAGGGCTTCGTTGGCTTAATTATAAAAGGACAAAAAAGGTAAAAAAAAGGACAAAATAAAGGATTTTAAATATTTTTTTTTTATTAAACTTTACTTTTAAACGAGTTCCATCTTCTCCCAGTATTGTAAGTAATCCTTTGATTTTGTATTTTTTTGACCCTTTATAATTAAGCCAACGAAGCCCTTGATAAGTGTTGGCCGAAAGGTTCCTCGGGTTTTGGATATTTATGACGTCTATTCTGTTTAAGGTTATTAGTGTGTTCTGTGGGTACAAATCATTATTTGTATATATATATATATATATATATATATATATATATATATATATATAAGCAAATAAACAAACTTTTTTAAGTTACAAGTTGTCGGATCTGATGAGGTAATTTAATTTATTGCCTCTCATATCATTCAAAAGTCTCAATGCATTTTTCTTACAGACTTATCTTTGATTATGAACTGAAGAAACCGACATAAACATTGGTCGGCGAATATATATATATATATATATATATATATAATTATTAGGCCATATATATGGCCTAATAATTATGCCTGTTATATATATATATATATATATATATATATATATATATATATATACTACCAGGCATAATTATTAGGCCACCCCACTGTTTTAAAAAATGATGTATTTCATACTATTTTTAGTATCTATTGTCAAGTGAATAATTGTAAATGAAAATAGAATGGTTCTTTTGTTAATACTGCACAATAACATGTGCATCAAATGAATTTAAAAATATTTAATATTTACCTATATTAGAGTTTCATCAATGAAAGAATGAAAAAAAATTGTGGTTATTCGGACGTGTTCATCTTTGCTTCCTTATCTTGTAATATTTTGCAAAGTAGTAATAAAAAACAATCAATTTTCATTGAGAATTATCCACTTGGTTATAAATACTAAAAATAATATCAAATACACAATTTCTTTTTAAAAAATGGAGTGCCCTTATAATTATGGCCGGCAGAATATATATATATATATATATATATATATATATATATATATATATATATATATATGTATGGATGTATGTATTGTTTATTTAATTATTATGGCCCTATGTGAAGCACACGGTGTTTATCCCTGTTTATTGGCATTTGAGTGCACTTGGCCCATCGATGTACCTGATTTGTTTGTTTTATATATATATATATATATATATATATATATATATATATATATATTCTACCCTACCCAAAAACCTGTTGGGTTCCTTTTTAAAGCTTTCCACCATAAAAAACCATGGGTCAACAATTTTATCAATTTTATTATTGATTACACATATTTTAATTTACCTGAAGTGTGAAACATGTTGCTATTGCTATTGAGTGTTTTTTGTCAATGCCCTTTACACACACGCCCTTTATATATATATATATATATATATGTGTGTGTGTGTGTGTGTGTGTGTGTGTGTGTGTGTGTGTGTGTGTGTGTGAGCCAGCTTTCACTGTCGATCCGTTTAGGTGAAACCTAGGTAGGTCTGTCTGGCTCACTAGGTATTCTTTACTTATTCAGCTGTACCTAAGTATTTAGCGCTTTTTGTTAGTTGATTATTCGTATCGGGGTTTTTCCTTTGGGCTACGTGCTGACTCTGCCTGAACCCTTTTGACTGATGTTCATGTACTTAGCTCTTTCTTTTTTAAAACCGTTTTTTCCATTCTTCGTGGATTCGTGGAAGGTTTTTCGACACGAGTATAGTTATAATCCCTTTTATATATATATATATATATATATATATATATATATATATATATATATATATATATATATATATATACTTTTAATCCAAAGGATTTGTCACTTTAAATTCAGCCCCGATGAGTTAGCGCATTATAATGGTGTCATCACGAAACTTCGAAGTCAGTAAGAACCTGCTCAGTTAAAGTGACAAATCCTATGCACTAGAATTATCAAAATTCTATCTCAGTCACGATATCGAGCACTTTATGATAAAACAAACCCTGCTTGCCAAAATGATTTTTATCAATAAAACTACTGAAAAAAAACTAGCAATTTTGGCGTCAAGCATTATCATAACTCAACACTATATATATGTCAGATTAAATAAATTGCAAACATTGTGTCTGCTTGTTTTTAATAAAATCCGTTCATACTCACGGATAATCTTTCGCGTATTATAATTAAAAGATGTCAGAAATGAGCTGTAACGTTGACAGATGTCATTATCGCTCATTTCTCAATGTACCCAAGTACTTTTAATCTTCTTCCGAGACTATCTTTAGGGGTGTGAGTTATGGTAACAAAAACTATCCGCAAAACTGTGTTGCTAAAAATTGCTGTAAATTTTTTTCTGCTTCAAATTGATCAAAGTTAATAACATCTGTCAACGTTACAGCTAATTTCTGACATCTTTCAATTATTGTACACGAAAGATTATCAGTAAGTATGAACGGATTTTATTAAAAATAAGCAGACACAATGTTTGCAGTTTATTTAATCTTCCATGTCTAAAAGAAAATTTGCTGCCTAAATGCAAAAATTTTAAAATATACATGCATAAAGTCATTCGCAATTTTGCTGTATCACAGCTCATCAGTACCGTTAGACATTTGATTGCTTCTAGCCAGGATTGAAACCCGACAGAATTAACATCAGTCGGCGATTCTACCTCTGAGCTATGGGCGCTCGATAGAGGAAGGGTGACACTAGCGTGTTATATACAATGTAAACACACGCCAGTAGCTGAGAGTGTTCAAATTCATTACTGAATGAACGATGTGTAGATATGTGAGTAGCTACTGTTTTTTTTTCTCCATAGGGCTCAATCGGGGTGTGACAGCGTAAATAGTCACCCGCAGACAGATCTGTTTTGCTGTATCAAAGCTAATCAGTTCAGTTAGACGTCCGATATACAGGGTGCCCATAAAATTCGTGAGCACTTTAAAAAATTTCTAACTTTATTTGTATTTGTGATAGAAATAATCTGCACAGAAACTTTATGGACGCCATATATATATATATATATATATATATATATATATATATATATATTAAATAGGATTAATTCAAGGATGTTGAATGACCATTTCGATATGAAATCCCCACAGGGGATAACACATCACTTCAGCAACAAAAAATCCTTTCTGAAACTGGAGAAAAAAATCAGTCTATTTTTCTTTTAAAATAGATTTGCAAAAAAATTAAAAAGAAAGAAAAAGAAAAAGAAAAAGAAAAAAAAGAAAAAGATAAAATAAAATAAAATAAAATAAAATAAACAAGAAAAGAAAAATTGGCATCATCTGGGTTCGCAAAAAAGGAAAGAGAATTGTAACGTAAAAGGAACAGACGGCGTGTTGAATTGATATTAGGTTAAGCAAAACGGAAAAAAGGTGGGAGGTAAGAGAGATAAAGGAAGGGAGGGAAAAAGAAAAGAAAGAAAAAACATTTTTATATATTACAGACGCTGGACATATTCAAAAACCTAACTTCCCAAAAACGTTGAAATATTAGAAAAAGGGCTTTTACTTAAAAAGGTATAATTATTTTTAAAGGGAATAAAAAGATATAGGATTTAAAATAAATTTTTTTTAAAAATTAGGTCATTTAATTTATATAACTATCACACAGCCACGTTTGGAACTCAAGATAAAAGAAAATAAAAGTTAGTGATAGCGTTTACTGAATTTTGCTTAGATGTGACTCACTGTTGAAAGTATGAAACACTGGTATTTAAATTTTCGTATATTGAAGTCCTCCGTCTTATTGATCTAGCGAGATAATTTTATTAGCCGTTACACCACGTGCAAGCACTAGGACAAAATGAAAAAATTAATGAGTATATCAAACAATAAGTAAAATTGGTATTTTTCAAGTCACCAGTGTCAAAGTAAACTGTAAATCTTTCATGGAAACTTTGAATAAACGTTTACATTTTTGGTTTTATTTAAGCTACTAATTCAGGATGTGCGTTGTGATGCAGTTGATATCGACTCGGAACGAAAAATCGGGGTGCCTAGTTCGAATTCCAGTTGAATTCCTTGCATTCACTTACACGCAAATACCCTTGGGAAAGGTATTAATCCGTCTATTCCCTTCAGTTATGGGTTAAATAACAGAACATATTGGGTTCTACAGCCTTGGCTGGCAACCAGTCTACCACAGAAAGCAATAGCAACCTACTGCGGGATAATCTTCTGCCCAGTCAGTCATGTCTCTTTCGTCCAAAGCATGTTTCACGTATGGCAATTAACTAACTGACAGACTGACCAATTCTTTAATAAAACTACTTAATTTCATAAATATTTCAAGCTTTCTGTTGTAAACAATATCCTCCATATTGCCCCCAAATAAATGCTTAAATCAGTAGTCCCGCTATCCCAAACTGGTAATTTTCTATGGAAAATCTCCCTGTAGATACGCGTGTAATGTGTAGATGCACGGTCCTGACGAATTTTTTTTTTTTTCTTGTTTACAACACCCTTATGGATAGTTCTAGGAAAGAAAAAATGGAATGGTACAGCATATTAAAATAGTTTTCACTTGTAATATTTCCATCAATGCAGAAATATCCGTAATTTTTTGCTGATGCCAACCTAATCTGAGAATTCACATATTAGACTTGAGTGACATTTACGAATTGTTTCTGTGGGTGGTTCACTGCCCCACCCCAATCTATTTTGTTTATTATCTGATACGTTGTTAAAAAATGTTATTTTTTACTTTAGTATGCATCTTTTACTTCAAAGTGGTTTTTCCTTTATTAACACTACACACACACACACACACACACACACATACATATATATATATATATATATATATATATATATATATATATATATATATATATATATTCAAACATTTCGTTTATACTTTCAAACATCTTTCATTAAAATACGGCCGACAAGGAAAATTTAATTAATTAATTTTTGTTAAGTTTTTTTTTCAGCATCCTAACATTTTTCCGTTTTGTAAAAGTAAAAGAATATAATACCCTTCGGTGGAGCCTCGTCTGGGTTCCTTTCCGCCCGAAGGCAGCGAGTCCGACAAAGTGAACGACTGACGCACGCAGTTGATTTCTTCAGAATGTCAATGACAGTTAGAAAACCCAGATTGCTATTAGTCTTTATTTTTATGGGTACCTCGGCCCACAGACCATTCCATTCTTGAGAGTGACAGAGGAATGTTAACTGCTCTACAACAATGTGTGTGTGTGTGTGTGTGTGTGTGTGTGTGTGTGTGTGTGTGTGTCCGTCCGTTCAGGGCTTATTATGACTGTCCACTAATTCCTTTCCTCTTGGGAAAGAGAGCGATGTGGTTACGCATAGGTTTCTCCAAGGTTCTGAAATCAAAAGTGTCGTTTTGGGAGACTGGCAGATACTCAAGACTCCAGGGCTAAGTCTACCTGCTATTTAACCCATAGTTGGGAGAGATGAATATAATGTAAGATGACCACAACAGTACTCTCCGTGTCGATAACGACTATGCTACACGCAAATGACTGTAACCGTAATATGTATTTTACATTGTTCACTTATGTCTTTATTAAGACTTGATAATATTTATGATCAAATAAAGCATTTTAAAAGTGCTAAGTCTGACTTTATGATTTAAAAAATATACATACTTTTAGAAATAAACCAGTTTGTTAAAAAATCTTAGAAACTTAGCAAAAAATCTTAAACTTACTATTGTTTTCTTCTTTTTTTTTTATAATGTCGTGTATGGACGTCCGTATTTACAAAGAAATACCAAAAAACTTTTTCTAAATACTGTCGTTTAAGCTATTTTTTATTTATAATTAGTAAATATAGATTTTACTTAATGACAATATCACCTAACCGCTAAAATTTAATATAGAATTTTAAAAGATTTAAAACTTTATAAATTGTTAAAATTAAAGTTGTACAAAAATTAAAAAATCTTGTAAAAATTCATTATTCATAAAAAAAAATGTTCTTAAGTCAAAGGTATTCATAAAATATTTTATTCATGAAAGCAATTAAAATATTTTCTTATTAGTTAATGTCTTAGTTTTATTGGATTTTTTTATTTTACGACCCCGAAACAGATTTTCTGTAGCTGGCAGTACGACATAAGAAAAAAAAAATTGATGATTTAAATTTTTCATTTTTTCTTGCAACTAATATAAACATTAAGTTTTCAAAAATGAATTTATCGAAATCTTATAAAATTAAAAAGAAAGTGGGGTAATAGATGTAAAAAAAAATAAATTTATGATTTTCTAAAAAAAGAAATATTTCTAAAATAATTTTATTTATTTGTGAACAAGTTCTGAAAATTTCATTAAATTCTGACAATTATCTGATTTTTACAAGAATTTCCAAATGGTGTTTAATCGCAAGACCGACACTTCTTATACTAATTTATGGATCCCCCGTTGATGCGGTGAAAGCAAAATTTTCAGCCAAAATTTCGAAGGTTAAAAATATAATATAATAATCAAAAATATTTTTCTTTACGTATGCTAAGTATGTTTTTATGTACATATTCTAGAGTATTTGATGTTTATAATCTTCCTGATAAATAACATTGCACTGAAATGAACAGAAGCCCAGAAAAAAATACGTACACACGTGACTGTAGATAGATAGATAGATAGATAGATAGATAGATAAACAGAACGACGAAAAAGATTGAGATAGATAGATAGATAGATAGATAGATAGATAGATAGATAGATAGATAGATAGATAGAAATAGATAGATAGATAGATAGATAGATAGATAGATAGATAGAAATAAAAAGATTAAAGATAGATAGATAGATAGATAGATAGATAGATAGATAGATAGATAAAGAAATAAAAAGATTTAGATAGATAGATAGATAGATAGATAGATAGATAGATAGATAGAAATAAAAAGATTTAAAGATAAATAGATAGATAGATAGATAGATAGATAGATAGATAGATAGATAGATAGATAGATAGATAGATATGTTGTCTACCGTTTACGGTGAACACGGCCCTATAAGAAAACTGCAATTTGAATAAAAGAGTTTACTGAATGTAATTGATAAACACACGCCAATGCCGGTAGAGAAGAATGAATTCAAAGACCGAAGAATAAAAACTAATAATTTAAATAAGATAATCTTGCAGGATGTGCGTTGTGGTGTAGTGGATGTCGGCTCGGAACGAGAAATCGGGGAGCCGAATTCGAACTCCAGTTGAATTCAATGCATTCACTTACGCGCAAATACATTTGGTCTCTTCCTTCCAGTTATGGGTTAAATAACAGGACAAATTGGGTTCTATAGCCTTGGCTGGCAACCAGTATACCACAGAAAGCAATGGCAACCTACTGCGAGATAATCTTCTGTCTAGTCAGTCATGTCTTTCGAGGCATGATCGTCCAAGCGTGTTTCACGTATGGCACTAAACTGACTGAATCTTGCTTATTATTCAACCGGGTCTGCCTCCAATTAGCAATTCGACCTAAATAAAGTTGTAACAATTGTTTGATGTTGGTGATCCGATTTTTCGTGGAGGGTTGAGGTATTTTTTTTTTTTAATCGTGTCACCCCAAGAAAGGCATTCTACTGCCACTATAGCGCAGGGGGTTACATAGAGGGATTGGGTATGGGAAATGTCAGAAGGAGGGTGATAGACGACTTAGGAGGTACATAGGGAGAGAGTTGGAGAGAGTGGGTGTGAGTTAGTGTGTTAGGAGGTGTCTGTTGACCTTAAATTTAAACTCCTGGAGGAGAAGCAAGCATGCGGTAGGAAATTCCACAGGCGGGAAGTGCGAGGAAAGAAGCTGAGTAGAAATTGCGGTTACATTTCATCGGTTTCACTGTAAAAGGGTGGGACCTAGTTGCCAATCTAGTATCTCGTGCAAATTCACATCTAGGGAGGCACCAGTGATTTAAGTTCGTCAGAACAGAAGCCATGAAAGTATTTATAGAAGAGGCACAGGGAAGCCACGTCACGCCGGTGAGAGAGATACTGCTGGCGGTCAGCCAAGTCGGTATCAATCACATTACAGATTCTTCGCTGTATTTTGTCAAGAACCCCGAGGAGAATACTTTGCAACTCGAGAGTGTACACTGTTTTCTAGATAAAAAAAAAAACCGGCGTTTTTGCGTAAGCTGCCATTTGTCACCTTGGAATCCACGACGTATATCGGCAACCCACCTAACCAGTTTTGAAACACAGACCGAGGAGTCCTGGCCGTTCAAGAATTGTAAGGTCCATACTGACGAACCCCGAAGGCGTAGCAAAAGCGAGAAAGCGCGTCGCAAGGCACCGCACGTGGAGAGGCATCGCGGTGAAAGCGATTCCGGTGGGGAGAATCTCTCTTTCTTCTGTCTAGCCGTGACCGATCCCACCGGTGCTTACCGTATTTCGTCCCATCGTCCTTCTTCATTTTTATTTATTTATTTATTTATTTATTTTTTGTCTGTCCTGAAACTAGTCCAGGATTTTTTCGTCACCGGGAGATGGCTAGTACAGGCGTTTACAGCATCTGATTCAAGTTGTCTACCTCCAGCAATATGTCGTGTTTGATTTGGGGGTCAATGTTTCAGGTTGAGAAGGTGCCGTTTGTTAAAAAAAAAACAAGTCCTGAATTAGTCGAGAGAAATAGACAAATATACTTTTTTATTCTATTTGGGACTTTTAGCATGGGAAATGTTCAAGACTAGTTTCTGTAAGAAAGTGTAAATTCAAGGAATGATCTTATGATATTCTCTGTAAAAAAGAACTGTATGTGGTTAAAACTATTATGTTATTGAGTTAAAAAGTGGGTGAGGTGTCTAGCGTAAGCCATGTGTTTACCCAGGAAGAGCTTAGTTTCGTGCCCAACCTCATCTGCAGCACGTTATGGCTATCATATTACGATTCGCGCTACCTGTTCTTCCAGCTTATTTTTTACGCATGCCCAAAGTCTGAAGAAGGATCACCGCTGCTAATATGGTTTTCAACGCATACGTTTTTGGTGAAATCAAGTATAACACCCGCTACCACCAGGTACCCGGTATTTTTTTTTTTAATCATATCACCCCGAGCAAGGCGGTAACGCCACTGATGTGCAAGGGGTCTACGAAAGAGTGAAAAGATTGGAAAAGAGAAAACCGGAAAGCAAATCCTAAACAGGGAACAAGGGATGAGCCTCTTTACCTGTTCGATAGACGTGGGGGGAGTGTGAACCGGGCGATATATGGCTGTCAAGGAAATATATACAACGAGAATTTTAGTATGATAACCAAAATATTCGATTCTCAAAATGGCAAAATGGGGTTGAAATTGATTTTTTTTTTAATTCTCGGAATATTCCTTACACTTCACACTGCAACAACACGCTACCATTAAATTCTTTTTCTACGTGCAGTGTCCCTTCATAACGCGGATAATCATGGCGCTACACAATCTTTTCTTCTTAATAGCTCTTAATTCAATTTCTCTTTTTACTAGCTCTTCTAATCCCTGCCACATGAAACCTTTACACAAGCTCGCCAGGTAGATTTTCCGCTGCTTTCCTCTGTCTCTCTTGTCTTCAATATGTCAAGAGCCATGATTGTCAAGGTCCTAAAGAAATTGGTGTGAATCAAAACGGTACTAACTCCTAGCGACGAAATGCTACGAATCTCGTCAGTCTATTTTGCACATTTTCAAATATTATTCGTCCGTGGATTGAGTAGTGCTGCCATATCTGATGAGCTTCTTTTTTTTTCCTGGCGCTCCGACTGCATGAATTTAAGTGTGTCACTAGAACAAAGAATAGTCAAGCTTTCAACAAGAAGGTAGAGCCAGCTGCAGTATTGTTTCATTCAAGAATATTCTTCTAAAACACCAGTACCAGCAATCATAGAGTAGGTTTCAGATGTCGATATATATATCGCAAACATTTGCAACATTCCCAGTCATAAACATATTGCCAGTAGCCTTGCACCGGAAAACTGCATTGCACTGTTTTTAAGAATGACCTTGAGTCGAAACTCATAATCAGCTTTTACCCCCACTGCTATGAAAAACCAAAATGATTTATTAAGATGTCATGAATTCATCCAAAAAATTTTTAACTAAAGTATCATTCACGTTTGTTTTAGTTTGGGTATCACATGACATCAATTGAAATTAGTTTTATTATTATAATATCATCATGATCATTATCCTTTTTAAATACATTTTAATGCTTCCAAAACGAAGCTGCTATCAATTAACCATTATAGACAATCGCTCCTACCCCCCATTAGCATGAAACAGGCTTGCCACCCTGAACGTAAAACACTACGCCTCCTTGGCCTCACACTCTCAGTGGACCTCAAGTGGAATGACTATATCGAATCCATTTCTAAATCCGCTGCAATGAAAGTCGGTTCTCTGGAAGTTTTTCCCGTCTGAGTCAATCCTGCACATATATAAATCTACCATCCGCCCGTGTATTTAATACTGCTACCACATCTGGTCGGGTGCTCCTGCTATTCTTCTCGGGGTTCTTGACAAAATACAACGGAGAATCTGTAATGTGATCGATACCGATTTGGCAGACCGGCTGCAGTCACTCTCTCACTGGCGTGATGTGGCTTCCCTGTGCCTCTTTTTTAGGTCCCACTCTTTTACAATGAAACGGGTAAGATGTAACCGTAATTTCTACTCTAACAGCTTCTTTTCTCGCACTTCCAGCCTGTGGAATTCCTTTCCATATACTTGCTTCCCCGACAGCTACAATCTTCAGGAATTTAAATGTAAGGTCAAAAGACATCTCCTATCACACTAACTCGCATTCATTCTCTCAAACACTCTTCCCATCTACCCAACCCCCATCCTCGGTACCCTCATCCGTCTATCAACATTCTTCCGACATTTTCTATAACTAACCACTCTTTCTCATCACTTTCCTCTTTGCTCAATAATGGCAGTGGAATGCCTTGCTTGGGGTGAAATGATTTTTAAAAAATCAATTTGCATATTCACAAAATATGCTGTTGCTAGGGATTATGTGATAAATTTTCTCAGACCCCCAGCACCATTTAGAATTTCCTTACAGACTCCAGCAGGGCTGGGAGCTAGACACATGGAAGGATAGACAGTTGCAATGTTTCTTGGAAGCTTTGATTTCTTCCTCCTCGTCAGACATGATACCAAAACACTAATTATCATAGAAATGAAACTTGGACATTTTTTATATGGTGTAATTGGTAGCAAGCTTGTCTAGCTAAATCAATTACGACTGAATAATGAGTTCGGTTCTCACTGAGTGCCTCATATATTTGACATTGTGCCACATCTAAGCTACGTTTAGAATATCATTTGAGCAGTTCGATGTGATGTAATAGCAAGTTTGTCTCGCTAGATCAGTTACGACTGAATAGTGACTTCGATCGTCTCTGGCTACTCCATAAATTTGGCCTTGTGCCACATCTAAGCCATAAAAATAAGTCTCATGTTGTAGGGGCCTCAGTGATGCTTGGTAAATTGGCCTTGTGTCAAACACATCCGAAGTCCCCACAATTTAAATATCAGACGGTTGAAGGTTGGATGTTGAAACATGGAAGGATAAAATGTTTCGTTTCTACATTAAAGCAAAGATTTATTAACAGAATGACAAAATTGTAAGAAGAAAAATGTAAGTGGATTTTTGTTAACTGAACGCTATAATATACTTGTGAGAAGAAAAATATTCATTGAGAATGCATGTCGGTTTGTAGTTAAAATTGTTCAAAAAGAAATGTAAGTATTTAAAATGTCCACAGATGTTTAGAGTTCATGGTTGTGTAGTAGCAGAAAGTAAAGTCGTATGCTCCTTCTTCTTTTTGGTAGGTTGGCGACAGAGTATTGTTGTTATTGTTGTTGCTCTCTTTGGCGGCGTGGAGTGAAAATGAAGAAAAGGAAACTGGAAGAAGAGGTCAGCGAGACGTGATCGAGTCAGCTTGAAGTTTCTTCCTTACATTGTGAGATGCTATTAGATACCGCTCCCATTCTGTCTGTATTTGACCGGTCACGAAATGTTCTTAAGTAGTGAATCTGGTCATGTCACTGGCTCCAGCAAGCATTTTTACTTCTAGGTATGAAAAAACGTCATCTATGAATTTTCTATGTCTAATTCAATCAGGATCCAGAATTTTGCTTTTTACTCTGACTTGTGAATTTTTCTTGGTCTGGGTTTTTCTAAAATGTTTTTAGTCGTTTGGATCCGATTTTGCGGGTGTGTGATTTTACTTTGTGTGTTTTAGTTAGTTGATGGATGAGATAGGATTTGTATCCTATAATGTCATAAGTATGATTTTGGTTGGTACTGACTTCATTCATCTTAATTCTCTGATCTACTGCCATAGCCACCTCAATGGATATTTGACTCTAGTTCTTTCTACACCATCCTGTGTGTCCTTTCCTTTCTCTCCACGTTTGAAACTGTCATCACACCTGCATTCCCATCCTTCTCTTGATCCTTTCTAACTGGTTCGACTTTCTCTTCACTCTTCTCCTATCTAATCTGTTTAATCTTATGTAGCCCCTTAATTTTTTACTCTTATGTAGTCTCTTGCAACTCAATGGCGTCACCGCCTTGCTCGGGGTGATACGATTAAAAAGATCCTCTTAATTCTCTTACCCTTAATTCTGTCTCGTGAGTATAAGTTTTTCATCTTTTCTGTGCCATATGTGCGTTGTGGTGCAGTGGATATCGGCTCGGGACGAGAAATCGGGGAGCAGAGTTCGAATTCCAGTTGAATCCATTGCATTCACTTACGCACAAATACCCTTGGGAAAGGTAATAATCCGTCTCTTCCTTCCAATTATGGGTTAAATAATAGGACAGATTGGGTTCTATAGCCTTGGCTGGCAACCAATCTGCTGCAGAAAGCAATGGCAACCTACTGCGGGATAATCATATGCCCAGTCAGTCATGTCTCTTTCGAGACATGATCGCCCAAGCGTGTATCACGTATGGCACTTAACTGACTGATACATTCTTTCAGAATGTGCAATATCGATGTCCTTCACAACTTCCTGACTTTTCTTGGTCTAAGGATCTTTTGAGCCTTCTTTGGCCTTACTTAGTCATCCATTCATACAAACTCGCAAAGTTTGTCCAATTGTATTCTTTATATCTGTTGACAAAATTACGTCTGTCGTTTCAAGTTTCTTCTTTATCTGTGAACAAATTGTTCAGCATCAGTTTCTTGGTCTTGAAGGACGTTCCTATATTTTTAAGATTTTGGAAATCTTTTATCCTTATTTCTATGCACTTTCGAAAATATATGCCACGCTTTCCATCTCTGTTACCTGAAGTCCCCTATTCGTCTCTGAGAAAATTGTTCAGCATTCCCTCCATATAGGAGGACTGATATTAAATAACAGTTGCGCACGCTTGTTTGTTCTAACGAAAATTTCGTTTCGTAATACTCTGATTAACTTTTGGAAGTCACCATTCGCTATTCTAACGAGTCTTCGGATTTCGTTGTCACATTTTACATCCTCTTTAAAAAAAAACTTCCCTCATATTTCACAGCTGCTGTGCTTGTGATAAAGAAAAATATACCATAGTGGACTTCAAGATTTGACATCCAGTCAAAATAAAATCAAGTAAGAAATTACTTGACGCAACAGAAATGTGATTCCACAGAAGGATACTGAGAATACTCTCTATAAAATTCTACTTAAAAAGGTATAAATTAAATTCAAATGTTGCCCTATTCAGTCAGTTAAGTGTCATATGTGATACACGCTTGGGCGATCATGTCTCGAAAGAGACATGACTGACTGGACAGAAGTAATCCCGCAGGAGGTACAATTACTTTCTGCGGTAGACTGGTTGGCAGCCAAGTCTATAGAACCTAATCTGTAAAGTTATTTAACCCATAACTGAAGGGAAGATACGGATTAATACCTTTTGCAAGGGTATTTGTGCGTAAGGGAATGCAAGGAATTCAAGTGGAATTCGAACTGGTAAGCCGATGTCCATCGCACCACAAAGCACATCCGTTGCTCCATTACTTACACTATAAATGCAGTGCCAATGTCTCTCACGTAATACACATCATGACGTACAGTAATTTCTTAACATATTAATTCTAAACGTTCTAATATTCCAATATTATTTATTAAAAAGCGAAAACGACCGATGCCTTGGGAATAAATAATTCTAAAAGAATAGTGTGGTTCAGACGGACGCTTCTACTAGAGGAAGTATTTCACTGACAACGAATACCAAAATGGCCACACCCGTATTACTAACTTGTGGCGATAGATTCGTAGCAAGTCACCTTTGGATTATGAACATATAATGATATTGGTTTTCTTAGCAATCGCTTGCGATAAGCGTCTGGTTTGTGCGCAGTTTATCTCTTTAAGTCTGAATAGGTCATTTGATAATCTTGGCATGCGTCTGGATCACGTAGCTAAAATTAACAGTCGGCTGTTGTGATGGCAATCTGGGTGGGCGCGTCTGATAGTTGGGATTGCTGATACTCTCTGTACTCTCTCGTGCGATATCAGGGAGTGTAACGTTGCTTATAAGTGAATCGAGAGGATCATGAAATACCTCGACGTAAAATACACAATAAAGACATCGGTTGTAATTTGTCTCAAATTTGTTTTTTAATCATTTCATCCCAAGCAAGGCGATAATGTCACTAAGACGCCAAGGTTTACTGGGAATGAGAGGTTATGTGAGCCCTTTAGTGAGGAGAAAGGACAATAAAAGGACAGCGTTCAGGAAGACGGGAAATGGTAACTAGCACTGCATTTAAATGTTTGAAAATCGTTTGTTGCAGGGATTCAAAAAAAACGGAATAGAGTTTTACAAGCGATAAAGGAAACTATTAAAATATAACACAGGGTCGAATAGAGATAGTTAAACGCTATTTTTTTTTGTATAATATAAATATGTGGCACAAAGCCAAAAAATGGTGATAGGGAAGGCTGGTCTTCATCTGTCTTAAAATAACGTAGCTAGCCACAATCACTGACCCAAGCAAGCTATACAATATCCCTTGCATTAAAACATCACATTCTTACTTGCCATTCCTTCTACAAACATCATAATACCGCAAAGAATCTATGAAATCCTAAGGAGATCCATATGTAGAGAATCGAACTAGTTCAACAGTAAAACATTGAGACCTAGCTACCAATCTTGTAGTGCTCTTAACTTGATGCAGTCAAGGCGCCGGACGAAAGCTTATCAGAAAAATTAACATGAAAATATTAGTAATAAAAACAGGGGAAAACAAACATCGCTCTTATTAGTTATAGACTTATACATTATTCATGTTCATAATCATATTATAGGCTGGTCTCCTTTCTTGTCATAGGAGTAGATTGCATATCTTACTAGTCGTAGGCTTACAATTGAATTTTCTATTATTTCTATCCGTAGATTCATTGATTGTTCCTTTTCGTAGTCATAGTCTTAGATTGCTCTAATTACCAATTTTACTCATAGTCTTAGATTGCTCTAATTACAATTTCCTATTCTTTCTGGATGTTTCTTTTATTAGTAATTGTCTTAGATTGCCCTCCTTAGTAGACATCGCTATTTTTCTAGTCGTAGTCGTATAGATTGTTTCTTTTAGGTATAATAGTCTTAGAATTGCCTTCTTTATAGTCTTAGATTTATAGTTTTCTATTCTTTCTAGTCGTAACTTTATCTATTGTTCTTTTTAGTGATCATCGTCTTAGATAACTCTTCGTACTAGTCATCGTCTTATCGTTTTTTTTTATTATTTCTAGACGTAGTCTTATAAATTGTTTCTTTTTAGTGTTCATATTCTAAGGTTTCTCTTCTAATAATTCAAAGGTTTATATTCTGCAATTCTTTTTTACTTTAGACATATTGATTGTTCATTTTCATGGTCATTGTCTTAGATTTCTCTTCTTAATATAGACATGCATTGTTCTTTTTGTAATCGTTGTCATATATATATATTTCTCTTATTTGTTATAAACATGCATTCCTCTTTTTGTAATCATTGTCATATATTTTCTAAACATATACTGTTAAATATAAGAGGCAATGAATGTCTATCATGTATAATCATAAGCCGTTCTAAACATCGTATTTTGGCTTTAATTTGCAAAAAAATTAAAAGGAAGCCGTTTGGCTTAACCTAATATCAATTCAACACGCCGTCTGTTCCTTTGAGGTTACAAATCTCTTTCCTTTTTTGCGAACCCAGACGATGCCAATTTTCCTTTGATTTTATTTTATTTTATCTTTTTCTTTTTTTTTCTTTTTCCTTTTCTTTTTCCTTTTCTTTTCCTTTTCTTCCTTTTAATTTTTTTGCAAATCTATTTAAAAAGAAAACTAGACTGATTTTTTCTCCAGTTTCAGAAAGGATTTTTTTGTTGCTGAGGTGATGTGTGATCCCCTGCGGGGATTTCATATCGAAATGGTCATTCAACATCCTTGAATTAATCCTTTTTTAATTTATATATATATATATATATATATATATATATATATATATATATATATATATATATATATATATACCTTCTGGCTTTCGACTTATTGAGTGTTTCTTTTCATGTTCATTGTCTTAGTTTTCTCTTCTTACTTGTTATAAACATGCATTTTTATAATCATTGTCATATATATATATATATTTCACCTAACCGCATAGATCAGGTTAGGTGAAACCTTCGTAGATTCGTTGGCTCTTTAGGTTACTATATATATATATATACTTTACTTGTAAAACGACACATCCTTTCTATTTTTATATATCTATCTACTGAACTTATTCCAGTCGAGGCATTAAGGATAAATGCTCATCAGAACAAAAACGCCATGTTATGACAGTGAGATAAAAAAAAACTTTTAGTTTTTAAGTGTTTCTTTAGTTTCGTATATTTTATATTTCTTCTACCAATAACCTGTGTTATTCATCAGATAGATAGATATAGTGTGCGGAATTGATAAGATACAAAAGAATGAGAGTGAAACAGACGTGTTTAACGTGCTAACAAGTGATAATGACTTGAGTTTCGGTAATTGATCTTTTTTTATATGTACTATATATATATTTATATGCACAACATCAATATAGAAGACATGTCTACGAAAACGTTCATTGAATTCTCAGCTGCATCTTTTGTGAAAAAGAAATATGCAACATAGTTGATTTTAAGACTTGACATCCAGTCAAAATAAAATCGAATAAGAAAAAACTTGAAGCAACTGAAATGGTATTCTACAGAAGGATGCTGAGACTACCGTGGACCAAACATTTGAGCAACGACGAACTTTTAGAGACACTTATGCTTAACATCAGGAAGGGGCAGCTGATATTATAGGGCACATAATGAGGAAGGAAGGCTTGGAAAATTTTATACTCACAAGGCAAATTGAAGGCAAGAGGAACATAAAAGCAACACGTGGCCTACCTTGATAGCTTTAGTAAAAAGATTGTGGAGTAAGCTTGAGGAGAGATAAAAAAAACAAAATTTATTCAGAGCTACAGGATAATTGGGGATGGGGAGGGCCATAATCACCTATGTCCTGAAGTGATACGGTACATAGAAAAATCAGGTAACCATTTCACTCGAAAAAAATCATTTATGTGTGTGTGCATGTTTAAACATTTCACCCAAAATTGACTTGCTTTCCCGATAGCTATAATCTCCAAGAATTTAAATGTAAAGTCAATAGTCATCTCCTATCTCACTAATCTTCATCCTCTCTCTCATGCTCCTTTCTCCGTCCACTCCACTCCCATCAGTGTTCTCGTCCTTCTCTTACCCACTTCCTGACATCCCCTATAACCTGTTACTCTTTCTCATAACTTTCCTCCTATGTAGCCCTCTGCAAAACAGTGGCAATACAATGACTTGCTTGGGGCGAGATGATTATAAAAATAAAAGCAAGGAGATAATGCCACTAAGACGCCGCAAAGGATTACAGGAAATGAAAGAAAATGAGAAAACTTTAAGCACTGGAAACCAAATCCTAAATGGGAAACCAGGGTGAACATCTTATTCAAAAAACTGGTGAGGAGTGTAAACCGGGTGATAGGTGGATATATCTATTTATAATTTTAAAAATTAGTGTATAAGCAAAAAATTGTAAATACTGCTTGCTTTTGAAGTGTGGATTGTATGTTTGCATTTGCATGTTTGTGCGTGTTTGTGTGTATGTGTATGTGTTTGTGTGTTATCTGTTAAATTGAAAATAAAGAACAAATATCATAACAGTGGATGTGTGCAACTGTTTTTTCTATTTTTTTTTTTTAATCGTATCACCCCAAGCAAGGCGGTAACGCCACTGATGTCCAGGGGGCTACGTAATAGTGAAAAGATTTGAAAAGAGAAAGCCGGAAACCACATCCTAAACAGGGAACAAGGGATGAGCCTCTTAACCTGTCCAATAGACGTGGGTGGAGTGTGAACCGGGCGATAAATTAGTCTATCTACTCCAATTGAAAAAAAAGGTGAGAAGATTTGAAAAGAGAAAGCCGGAAACCACATCCTAAACAGGGAACAAGGGACGAGCCTCTTCACCTGTTCAATAGGCGTGGGTGGAGTGTGAACCGGGCGATAGATTAGTCTATCTACTCCAATTGAAAAAAAAAAGTGAGAAGATTTGAAAAGAGAAAGCCGGAAACCACATCCTAAACAGGGAACAATGGATGAGCCTCTTAACCTGTCCAAAAGACGTGGGTGGAGTGTGAACCGGGCGATAGATTAGTCTATCTACTCCAATTGATTCCCATGTGTGTTTATATACACATGTGTTTGTTTAATCGGTAATTTTAGAAAATAGTGTATAAAGTGGAAAACTATGATTTTGTGTACGTGTGTATTTCTGTGTTTGTTATTTGTGTGGGCATTAATGTGTACGTGCATTTTTGTTTGCGTGTGCTGAAAATTTTAATTCGTGTGTATATATGTGTATTCCAGCATATTTCTATTGCGTATAATTCGAAAAATTATTATTTGTAGTTGCGTATTTTTTATGTGCATAAACTAGCTTTTACGTTTACATGTGTGTTTAGTTTTGTTTGTGTATGTGTATGTGTGTGCGCGTGTGTATGTACGAGGGTCTTAACTGAAATGTTCATAGGCTGATTAAGATATAAATGTAAGTAGATACGCCCGTTATTAGATTAAAAGACATGCAAGGGTACCATAATACAATAGCTCCTATGCGTGTTTGACTCATATCTGTTTGCCTGGGTATGGTCATTTTCTAAGCGTAGCTTAGACGTGGCACAAGGCCGAAAGGCGGACCTGAAGGAGACTACCACCACCTTTAAATTTGTTGTTTTTCATTTTTTTTTTAACTTTTTTCAGCGCAGTCTTATCGATTATTACATAAAGTTTCCGATTATCCAAAAAAATTGGTAAAATTTCAATATTTAAACAATTTTAGTGAGGGTTTAGTTTGTCATACAACGTTATACTAAATCGATCCTCCATTTTAGAACCACTCGCGTTTGGGTCGCTTTGTTTTGGTTTTCTTGGGACGAGTTGTTGCTCTTGTTTTTGTCTTTTTCAAGTTTTCTTCATTTCTTACGATGGCATCTTCCTCGGAAACTTCAAGAATGACTTTATTCAAAAATTTCGCAAAAGATTCAGTTGTTGAATATGCGCAAGCTAAAAAGTTAATTGCACAGGATCGATTTACTATAAGGTTGTATGAAAAGCTGAGGCCCCACCCCTAAAACTGTTTAAATGTTGTAAATTTTACTTTTTTTTTTTTGTCAGTCGGAAAGTTTAGGTTCACTCGATTAGATTGCACTGAAAAAAGTAAAAAAAAAATTGAAAATCAACAAATTTACAGGTGGTGGTAATGTCGTACCGGTGAGTGGAGGATCGATTTACGATAACATTATATGAAAAACTGAGCCCCCACCCTTAAAATAGTTGAAATATTGAAATTTTTCCAAATTTTTTTGTCAGTCGGAAAGTTTAGGGTGTAATTGATAAGACTGCATTGAAAAAAATAAATAAATAAAATGAAAAACAAATTTTAAGGTGAGACTAAGAACTACAATTATACCTACTTAGAGCCAAACCCGAAGCAAAAACTAAAATAAAAGGGCCGAAAAAGTACAAGCCTACAGGCAGATAAACAGACACACACACAAACATCTTGCTTTTTATATATATGTATTATCGAAAATATGGGACACCCAGTGAGGATTGAACTCACAACTAAACTGTTTGCCTGGGTATGGGTGCTAAAATTAATTGGCATCATAATTCTGAATTTCTTCTTCCTCGATATAGGAAGTAGGCGATCACAGCTCTTCACAGCTTCTTATGACCTTTTACCTTTAGCAGCGTTTCCCGCTTTGCAAGCCTTTTCTTTTCTCAGTTTATATCTGATTGGTGGTTATTTTTGAAATACCGCTTTCAATTTATCACACTTATCCGTTTTTGCTAGCAGTCAATATGTACATGTATATGTTAGCCAAATTATAGGTGTGCGTTTGAAACGTGTTTATCAGAGAAAAAAAAATGTTATAACCTCCAAAATAAACAAATAACATTCTATTCACTACTGAACATGGAGATTCATTATATCAACTTTAATATTATATAACTTTCAAATTTTATTACGACACCAAAAGTGTCCACTGCGTCGCTATGTAGCGAATATCCAGTAACGTCAAAAATACCGGATGTACTCAAATGAATATTATATATAAACAAAGTGCGATGTATACTATATCGTCTAACTTACGCAAAGATGAAAAAAGCACTAACATCTCGTCTTAATAGATATATTCACCAAAATTGTTGATGTGCCTTGTGGTGCATTGGATATCGACTCGGAACGAGAAATCGAGGAGCCGAGTTCGAATTCCAGCTGAATTCATTGCATTCACTTACGCGCAAATACCCTTGAGAAAGGTATTAATCCATCTATTCCTTCCAGTTATGGGTTAAATAACAGAATAGATTGGATTCTATAGCCTTGGTCGGCAACCAGTCTACCGCAGAAATGAATGGCAACCTACTGCGAGATAATCTTTTGCCCACTCAGTCATGTTTCTTTCGAGACATGATCGCCCAAGCGTGTATCAAGTATGGCACTTAACTGACTGACTGATTCACCAAAATTACACAAAAATATCTTGAGATACTAAAAAGTAAATTTATTCAATAAAATCGTCATTAGTTTCAACCACAGCCTCCAGACGACTTTGAAATCTCCTGCAACTCTTCTGGACGATTTCTTTGTTTAAGTTGGTAAATCTAAACTTATTTATAAGTGAAACTTTATGCGTGTGCGTGTGTGTGTCCGTTACCTAGAGACTCCGAAACGGCTGAACCGATTTTCTAGAAATTTTACACAGTTGTACTATAAGCGTCTGTGAGTGTTCTTAGCTAGGTTTTGTGTCGAGGTACCCCCGATAAATATCGAAAATCGATAATCGAAAAAATCGGGTTATAGAAGGAGTGGTCCGATTTTCATCAAATTTGATACACTCATAGACAAAGATATTCAGAAGTTTCAAGTTCTTACAATAGTGCAGAAAATCGATAATACATATATATAAAAAGCAAGATGTTTGTGTGTGTGTCTGTTTATCTGCCTGTATGCTTGTATTTTTTCGGTCCTTTTATTTTAGTTTTTGCTTCGGGTTTGGCTCTAAGTAGGTATAATTGTAGTTCTTAGTCTCAGCCATGATACCATTTACTCAGAGGACTTATTTAGCCTTCAAAATTCTGTTTATGACGAAAGAACTTATTAGATATCGACACCAGGAAATGAAAATTTGACTTACATCCATTCATTTTTCTTTCAGTCTACGGTTTCGCTTTAACTGGAAACAACTATTGCTTTTAAGTCATTCGTGCCAACGTCCAAAGAATCTGAGCTCCAGGACCATGGATTAGTTTTAAAGCTTTTATTACACCGGAGTAACGCCGGGTTATACTGCTAGTACTGCCATAAGCCTTGTCTTTATGATGTTACAAGGAGTTTTATCGTTCTCTCTGTCAAATGCGCCCCACATATAATAATCAAGAGGGTTGCAGTCTTGGCAGTTAGATTTAAGGTGTGATGTGGTTGCAGAAATTGTCTGACAGCCATGACTGAACTCTCCTGCTTGTGTGGCATGGTGCAGAATCCTGTTTCCAGACATAGGGTCTTTCAGCAGCCACTCTCTTGACCTAAGATAGCACTATCTCTACAAGGCCCTTGATGTAGGCCTCTGTGTTAAGTCTGAGGCCGTCACCAACAAATTCGGGAGTTCTTTTCTTATTAGAACGATCAGAGTGAATTTTCCGAGTTGCCGTACCTTCGCAATCACCATTACACTCATCCAACTCTTTTCGAATCCTCTTCACTCTTTGACACCCCAACACACTGAAATGTTCATATTGGAGTTCCCGGCGCGAATACCAAAGAGTAAAGCATGCCTTTTCCAAATTTTTGGCCGAGTGAATTGCTTAGTAGTTCTCATTTTTTTTCTCACAGACGGTGCTCAACTGACCCTAGTAAGTGCGCAGTCAACAAAACGAAAAATAAGCAACACGTATGCCAGAAATAGGTGCGTGTGTGCGCGTGCTTTTTGTCTTGTTATGAATATTATATTGAAATACAAAACTGACAGTCTCCATACATGATTGATTCCTATGTCCACACTACTTATAGCAGAATGACACATATCTTTTTTTGTAACAATAAAGTTTTCAAGAAAATTAAATTTCGGCATTAAATGATCCATAAGGAGTTAATGTTAATATGCTATTAAATTAAATCGAAATCAAATCATCTCACCCCAAGCAAGGGATTCTACTGCCACTGTTGCGCAGGGGGGGGGGGTTATATAGGGGAATGGGATGAGAAAGAGGGGTTAGTTATAGGAAATGTCAAGAAGAGGGTAATAGACGGATGAGGATACCGAGAATGTGGGTAGAGTAGATGGGAAAAGAGCTTGTGAGAATGGATGCGAGTTAGTGTGATAGGAGATGTCTATTGACCTTACATTTAAATTCCTGAAGATTGTAGCTGTCGGGGAAGCAAATATATGGAAGGGAATTTCACAGGTGGGATGTTCGAGAAAAGAAGCTGTTAGAGTAGAGATTGCGGTTTAGTTTTTGCTTCGGGTTTGGCTCTAAGTAGGTATAATTGTAGTTCTTAGTCTCAGCCATGATACCATTTACTCAGAGGATTTATTTAGCCTTCAAAATTCTGTTTACGACGAAAGAACTTATTAGATATCGACACCAGGAAATCAAAATTTGACTTACATCCATTCATTTTTCGTAAAAGAATGGGACCTAGTTGCTAATCTAGTAGGTCGTATAAATTCATATCTAGGGGATACCAGTGATTTAAGTTCATTGGAGCAGAAGCCGTGAAAATATTTATAGAAACGGCACAGGGAAACCACGTCATGCCGGTGAGAGAGCCACTGCAGCCGAGCTGCTTAGTCGGTATCGATCACATCCGTTGGATTTTGTCAAGAACCCCGAGGTGAATAGCAGGGGCACCCGACCATATATGGCAGCAGTATTCAACACATTTATATATGTGAAGGATGGACTCAGACGGGAAAAACTTCCTGGCCCTGCATAGAGAACCGCCCTGCTTAGCAGCGGATTCAGCAATGGATTCGATATAGTCATTCCACTTGAGGTCCGCTGAGAGTGTGAGGCCAAGGAGACGTAGTGTTTTACTCTCAAGGAGGCTAGTCTGTTTCATGCTAATGGGGGGTAGGAATTCTAAAACGTCCAAGATTGGGAGTTTATTTTATGACTAAGTTCATATGTAAAGATAAGTACGAATTTTTTTTTCTAATATTGTTTTGAGATAATCAATTTGTTGTTTTATTTCCTTTTCTTTTTTTCTCTAAAATAAATATATCGTTTACAAAGGGAACACATATTTCGGGGTTCATTAACTTTTTAGAAGTCGTGTTTTCTACATTGAGCATATAGTAGCGGGAGAAGTACGATCCGAAAGGTTCCCCTATACTAAAACCATTAGTTTGGGTGTAGATATTGGCATTATGGTCATAGAAAAGAGCATTAGTTGCATGTATATGATAAAATATAGTTTTAAGGTATGCTATATTTATAGATTAAAGTGCCCAATATCAGAAATAGACAAAAAAAAAAGAAAGAAAGTATATATTCCCTGAAGATAGAAACTACTGGCCAAATTTCAAAGTGAATCTTTATTCTGATTAGTTAATAGGAACACGCACATAAATTTTATATCTTCCCACATACATAAATAACGAACCGATTGTTTTTTTTATTTAAATGTAACTCATTTTCACAACCAACATCCAACATTTTCCTGATGACGAGATAGAAATCTCGAAACATAGAAATTTCCGTATTGCAATGTACTTTTAATTCATGATTATATGATTATACTATGCTCTAAAATACTTATTGTATTGAGCACTTTTTATATATATGACCAAGTATCATTATGATATCTGTTAAAGCCGTACACGTTGTCTACCTCGTCATAAGTGAATGACACACACAACCGAACAGATATCTGGATACTTCGCCGTGATGTAATGATTAACGAGCTTCTTTTGCTAGATCAATTATATCTTAATAGTGAATTCGATTCTCACTGCGTGCCGATAATTTTGGTCTTATGCCACATCTAAGCTACGCTTAGAGAACCACCACTGACAAAAGAATATGATGAATCTGAAATTTATTTTCAAGTATCAAAAGTGTAAATTTGTTTTTCGTGATTTCAATTGGCTTTCGTTGCATCAATATACAAATGAAATGTGTCGGGAAAGTCATTACTGTTGAAAACACAATTAAAAAAACAAGAAGCTTTTTTGCGACCAGCTGCAAATTTACATCTTTTATTAAACGATTTTTTCATCCCGCATTTTTTCATCTTTTATTAAACATTTTTCCATCCCCGTTGAGACGCCAGAAACTACCCTGGTTTGAACGTTTATCTTCAAATATTACTAGCATCATAGCCCGGCGTTGCACATGCAACTCAGAACATTTTTAATTAGGTGATTAATGCAGCGTGTTGCGATTTCTGAGCGCTTGTAGTCGCCGCCTCACTTTAAAACTCAGTTATATAAAATAATAATTATATCAAATATTGTTGTTTAAAAACTGTTCAAAATTCCATTAAAAAATCTATTTTCTTTTGTTTTGCGTAAGCATGAGTTGATGTTTTGTGTGGCATTGTAAACAACATTGCGTTTGTTTTGGTTTCAAAATTACGTGGGAAAATATTAACATTTTTTTGTTGGCTAAATGAATTTCAGAAATTTTCGAAGAATATTTAAAAATATAGACATGGTAAATTTTCGTTTTAGGACCCGAAAGCTAATATCCCTTATATACGCAAACACACGCAAATAATATTTTATACACGCAAATAACTCTTATTTTTTTCACTTGTTTCAATGTCAATAACTTTCTTCTGAAATTAAGTACCGAAAAAAAAATCGCGTACTAATTTCTACAAGGACTTTTCTGTAAAAGAAGTAAAATCGTTCAGCAGCGAATGAGTCTCACAAAGCCGATAATGGCTGACAAAAAGAGCGGGAAGTCCGAAAACTTTCTAGTGGTTAACATAAAAAAAGTTCGGTTTCTTCAATATCTAATTGCTTCTTTGAGTTCAGCATATATTTGCACGGAAATAAGAGTATTTTGAAAAGGTCTGAAAGGATATTAGCCTTCGGGTCCTAAAATGAGAATTTACCCCCGCTTTTTTTAAACATTTTGTTTTTGTTTGAAAAAACAATTCTTTTTTGAAAATATTTATTTTGTTTCAAAATTGCGGGGAAAATTTTTCACATTTTTTTTCTTGACCAAATTAATTTTTCAAACGTCGGAATAAAAATTAAATATAAAGGCTCACTTTTTTTTTTAAGTCGCGTTTGACACGTGTGATTTGAGTTCTGTGACGTAATCTATAGATCTGAAAGCAACAATCAATAAATATATATTTTTTTTTAATCATTTCACCCCGGTCAAGGCGTAAATGCCACTGATGTGCGGGGGGGGGGGGGGGCTACATAACTGAAATAAAATTAATTAGAGGAGGGAGAAGAGGATTACAAACCAATTAGAAAGAAGCAATAGAAAGATGAAAATGCAGGTGTAATGACAGTTGCAAGGGGGAGAGAAAAGGAAGGATATACGGGGTGGGAGAAGGGCTAAAATCAAGTGGTTAGTAGATGAGTATTGACATTGCATTTAAATTTCTGGAGGTTGTAGCCGTCAGGAAAGCAAGAATACGGGAGCGAGTTCCACAGGCGTGAAGTGCGAGAGAAGAAGCTGCAGGAGTAGAATTGTCTTCTGCATTTGGCTAACCTAACTGTGAATGGGTGGGACCCAGTTGCCATTCTGGTTGCACGAGTAAATACCTGTTGAGGAGGCACCAGTGACTTCAGTTCGTCTGAGCAGAAGCCATGAAAGTACTTATAGAACAGACAAAGAGAGGCTACATTTCGTCGGTGGGGAAGTGGCTGTAGTCGAGCCGCCAAGTCAGCACCTACCACGTTACTAACTCTCCTTTGGAGCCTGTCGAGAACACTGAGGTTAGTGGCAGGGGCGCCTGACCATAAATGGCAGCAGTACTCCATACAGGGTCGAATGGTAGACTTGTATATATGCAGGATGGATTCAGGCGGAAAGAACATCCTGGATCGACACAGTGACCCAACCTTCTTAGCAGTGGATTTAGCTATGGATTCGATGTAGCGGTTCCGCTTGAGATCAGAAGAGAGGGTAAGGCTGAGGAGGTGTAGTGTATTGCACTCAGGGAGAATCGCTTAGTCAATGCTTATGTGAGGCAGGAGAGGTTGCTTGTGATGGTTGACAGACAACAGCTTGGTCTTGGACGCATTGAAGTTGACAAGTCACTTCTTGCACCAATTCACCAGAGTGTAGATCCCGTTCAAGGTCAGCAGCGAGATTATGTCTCTCCGCCATGCCAGGTTTCTTACTTGTGCGGGAGTATATTGTGGTGTCAGCTGCGTAGATGCCTACTTGGGACTTGATCTCATCTGGGAGGTCGTTGATGAAAATAAGGAAGAGCGTCGGGCCCAGGATAGATGTTTAAAAAGGACTGGATTAGGTCAAGCAGGCGTCCGGTAATGCCGTAACCCCGTAGCTTGCAAAGGAGGCCAGAGTGCCAGACCCTGTCAAAAGCCTTGGAGATGTCCAGAGCAACTGCACGAGCCTCGCCTGCCTCATCGAGGGTCCGGAGCATGTACTCCGTAAAGGTTGTTAGCATATCTGCAGTGGACCTGGCAAAGCGGAAGTCATATAGCTTGTCAGAGAAGAGTTTGTGGGCAGTAAGATGTTGAACTATTCTAGCATTGATTATGGCCTCAAACACTTTCCCGAATATCGGTAGAAGACTAATAGGGCAATAGTTGGATGGGTCCGAGGGTTCACCACAATTCTTAAAAACAGGAACGACTGAAGAGAACTTCCAGCATGCAGAAAAACAGGAAGCAGAAAGGCAGTAGTTAAACAGTTTAGAGAGGACAGGGGAGAGTTCAGGGGCACACCTTTTAAGGACTATCACCGGGATTCCGTCGCCACCGCTCGCCTTATGGAGGCCAAGTTTTGAAATTACTCGGGATACTACCTTCGGAGTAATATATGCAGTTTGGCCTCAGTTCTAACGGGGAAGTCGGGTGATCATACTCCAGATGAGCCAAACGTGGAGTTGGATGAGAATCTGCGGCAAAGCACTCAGCTTTGTCCGCAGATGGTGTGAGAACCTCGAATTCATGGATTAAAGGAGGTATAGAGGATTTGCAGTTGTTAAGCACCCGTTTGCATATCCGCCAGTAGTCCTTGGAGCCGAACTTGCGGTCAGCTATGCGCTGTCGCATTCTCTCAGCGAACAACCGTTTGGCGTCATTCAGGATTCTCTTGCACTTATTGCGAGCAGATGTGAATAGGGGCCTATTGTGATCAGATGACTGGCTCCTGAATTGTCGGAAGTAATGGTTCCTGTGGGCAATGGCGGCCGAACAGGCAGGAGAGAACCACGGGGAGGAATGAGGTTTTAGGCAATACTTCCTGGTGGGTATAAAGGCATCAATGCCAGCTTTCACCCATAACGAGACCTCACAGGCACAGTCATCAACTGGGAGATCGAACACTTTTCCCCAAGGGACGTCGCAGAAGAAATCGCGAAATGCATCCCAGTCAGCTTTTTGGTAGCGGTAGGAGGTCCTATAGGTAGGAGGCTCCTGAGGGGAAGTGAGAGTGGAAAGAAATACTGAGAGAGACAACAGCATAGTCGGAGTTGCCGAGCGGACAAAGCTGCGAGACTTGACAGGCGTCAAGGGCAGAGGTAAAACATATATCTAGTAGTGAGGAGTGTCCGGAAGGAGTGCTTGGGAAGCGAGTGGGGAAGTCCACCACTTGCGTAAGGGATTGGGAAATAGCGAAGTTCATGGCGTGGACGCCCGCTAGATCAGTAACAGAGTCTTTAAGCCACTCAGAGTGATGGGTGTTGAGATCTCCGAATACAAATATGTGAGCGAATGGGTGGCAGGAAATAGCCTTATCAATGTTGTCAGCAATGCTATCTAGAAGGGAGTAGTCAGGAGAGGAGGGAGAGCGGTACAGAAAGAATAAGTAACTAACCGAACTGAGAAGAGACAGACGGAGACATACGTACTGGTGGACAGCAGATTCAAGTGAAGTCACCCTAGCTGTGGGGAGGTGTTCGCTGACGTATTTGGGAGGAGTGGCAGAACCTCTGGAACGGAACTCCTTACAAAACAATAAACTGTACATTAAATGATCCAATGGGTTGATACGCCGTAAAACCAATCATTAAACTTTTTAAATCTAAACTTATTTATAAATGAATTTTTTTTTGTGTGTGTGTGTGTGTGTGTGTGTGCGCGTGCGTGCGTGCGTGCGTGCGTGTGCGTGCGTGCGTGCGTGCGCGCGCGCGCGCGTTACTTATAGACTCCGAAACGGCTGCGAGTGTTCTTAGCTGGGTTTTGTGTTGAGGTACCCCCGATAAATATTGAAAATCGATAATCGAAAAAATCAGGTTACAGAAGGAGTGGTTCGATTTTAATCAAATTTGATACACTTATAGACAAATATATAAGAAACGATATTCAGAAGTCTCAAGGTTGTAGTTCTTACAATAGTGCAGAAAATCGATAATATATATATATATATATATATATATATATATATATATAAGGCAAGATGTTTGTGTGTGTGTCTGTTTATCTGCCTGTATGCTTGTATTTTTTTTTTCAGCCCTTTTATTTTAGTTTTTGCTTCGGGTTTGGCTCTAAATAGGTATGATTGTAGTTCTTAGTCTCAGACATTATACCATTTACTCAGAGGACTTATTTAGTCTTCAGAATTCAGTTTACGACGAAAAAAACTTATTTGATATCGATGCCAGGAAATCGAAATTTGACTTACATCCATTCATTTTTCTTTCAGTCTACGGTTTCGCTTTGACTGGAAACAACTATTGCTTTTTAGTCTTTCGTGCTCCAGGACCATGGATTAGTTTTAAAACTTTCATTAAACCCGAGAAACGCCGGGCTATACTGCTAATTATTGATAAAATTTTGGGCTTTTTTATGAGCGTTTTTAAATTCTTTTTTTTATTTTTTAAATATCATATCTCTCCAGATAACAAGCATTCATTCTTCTTCATAAATTCTTTATTAATATTGAATTGTAATGACAGTTTAAAAACATGGCGTGTTCGTTTCCTGTTAAATTTTTCACTTTTTTTTTTAATCAAAAATGTCCCTTTTCAGTCTCGAGTCATGGCTGTCATTCATGACTCTAGACCCCAGTTTAACCATCTCTTAAACCCGAGCTGGCGGCTGGACAGGAAGAGATTGATTCATACCTTTCCCATTTTGTGCAACAGATGTGGCGATAATTAGAAATCGGCCCGCCGATTTTTCTCTCAATTCAGACACCTTTTATGTTAGACGCGCGCCTGACAGTCTCTTAGAAAAATATAAAACTACATTATCTTTCCTATAAAATCAACAGTGGCAGGTTTATAGCAATGCCTAGGCAATGATTTGACAAGCGTTTAATTAAGTACAGATTTCAGCATCTATTTAACTCTTGCAATATAAATGGAAGCAAACGATTAATGTACACCTAGTTACGTCGAACAGTCTGCACGCTTGACTGGACTTATTTCAGAGTAACGAAAATAAATGTTCTTAAAACGTTTTTAATGTTGCGTGTGCAGCTGTATTATTAGAAAAATAGAAAAGGGCATTTACTTATAAAAGACTTATTTAATTAAATAATTTTTAGCGTTTTACATCGCTAGTTGACAGTCAATCTTCATTAAATATGATTCGTAAGGGAACGGGTAGTTTTTTGTTTTTTGTCTACGGTGAAATACTTTAAATGAAAACGTTTTCCTCAATATCCAACTTAAAATGTTTTACTAATAGAATTAGAGAAAGATATTTACGAAATGCATGATTTACGGTTAGCGTGTAGCGTAGGGAGCTGGTTAATGTTTCTTTGATTCGGCCTTGTGTCAGACTGAACCGAACTCTACAGCTCACAAATTTTATGCAGAATATATCATCAGAAGGTTTTCATCAGAAAGTTGGTTGTCAGCAGGAATTGAATGTGTGGAATAGCGTAAGAAGAATAAAATATAGATTTTGCTTTTTAAAATGCAAATTTATTGAAGGAGGAATAACAAAAATTTGTAGAAATTAATGTTCAGTGAGAAAGCCATGGAAATCAAGAGTTCGTACAAAATTTTCGTCGTAGTAATTGTTGAAAGAGATAAGGAGAAAGAGAAAGAGGAAAATGTCCGAGTCGCTTGAAGTTGAAGTTATATTTTAGATGTTTGTCTCCCGGCTCCCAATGACTCTCTCACTGACTGACGCTGATGAAGTCCTTATATTGTAATCGAGATGTTTTTCGCACTTACTCGAGCAGTCCTTTTTTTCTTCTTGCAATTTTTGACCAAAGTCGCTCTCGACTTTGGTCAAAAATCATTTTAACACCTACTTTCGAATTCTGGGTTGACCTTTTCTTTAAGCAAATGTTCAATCCTTTTTCTATTTGGGAAAACCCAGAATTTCACACGTCGTTGTGAATGTTTGTAAAAGTGAAGAAGAGAGTTGATTTTAATTAATTTCTTATCCGCTACAAGTGTTTATAGTTGTGAGAACCGGTAAAGGAATGAAAATTCTAGATTAATTAGTTCACGTCGCATTGGCAATAAACATGAATTCTTCTTCTCTAGTGTATGAAAAACGGCTGAGAAAACTGGTTTTCAAGCCTTGGTTTGAAACCAGTCTAGGAGGATACAGAAGTTAAAACTGTACAAAACACAACGAAAGATCACTTCACTATCTTTGACAAGTATTTATTTGGCCAAAAAGTTCGTTCGTTTTGTTAAGTAAATTTTCTACTTAATAACCGAATTAGCTTTTTGGCCAACCAAATATATTCATTATTACAGGTTACAGATATTAAAAAAAAAATAAAGCTATGAATGACCGACATTATGAAAGGGAAATGCCACTTAATCTCAGCTTCGTCTGAAAAAGCGAAAAAAAAAATGAAATTACTTCCCGGGGCCAAATGAACTTCCAATCCCGCTTGCTAATTTTTATTTTTCCACGTACCGCACTGGAGATTATTCGGACCCCTCCGTTTATTAGAAAGTATAGAACAGTACATTTTAACTATAGAACAGTAGAATAAAAACTATAAAAAAAAAAAAAAACGAGGAAAATTAACATTATGGAAATATTTTTTTCAATTTCATTAACATAATTGAAGATTTTTTTTTCAGAAACTGTTCGATATATACATATCGATATCCAAAGATTCGCTTAAACAATAAAAAAATAAAAATAAAAATGACCACCCATGATGAAAAATTTCCCAAAATAAAATGTTACAGTTAAAATCTTTATATTTTAATTAAAATGAAAGAATTTTTTTATTATTAAATTATTTTTAAATCTTCTTTAGACCCTTCAATTTTTTGGTTAAAAAATTGTTTTATTGCGCCAACAGGTGACCATAATTTGTATGGGAAATTTTAGCGCCTTTTACCTGAAAAATAACATTGATTTGATAATCCTTGCCAAAATCAGATAATCCTTGAGTTTAAATAAAACTTTTCTAGATTTATTTACAAGTGAATTAAATTATTTTAGAATATCGTGTTTTGTTTTTTGTTTTTTTGTTTTTTTGTTGTCTTTTACATCTCTTACTCACTACTTATTTAACTTTATTAATTTTTTTAATTTCATTTTTGTAGCAATTAATGTTTATATTAGTTATATTCTAAAATTCTAAGATTACTGGTTAGTTAGAAAATTATTTCCCCCTTATCTAAATATCACAATCGTCAGGTTATCGATAAATGTGTCACACCTTATAAAAATACCCAACTCCGTGTTAAAAAAGACTTTTCTTTGATATTTTAAAGTAAAAGAAATGAATATATTTTAATTCAAACTGATTAAACTATAAATCATTTAATCTTCCTCAAATAATATTTCAGGATAATATATTCTATTTATGAAAGATTTAAGAAAGAGAATTATGCTGCGTTAACAAAATTACTGATATAGCCGATTTTAGTGATACCAAAAAAACAAATTCCAATCAATATAAATTTGGTTTAAAATGCAGCAAAGTATTTTGCTTATTAGAAATATTAAATTTAATTTGCTAGCTTTGAATTAAAACTAAAATGAAAGCTTCAAGAAATATTTTTCATTTATAAAGTGCATTTTAACCCATAGGTATCACTTTTTAAATATCATATCTCTCCAGATAACAAGCATTCATTCTTCTTCAAAAATCCTTTATTAGTCTTGAATTATAATGACAGTTTAAAAACATGGCCTGTTCGTTTCCTGTTAAATTTTTCACTTTTTTTTTTTAATCAAAAATGTCCCTTTTCAGTCTCGAGTCATGGCTGTCATTCATGACTCTAGACCCCTGTTTAACCATCTCTTAAACCCGAGCTGGCGGCTGGACAGGAAGAGATTGATTCATACTTTCCCATTTTGTGCAACAGATGTGGCGATAATTTATAAAGTGGCGATAATTTATGAATTTATTATGTTTAGATATATGATTAACTTGTTGGTTATTAATGAATATTTATTTATACTAGAAAAATTACTGTTTTGCTATTTGAATTTTTTGATGAATTTTAAATTCTTGACTTTTGGGGTTTACGGTCATATCACGTTGAATACACCGGTTCTAGCTCGATCACCGAAGTTGAGCCTGGTCAGTATCTTAGATGGGTGACCGCTTGGGCAATACCAGGTGCTGTAAGCGTATAGTGACGGATGTGCGTTATGGTGCAGTGGATATCTGCTCGGAAAGAGAAATCGTTTTTTTGGTTTTTTTTTCAGTCATTCCTCACGATCAAAAACGAACAGTCCATTTTTTTTACGAGGTACTGACAGGGTGTTTCTTTCATTTTTTTTTTTTTCTCACTGAAACTAAAAAGAAATCCTTGATATGCCTTTTCCGTCTTTCCTCACGATCAAAAAAGGAACCTTCTATTATTTACGAGGTATTGGCAGGGCGTAATGTACGCACTGACAACCATAATTATAATTCAATATTCACTTTACGGAAATATTTTCGAATGCTAAGGCATTTTACTTGGAAACTCTAATGGACAATTATATTTAGCTCCTGACTTGGTGCTCCATACATCTGACCTTATACCACACATAAGCTACGCTTAGAAAATCGCCATTTATTTTTACCTCCACTTCTTCGGGGATTTTTAATCATTTCCTAACAACCCTATTTTTGAACCCTCTACGTTTATTAGATCTCCTTTTTGTTTTTACATTCACTGGTTATTTACGATCCCCTTTATAGCATTTTCTTATTTTTCCCCAATTTATTATGATCCACTTTTATCTGCCCAGTGAAGAGGGGTACACGAGTAAGGAGTTCTTGAAGCGTTTTGCTAACCCTCTTTTTACAGCAAATGTTCTTTTCTGCTAAGACTAGGATAGTCAGGCACAGGGGTTTTCAAACATATTGATGTAACTACTATTTAGTATCTTACACTAAGACAGAAGAATAAAAATTAAAATGATCTAAATCCCCGCGACAGGATATATATATATATATATATATATATATATATATATATATATCCTGGAATTTATTTTTTTTATATATACAATGCTGTAAATATTGTAGAGCTTATATAAACAATGCTGTAAATATTGTAAAGCTTAATATAAATATTAATTAAATGTACATTGCGACACGGAAATTTCTATGTTTCGTCACAATGTACATTTAATTCATAATTATATGATTATATATATATATATGTGTGTGTATGTGTATACATATATATATATAATACAAAACGGTCTTTAATATAATAAAGAGGATATATATATATATATATATATATATATATATAGAGAGAGAGAGAGAGAGAGAGAGAGAGATTTCACTATTCAATGACATCCTTATTGCAAAAAATAAAATAATAAGCGTAACTTTCATAACTGATAATAAAGTTTAACAACTGACAGTAAAGAGAATGAACTGAGCCGCTGAAGTCGACGCTGCCATTGTTTCGCTTTTCTATGAGCTTACCAGGAGGGATATATATATATATATATATATATATATATATATATATATATATATATATTCTAAACATATACTGTTAAATATAAGAGACAATGAATGTCTATTATCTTTAATCATGAGCCGTTCTAAACATCATATTTTGGCTTTAATTTCAGTTAAAAATAAAGACAAAAATTCTCCAAAATTTGGAGAATTTTTTATGAAGTTTATTCTAAGCTTTTGGCTCACATGAGCCATCTTCAGAGAGGTTATGAGGACGGTAACACAAAAACGTCCACCATCAGCGACGATTTTATTTTGTGATGACATAAAACTCCGCTAGGCAACGGCAACAGTTACCAAAAATAACAAACGCAGTTCGCAAATTTGCAATGCGGTTCTATGACGTCATACCACGTGATAGCGTGAAATGACAACAGAAGCATGTATTCAAATGCAATGTAATATGTTATGGCCAGATTTAAAAGTGATTTTATTAAGTGTGTTTTGCTCGGATTTAATGTAGATGGCCCCCAATATCTTATCTCCAATAAGCTTTATTTTCGACTGAAATTAAAGCCAAAATACGATGTTTAGAATGTGTTTAGAAAATTATTTACTGCCTCGATACAATATATATATATATATATATATATATATATATATATATATATATATATACAACAGTCTTTATTATAATGGAGATGATTTTTATTATTAAACAAAATGGTTTAGGGATTTCTTACAATATTTTGAACAGTTAAAAAGCGTGATTTAAGAAAAGGAAAGGCAGTGTTTGAAGGCAGTCTTCAAGTTATATGTAAAAACATAGGAGAATCTGTAACGTGGTCGATACTGATTTGGCAGGCCGGCTGCAACCACTCTCTCACCGGCGTGATGTGGCTTCCCTGTGCTTCTTCTACAAATACTTTCATGGCTTCTGCTCTGATGAACTTAGATCATTGGTGCCGCCTAGTTACGAATTTATACTAGATACTAGATTAGCAACTAGATCCCACCCTTTTACAGTTAAACAGATAAGATGTAACCGTAATTTCTACTACAACAGCTTCTTTTCTCGCGCTTCCCGCCTGTGGAATTCCCTTCCACATGTCTTCTTTCCCGACAGCTACAATCTCCAGGTGTTTAAATGTAGGGTCAATAGACGCCTCCTATCACACTAACTTTCAACTATTCCCCTAACACTCTCAACATCTACCCAACCCTCATTCTCGGTATCCTTACTCGCCTATCACCCTCCTTCTGACATTTCCTATATCTAACCATCCTTTCTCCACTCTATCTAGCCCCCTGCGCAATAGTGGCAGTGAAATGCCTTGCTCGGGGTGAAACGCTTATAAAAAAATATATATATTTTGTTGAAATTTCCAAAGACTGTTTTTTTCCATTTTTTTTTTTAATTCCTGCTCTTCTCTTAAATATCATTATTATTGTTATTATTATTGAAAGTTAATGAATTCAGATATCTGAATAATATCTTCTTTTTCTTTATGTGTCGTGTCTCTTCAGCACGTAGGCAATCATGGCTCTCCACTATTTCTTGTTTTTGTAGCTCTTAATATTTCTTCTTTTTGTTATCTTTCCTAAACCCTATTCTGCCATACATTTACACTATCTTGCCAAGTAGGTAATGTGTTGTTTCCTTTGTCCCTCTTGCCTTCAATCTGTCCTGTGCGTATCAAATTTTTCAAGCCTTCTTTTCTCATTATCTGCTCTAGAAACTTAAACTGTCACTTTCTGGTCTTAAGTAAAAATGTCCTTGTTTCGATTTTCTCTAAAATTCGTCGTTGCTTATATTATGGTCCCTGGTATTCTCAGCATCTTTCGGTAGAATCACATTTCTGTTGCTTCAAGTCTCTTTTTCATCTTTGTGGACATTCACTGCTTTCGCAATCCCAATTCGCATTCGGATTTCAGTGTCACACCTTCCGTCCTCTTTTTAAATACTTCCCTGATATTTAAATTGTTTTTTTGTGTTTTGTTTGTTTTTTTGTTTGTTTGTTTTTGTTTTTGTTTTTTTTGTTTTTTTGTTTTTTTCATTTTGGTATCTTCAATTTTTAATTTGCCTGTTTGGCTATTCCTTTTAACAACTGTGTAGTCTATCTTCTTGCAATTGAGGTTTTGTCCTCGCTTTCCTTCAATATCTTCAATAGGGGTTCATGTAGTTTCCTTTCATTGTTTGTCATCAACACTGTCATATGCAACTCTTTTGTTAATATAGTGGTCACCACTAATAAATCCTAGTAGGACTTCTAGTTGTTCCAAAATCGCTTTTCTGTGTCGGTTGAATAAGCTTGGTGCGAAAGCACATCCTTGTCTTACACCTTTCTGTTTTTCTGAATTCATTTTCTATCCGTATGCAGGCGTTTTCCTACCAGATTATGAGGATTTTTTAAGCGCAACTTAGATGTGACACCAGGCTGCCAGGATAGATTATGGATTATTTTAAGAGCCATACTCATTTATATAAGGGTATTTGCCCTTGCATTCACTTACGCACAAATACCCTTGGGAAAGGTATTAATCCATCTCTTCCCTCCAGTTATGGCTTAAATAATAGGACAGATTGGGTTCTATTGCTTTTGATGGCAACCAGTCTGCCGGAGAAAGCAATGGCAAACTACTGCGGGATAATCTTCTGCCCAGTCAGTCATGTCTCTTTCGAGACATCATCGTCCAAGCGTGTATCGCGTATGGCACTTAACTAACTGAATATAATAATTGGAAGCATAATCAAAGTTTCTACTGGGCATGAAGTGGGGGATCTGTTTTCAATTGTCATGAAGTAGTAAACTGATCCCCCACTAATTAGTACTTATTAATATAATAATATAGTCCACCTCTTCTTCCTAAAGCTATGGGTTGAATAGCAGGTCAGATTGGGTTCTTTTAGCTTTGGTTGGCAACCAGTCTACCGCAGAAAGTAATGGCAACCTACTGCGGGATAATCTTCTGTCCAGTCAGTCATATCTCTTTCGAGACATGATTGCCCAAGCGTGTATCACGTACGGCAGTTAACTAACTGACTGACTCATTTATATAAAAAAACATAGCACGTTCATTCATTTATATGCATAATAGTGTTTGTTAAAATAAAGGGAATTCAACCGTTTTCTTTGAACTTTTTATTATGTATGTTAGTCTGTTTTAGCATAATTTCCATCAGTAAAGGTGAGATTGGGAAAAAATCCGTGGCACAAATTGATGTTTTCATACTACCAACCAAATCCATTGTATCTAATATCCAAAACAATCTATCTCATATAAAAAAAACACACACATAGTAACAACTACCTCGAAAACTATTATGGACATAATAGTGTTTAGAAGTATATACACACATATTTTCATACATGTCTCATGATTCATTAAAAATGAAAGACAAGAGAGATTTTATTAATTTTTGATATAATTTTTTCAGTATTCTTACATGTTTTCTATTTTGCTGGAGATAAGGAATGTAAAAATGTTCCATAACTATTGACTTCCTAAGCGCTTTCAGCTACTTCACTGGCCATTCTCAAAGTTATTATTTTTCCGATGTTGTTATTTTATCCTCATATTTTTGCTGTAACGTAATTTATTTTGTATTTTTGAAAAGGAGCGTTCTTTGAAAGCTATCACGTGACGCGAGCGACTGGAAATGGCCAGGGAAGTGGCTGAAAGCGCCTGGCAAGTCAATAATTATGGAACATTTTTACATTCGTTAGCTCCAGCAAAAAAGGAAACGTGAAAGTATGCTGGAAAGATTAAATCAAACATTAATAAACTCTTCCTTCTCGGTCGTTTTTAACGAAACATGATAAAAAGAAAGATTATTGCCCAAATATGCATTAATATATGTATCAAGATATATGTAAGATTGCACACGCAAAATAGTGTTTATGCGTACGCGGACTTACCCGTTCACAAATGCGTAAATATACTCAGGTAACTTGGAAAGCTTATCATTCCGGGGAATACCTGATAGCGGGCTTCTCTTTTAACGCTCGAATGATGAGGCCATGGGTGGTAAAATCTTACATCTTTACATCTTCACAAGAGTCAGATCAGGCCTGAAATGGAGTGCCTTTTGCCATATTTGGGCGGGAGCTGCCCATTTCTCTCACTCCGGTTTGAACAAAGTTCAAAAGCGTCTTTGTGGATGGCAAACTGTTTTCCAGCCTCGACCAATCTCCCTCTCACAGGTTGGATGTGGCAAGCCTCTGTTCATCCATGGAAATTGGTTGGGTAAACTACGTTCCTTGATTCTGCCATTTCTAACTTTCATGGCTGGGACCCGCCATGCTGCGCACATTGTAGCAAGCCACCCACATTCCAGGCATGTTCGATTATTGAGAATCAAGTTCAACTCGAACAACTTTTTGAGAACCACTGCTTTGTGGAACCGACTCCCGATCACTACAATCCTAACCTGTTCAAGTTTAGGATTAACCATCATCTTCATCTCTTATCTGTATAAAGTGCCTTTTAATGCAACCCACTGTCTCGAGTGTCCCCGATTCTTGTACAACTTTACTGTTTAAAAATGAAAGAACCAATTTTTAGCCAACCAAGTTTTTTTTTTAAATCATTTCACCCCAAGCAAGGCATTTTACTGCCACTGTTGCACAGGGGGTTACATAAGGGAAAGCGATGGGAAAGAGTGGTTAGGGGGTTACATAGGGCAAAATGATGAAAAAGAGTGCTAGGGGGTTACATAGGGGAAAGTGATGAAAAAGAGTGAGTGCAGAATGTATTTCTTGCATTAAGTATTTTTTTAATAGCTGTGATTCGTTATGTTACGTTCAATTGAATAAAAGTCTAATCAGAACAGATCGCTATTGCATCGATTTCGCCTTCTTTTCCTTTCTTCTACATTTACTTTCTTCTTCTATTTTTACTTTCTTTCACTTTCTTCTTCTATTTTTACTTTCTTCTACTTTATTTTACTTTCTACTCTATTTTTATTTTCTTTCTCTTTTTTCTTTTCTTTTTACTTTCTTCTTCTATTTTTAATTTCTTCTTCTATTTTTACTTTCTTTTACTTTCTTCTTCTATTTTTATTTTCTTTTTCTTTTTTCTTTTCTTTTTGCTTTCTTCTTTTATTTTTACTTTCTTTTAATTTCTTCTTCTATTTTTATTTTCTTTTTCTTTTTTCTTTTCTTTTTTGCTTTCTTCTTTTATTTTTACTTTCTTTTAATTTCTTCTTCTATTTTTATTTTCTTTTTCTTTTTTCTTTTCTTTTTGCTTTCTTCTTTTATTTTTACTTTCTTTTAATTTCTTCTTCTATTTTTAATTTCTTTTACCTTCTTCTTTTGTTTTTATTTTTTCTATTTTTCCTTTCTTCTTCTACTTTATTTTACTTTCTTCTTCTATTTTTATTTTCCTTTTCTTTTTTCTTTTATTTTTACTTTCTTCTTCTATTTTTATTTTCTTTTTCTTTTTTATTTTATTTTTACTTTCGTCTTCTATTTTTATTTTCTTTTTCTTTTTTATTTTATTTTTACTTTCTTCTTCTATTTTTATTTTCTTTTTCTTTTTTATTTTAGTTTTAGTTTCTTCTTCTGTTTTTACTTTCTTTTACTTTTTTCTTCTATTTTGACTTTCTCTTTCTATTTTTACTTTCTTTTATTTTCTTCTTCTATTTTTCTTTTCTTTTTCTTTTTTCTTTTATTTTTACTTTCTTCTTCTATTCTGATTTTATTTTTCTCATTCCTTTTACTTTTACTTCTTCTATTTTTACTTTCCTTCACTTTTACTTTCTTCTCCTACTTTTTTCTTCTTCTGCTTTTACTTTTTCTTTCTAATTTTCTTCTTTTTTTCTTGTTTTCATTTCTTTTTTTCTATTTCTTCTTCTTCTAACTTCTACTTTTTCTTTTACTATTCATCTTCTTCGACTTTCCTCTTTTTTCTTCTACCTTCTTCAAGTTTTCTTCTACTCTCTTCTTGTACTTTTTCTTTTTTTCTGCTTCTTCTTCTCTAACTCTTGCCCGTTTACTGCTTCATCGACTTGCTGCTGAAGTTAGCATCATTTTTGTTGAATTGAGATAATTTCGTAGACCTTTACGGATGGGACCCACCATTCCACCTGCACTCAGTCGACTCATCCCCATTCCCTTCAAATCTCATTGGTGAACAGAGACTTCCACTCAGACAGCTTCCTACCCATAAAATTTGCATTGTGGAACTGACTCGCGAATGGATCCTCTCCCGATCACCACAATGTTGGCCTCTCTAAATCTAGAATCAACCGCTTACTATCCTATACATTCTCTTAATATGCGATCCTTTCTCTCATCTTGTTCACTCTTACAACATCCTCATTTCGTAACGTCTAGTTTGAGTGGCTCTTAAGAAAACAATGGTAAAACTCTCAGCGACTGAATTCACAATCATTTTTGTGTAATGCACTCTGGACATTTAATACAAGTAGATATATACCGTTAACTACATTGCAATTAGAAATAACTCTACTTTAAAGTTTATAAGTCAAGCAAATAGTAATATTAGCTGTTTTCTTATAAGGAAACATTTGACATTCATTGACCGAGCATCCAATCTACTATTGGTTGAATTTTACAAAATCTTTCTTGTAAACACTTTTCCGGAAAATAGGTTTTTAAAGGCCAGTAGTAGTTATTGCTTTTTCCAGTATTGATGGTAGTTTTCTTTCTAAACTTTTGCTTGTAGTGTAGATCAACATCTTGATTACGCCATTAATTTCTCTTTAAGTTACATGGAATATTCATTTTAAATATTGCTGCTGCTGAATGTCTTCAAATGATCTGATAACTATTATTTGGTAGAATTATTTCGTAATTCTGTAGTAACAGTCCACTAGTTTCTAAGAAGAGTGGAATTCATCAAGATCCACAGGCTCGCCTCTTTCAAAGCATTAATCTGAGGAAGCAGCTGAATAAAGTAGGCTATTTAGATATTTCTGGACATATTTGGCGAGTGAATCCTTTGCGAAAATATTACTAATGAACATATGGTACAAAAATCAATTCCATTTGATAATTTTTAGTCGCCAAATATAAGTCGGGGATACCACAATCAAGTAGGTACAAAAATTTAAATACCTGGGAAGCGTTATAAAAGAAGACGGAAAGTGCGACACAGATATCCGAAGGCGAATTGGAATGGCGAAGGAAGCATTCCAGAAGTTGAATAAAGTACCAAAAAAAACAAAAAAAACAGGACAATTTCGCTAGAAACTAGGAAGAGAGTACTGGATTGCTACTTGCTGTCCGTCCTTCAATATGGCAGTGAATGCTGGACAATACCATCAAAGATGAAGGAAAAACTTGAAGCAACTGAAATGTGGTTCTACAGAATGATGCTGCGAATATCATGGATCGAGCATGTTAGCAATGATGAGGTCTTGGAAATGATGGAAATAAAAAGGAAATTAATACTGATCATCAGGAAGAGACAGCTGAAGTTCCTGGGACACACAATGAGGAAGGAGGGCTTGGAGAATCTTATACGAACAGGCCAGATAGAGGGAAAAAGAGACAGAGGAAAGCAACGGATAACATATTTGAAGGACCTAATCAGGTTGATGACAGAACGAGGATTGCATGGTGTAACAGGTGAAGGCGTGCTCAGAGCCACCAGGGATAGGAAAAAGTGGAAGGCTATGATCGCCTACGTCCTGAAGAAGAAGAAACTAAATATAAAAAATATTTATAAAAATATTAGCCATATTTCAGCACTTCTAGTTGGGACAATTTTGTTTGACGTCACTTCGGGGAAATATCTCATCATCAGCTCCAGTACTCATAACTCATTTTTCCTTATTACCAAATATGAACTGTCTTCAATAATAACCCCATTTCCTGCCAGGTAAGAAGAAACAATTTCAAGTGAAAATATCAGTTAATGAGTGGATCTTGTTGTTATTCTTTTGCCTTTTATTTACTTGATGGCAAGTATGAATTAGAATTTAAAATTTTCTACTCCGAAAATTGAGATTAGTAATCTAGCCCTCGGTGTGAATTTCTATCTAAATTATTTTACCCCTCTGCTTTATAATCACTGTTACATTTGCATAAACAATTCATGGACTGAATTTAACAACTGCAATGAAATTCAATAAACGAAAGCTTGGTCAGTCAGTTAAGTGCCATACGTAAAACACGCTTGGGCGATCATGTCTTTTTTGAGACATGACTGACTAGACAGAAGAGTATCCCGCAGTAGGTTGCCATTGCTTTCTGCGGTAAACTGCTTGCCGACCAAGGTTATAGAACCCAATCTGTCCTGCTATTTAACACATAACTGGAAGGAAGAGACGGATTAATACCTTTCCCAAGGGTATTTGCGCGTAAGTGAATGCAATGGATTCAACTGGAATTCGAACTTGGCTCCCCGGTTTCTCGTTCCGAGCCGATATTCACTGTACCACAGCGCACATCCTCTTGGTAGCAGACGAATAAAAATAAGTTTCTGTTTAAATTTCGGGAATTAAATATTATTTACATAGTTGGACTAATAAAGATAAATATCAAAGGCAGTCATTAGGTAAGAAAGAATAAGTTGCGCCAAGAATACTAGAAAATCTGAAAGTAATGAGGCATGAAAACTTTCTAGGGAGACAGTTAATATACGAGAAGAAAACAGAAAACTTCGCGAGATACCACGTTAGCCATTTCCAGATTGTTAATAATTTTTCCTTTTCTTTTTTTGTTTTTTGTTTGTTTGTTTGTTTGTTTTTTGTTTTTTTTTTGTTTTTTGTTTGTTTGTTTTTTGTTTTTTTTTACTTTAGTAAGTTATTTTACACTTTAAGGCAATGGTCATTAAGATCAAACAATTCGATGGATTAAAATAAAAGTCTAGCAGGCTGAACCATTTCTTTAGACTTTGTTGAGCTAAGCGCTGATCTGGCTAGTAGAAATTCAAACGCCCAAACCATCAAACATCTCGTGTTTTCATGATTAAACACTTTATTTAAAAGAAAATAATTTGATATTGTTTTTACGGTTTATAAACTCTTTGTAGCTTATTTAAAACTGAGGCATATTTTGTTTTTGAGACTGACTACTGCATTAACTACTTTTTTAAGAATAGCAATTTTTCCAGGTACATGTCCTAATATTTAATCCGTAGCTGGGTGATTAGACGTATTCTTACCTTTCCCGAGTTTTTCTGCGAGTAAGTGATTATAACGAACTCGACTGGAATTCGAACAGCTGATTCCATTGAATTTCTTTTAAGCAAGTCATTCTTCTTTTAAATAGTCTGACTCTTCAGTAGATGATTGCTCATGGATTTTCACCACTTCCTATTCTAAGTTCTTACTATTTTTTTACTTTCAGCTACCAAAACCATTTACCCAAGCTCGTTAAGTTACTCATTGTCTCCCCTACACTTTTTGTCATTAATACGCCCATTGAGTGTCAGATTCTCCAAGCCTTCTTTCCTCATTATGTGTACCATAAGCCCGTCTCTGTTACGATTACCACTGTCCACACAAGACGAAACATTTTCACAGCCGACGTGCTTGATGTACAGCCATTACAAAACTTTGAATTTTAACATAAATATCACCAATGCAGTAACAGTCTTCTCCCTATCTTCTTCTTCTTCTTCTTCTTCTTCTTCTTCTTCTTCTTCTTCTTCTTCTTCTTCTTCTATGTGCCGTGTTCTTTCAGGACGTGTTAAATGATGAGTGTCCCGAATTTCTTATCATTGCCTTTTCAAAATCCCCCACGTCCTATTCTGTCAACTGTTTATACAAACTCGTTAGATAGGTTAAGTAATGCTTCCCGCTGGATCTTTTGCTTACATTATGTCCAGTGAGTGTTAAATACTTCATGCTTGCATTCTTCATTATATGTGCCAGAAATTTCTACTGTCACTCCTTGATCTTGGCTTTCCTTAAAATTTCCTCGTTACTCATTTGTTTTGTTTTATATATATATATATATATATATATATATATATTCCATAACTGTTTAACATCCTTTTCTTTGTTTGTAATGACAATTTTCCTAATTTCTAAGCCTTTTATTTAGGTTTTAATCGTGCTATGTCGGTTGCTAATCGACCTAACGAACCCAAAATGTTAGGAACTTGGTAATCTTCCACTGAAAGCTGACTCCTTAGTATTCGGCTAGCTGCCGACTAATATCAACTGCCTTAGTCCAACTATGTCCAAACTGGAACTAATAGTTCTACTGAACTCCAATAGAAATCTAAAGAACTCTCTAGAATTTCTAAAAACTCCCCAAGAACTTCTCGAGTTGACTTCCTGTTTACTCTTATTAATATAGGAGGGAGAGTTCATTATCTGAGGAATAGGTGTGCTTCACCATAACAATTATGGAGAGCAGCTTTAAAATACGCCTTCAGATTTCTCATGACTGCCTCCAGACTGCCTCCCCGGAAGTCACGCAGATTAGTAGTTATTGAAGGAGGAAGTTTCCATTACCTGTAGATATGGTACCATAACCCTAACATCTCTTATCCTCTGACATGGTTAAATTTCTTGTTTGTTTTTGACATCTCCAGTATATAGCGCTTATCTTAGGCTGTCCCTTTTGCTCGCAACCATACACACAGTTCGCTTGCACTTAATGGCTTCTTCCCGCTTTCCTTTACTACGTTCATTGTCTAGTTCTTCATTTTTGTGCCTGTTACCAACACAGGGTCATTTGCCTATCTTACGATTGTTCTTACCAATAATAAAACTTCTTTCTAATTCTCAGTAAATTCTGTTTGAAACGACTGCTGTTTCTCGAAGCTACGAGATACAAGCTTACTTATACATGCATTTGTCTACGTATTCAGTTTGTTTCTGTTTTTAATTTTTTTATTTATTTATTTATTTTTCTTGTAGCTTTCTTTTCCTTTTATTTCCACGTTTTAATTCTTAGCTTTTGAGCCATAATTCTTAAAAGGGGTCAAGATTAGGCGAGGTCGTCTGCTCTCATTTTAAATGACGCCTGCACATTTATAGGACAATTACCAGATCTCTGAGACAAACCTTAAAGCCTAATACAGTAACTAATCCCACCCTTATCGCGTTATTCTTTGATTTCATACACCATGCACTGCCATATTTTATTGTACAACGCTTACGGCAAATATCACGTCGGAACGCGGATTCTCGTACGATCACCACCAAAGTTAAGCAACATCGAGCTTGGTCAGTAGATAGATGGGTGACCGCCTGGGAATACAAAGTGTTGTAACCTTGGATGTGCAGCTAATTTAACTGATAACAGCTTAGTATTGGGAATCGGAGAGCCGAGTTCCAATTCCAGCTAAGTCCGTTATATGCGCAAATAATTTTTGGGAAGGCATGAATCTACCACTTTTCCCCGGAACTATGGGTTAATTAGAAGTATTTTATCAGTAAATCATCAACATCATTATTATTATTATTATTATTATCTAAACATATTCTTACACTATTAAAATATTTTCTAGCTTTAAAAGAATCTGCACAAAGGTTGATAATCCATAAAAAATCCAAATCAATCAATTTGTTATACAAGTGAATATTTTCCCAAACAATTACTATTGACCAACCAGTGTTGAGAGAACTTTCCGGGTATACGCGCTGATTTGCGGAACCGACTCCCAAGAGGATGCTTCGTCGATCACTACAATGTTAACCAGTTCTAAACTAGGGCTAATCGCTATCCTCCCCTTATATCACCATAAAGAATGTCTCTGATTTGTAACACACTATCTCGAGTGATTCTTGGGCCTTGTAAAAAATATTTAAATGAGCCATATATCATATGAATTTGACTATAATATAATAATCATGATAATATTATGTACATATATACGTACATGATATATCATGTTATTTTCACTATATATATATGATATCGGATGTGCGTTGTGGTACAGTGGATATCGGCTCGGAACAAGAAACTGGGGAGCCGAGTTCGAGTTCCAGTTGAATCCATTGTATTCACTTACGCGCAAATACCATTGAGAAAGGTATTAATCCGTCTCTTCCTTCCAGTTATGGGTTAAATAGCAGGACAGATTGGGTTCTATAGCCTTGGTCGGAAACCAGTCTACCGCAGAAAGCAATGGCAACCTACTGCGGGATAATCTTCTGCCCAGTCAGTCATGTCTCTTTCGAGACATGACCGCCCAAGCGTGTATCACGTATGGCACTTAACTGACTGACTGAATATAATAGTTGGAAACATAATTAAAACTTTTACTGGCATAAAGTTGGGGATCTATTATTATGAAGTAATAAACTGATCCCCCACTAATTATACCTAATATAATAATGTAATATAACCTATCTCTTCTTCCTCCAGCTATGAGTTAACTGGCAGGACAGATTGGGTTCTATAGCCTTGGCTGGCAACCAGTCTACCGCAGAAAGCAATGGCAACCTACTGCAGGATAATCTTCTGCCCAGTCAGTCATGTCTCTTTCGAGACATGATCGCCCAAGCGTGTATCACGTATGGCACTTAACTGACTGATATATGATATCGTATATTATGTCTTGATAATATACACTGCTTCTATGCAACACGTTAAAATTTCCATTCTCTGATTTCATGTATCGATAGCTTAGGGAGTAGCGACTCCGACTGACACCAAATCGGTCGAGTTTCGGCCCCGGCCAGAAGTAAGTGGATGTGTCTATCCCCGCTGATGATCTGTGATACGGCGAAACAGGCTTGTATGTGGATGACTAATATATATAATTTTAATGTCATTTTACAATATATTCGTACTTTTTCATACTGGGAATTAATTAATTATTGATTATTTGCAGTTTATTAAATTTTAGTGGATCAATTATTTTTTTTATTTTTGGTACATTTCCTTAATATCGTTCCACCTAAGGAATCGAAATTTAATTAAGTGAGCAAAGTATTTTTCTCATGACATGTACTGCTAAAAAAATTAAAAGCTACAGAAATAACATGAAATGAATAATTAGTCTGGTTGAGAGTAGCACTGTTGTAATTCTTAGGTCTTTCATTTACTTGATGGTTTCAACAAGTGGGAATTAGAATTTAAGTTATTTTTACGTCTAAAATTGAGACTGGTAATAGAGTAGTTCGTGCAGATTTCTAAGTAAATAATTTTATTCCTGTTTACAATCATTGCACACATAATTCATGAACTGAATTTAACAACTTAAATAGAATTCAATATATCACACTCCACCCACGTCTATTGAATAGGTGTAGAGGCTCATCCCTTGTTCCCTGTTTAGGATGTGGTTTCCGGTTTTCTCTTTTCCAGTCTTTTTCACTTTTCTTTTTTTTTTCTTTTTTTTTTTTCAATTGGAGTAGATAGACTAAACTATCGCCCGGTTAACACTCCGCCCACGTCTATTGAACAGGTGTAGAGGCTCATTCCTTGTTCCCTATTTAGGATGTGGTTTCCAGCTTTCTCTTTTCTCTCTTACGTAGCCCCCTGCACATCAGTGGCGTTACCGCCTTGCTCGGGGTGATATGACTAAAATATATATATATATATATATATCTTGCTCGGGGTGATATGATTAATATATATATATATATATATATATATATATATATATATATAAGCGTTTCACCCCGACCAAGGCATGTCACTGCCACTACTGCGCAGGGGGCTACATAGAGTCGAGAAAGGATGGTTAAATATAGGAAATGTCAGAGGGTGGGTGATAGGCGGGTAAGGATACCGAGAATGAGGGTTGGGTAGATGAGAGTGTTCTGAGAATAGTTGGGAGTTAGTGTGATAGGAGGTGTCTATTGACCCTACATTTAAACACCTGGAGATTGTAACTGTCGGGAAAGCAGACTTGTGGAAGGGAGTTCCACAGACGGGAAGCGCGAGAAAAGAAGCTACTGGAGAATTTACATCTTATTTGTTTAACTGTAAAAGGGTGGGATCTAGTTGCTAATCTAGTATCTCGTGTAAATTCGTGCTTAGACGGCACCAATGATCTAAGCTCATCGGAGCAGAAGCCATGAAAGTACTTGTAGAAGAGGCACAGGGAAGCCACATCACGCCGGTGAGAGAGCGGCTGCAGCCGGTCTGCCAAGTCAGTATCAACCACGTTAGAGATCCTCCTTTGTATTTTGTCAAGAAGCCCAAGGAGAGCAGCACTACTAAAGTTACTGCGAATACCTCGTATATTTGTGAAGGTAACGCAGATAGGCTTGGGCGATTTATGACTAGCTGGTTTAGGCTTGCTATTTTGTTTGTTTAATTTCATGCTGGTTGTAGTTGTGGATAGAGAGAGGTCTAGAGTAGGGACAGATGGTCGTTAATTGCGGCAGGTGAAGGATGGTGAATGGCGCCATCTGCAGCATAATGTGGCCTCGGGGTTGCCCATCGGAAATTCATGCAGGGACGCCCGTCCATGCGCGAAATGGTACTACAGGAACCCCGATATTATTCAACTGTTGATCAGAGCAGCCTCTCAAGACGCTACGCAAGAGTTCGGGCTCCTAACTACCAGTCGGAAGCAGCAACCAGGAAACTGCCAACCCGGTACCCTCAGAATGAAGAGACATTGCCACCATACTCACCAACATAAAAAAAAAAAAAGCTTCCAGCCGAACCGACATAAAGACCGAAAAAGAGAGAGATCAACCGGGAACCCCTTCCTAAACAAGAAACAAGGCGATCACCTCTACTCCTGTCCAAAAGAAGGGGGTGGAGTGTGAGACGGGGCGATAGAAGGTACTATCTACTCCAATTAAAAAAAAAAGAATAAATGTGTGACTGAAGTTAACTAAGTTTTAACTTAGTCTAAGTCAAACCTAAATTTGATAATTTAAAACAATTTACACAAACATAGTCGCAGTGCATTACAAGAGCGACAAGTAGAGAACTTAGGTTAGTAACAAAACAGGAACAAAAATTAGACAGAAAAGATAAAAACCAAAGGAATAAATAAAAAAAAAAATTCAATAAATACAGCAAAATAAGATCACACTGGCTAAAACTTACCAGTTGCAGGCTGACTGACAGAAAAAAGTTAAGAAAATTTCTAAAATTATCTTCATTTTGTTTTCTCTATTCAGTTCTGGAAAGTTTAACTACCTCTAAGTAAGCAGTAACTGAGAGTGGTATGAGAGTGGTATATATATATATATATATATATATATATATATATATCTTGCTCGGGGTGATATGATTAAAATATATATATATATATATATATATATATATATATATATATTAATCATATCACCCCGAGCAAGGCGGTAACACCACTGATATATATATATATATATATATATATATATATATTAAGAATATCTATGACAAATTGGAAAAGATTTTCGTGAGTTCCGTGCCTTCGGATTTCACCGAACTAAAGTGGCTTTAAGTTAATGTGTTTACACATGCGCACGAAGGACAGGGAAACTAAAAATTTAAATATAAATTTAATCTTTTTTTAATATCTGTTTGTACATATAGTCTAAAATGTGTGGCACGAAAGACTTTTCCCACTTCATCGTAGATTTTCGTTTTTCAATTGTCCTGATATGGATAAAACTTTATATACTAATTTCCCAAATATATACATATATATATATATATATATATATATATATATATATATATATATATATAAGAAAACTATGTATAAATCTTTTATAGATAATAACATTTTGAAGTATGTGTGTATATATATATATATATATATATATATACATACTTCATATATATATATATATATATATATATATGAGTTTGAGTTTCGTTTAACGCTATATCAACCTCTGTTGGTTTTTTAATGCCAAAAATTAAGGTAATTTTTAATGTTTGGTTACAGTGAGAAAGTTGATTTAGTCACATTTAGTTGAATTTTTTTTTTCATTTTAGAAAACTGAAAATGTCTTCTAGTTTTGTATTAAAAAAATATTTTTGGTAATAATTTTTCCTTCAAAAATGTATTGTTGGTAATATTTTTCTTCAAAAATGTATATTTTTCTATAAATGTCTATTTTTATGTATATATTTCTATAAAAGTCTATTTTTATACTTTCATAGTGTTTTGACCCCAATTTGGGGGGGGGTTAACTATTTGCCCATAGCTGGAAGCCTAACAGGTGTTACCACGCCGGGTCAGGGTAGACCTGGAAACAACAGCACTTGAGAGGTGGTTCCATGCTCAGCACAACCTCCCTATCAGAGGCCTTGCTGCAGGATACAGTTTACCGTCATACCCAGGACTATATATATGTTTATATGAAAACTATATATAAATCTTTTATAGAAATACATCTCGCTATAAAAGTGGCACTATATATCAAACAATTTTCTACTTTTAAACCTTACATTATTTAACAGTGGAAATAAAGTTTTGAAAGTTTTTAAAAAAATAAACAGAAGTTCACACGATGCCCAGCCATGCGCATCACGTGACAGCTTTAAAGACCTCTTTTAAAAAAAAACACTAAAACAAAAATAATTATATTGCAGTCAAATATGAGGACATAACAACACCGCACAAATAACATCCCTGAAGATGGCCTGTGAAGAGGCTGAAAGCGCATAGGAAGTCGAAAATTATGGAACAGTTTTACATTCCTTATCTCCAGCAATAAGAAAATATATTAAGAGTACTAGAAAAATTAAATGAAGACTTACAAAATCTTCCTTGTCGGTCGCTTTTACGAAACATGTTTAAATGAAAGATTGCTGCCCAAATATATATTAATATATGTATGTAAATTCTGTCAAACATTTCAAGCAAAGTGCTGTGGTTAACTTTTTATATATAATTTTTCGTGTGATTTTGTATTTTTCTTTACAGTAGATAAATTATATGAAAATAGTCTGGCTATACTTTAAGCCATTATTAACAATGAATTTCATTTTACTTTTAACTGTATGTATAGATTGTTTTATGTATGTATTTAGAGTTATAAAAATGTTTTATTTTCCAAACTCGGTGAGCACATAGTTGATATTGTTGAGTGTTGGGTTTTTTTTTATTAATAATGCTTCCATTATTTTTAGCCTTTTTTGTGGATGATGTTATTGTATAATTATAAGATTACATGAAAAATTATAGAGAAACATAAACTACAGCACCTTATTTATCATTTTTAATGAAACTTGCGTAGGTCAGGGTAGATATTATTTACGATAAATTTTTGTTACGAAACAAAAATTTATCTAAAATAATCAGGCAGGTAGAAATAAAAATATAATACTGTTTGATTGTAAACAGAATATCTACTTACATACGAGTATCGATCAAAAATAATGTGCAAACAAATCATTTCAAACTGTCGGTTGTTTATAACCAGTTTCGTTTATCTTCGTTAATTTCCGAAACATGTTTACATTTGTTGACATTACGATACATTTCAGAGCAGAGATGGTTATTACGATGAATCCGAAAATTGTGTTATAGGCTTAATTTGAATTCGTTTAGACTGATCGCCATTCGTGGTCGAGAGGTCTAAGACGCGCCAGATCACATCGCAGTTTCGATTCTTGCCGAATGGCAAAAATTTATTGTAAATAATCAGGCCGGTAGAAATGAATATATAATACTGTTTGGTTATAAACAGAATATCTACTTAATTACAAGTATCGATCAAAAATAATGATGAAACAAATCATTTCAATATATATATACATAGTCATGCGCAGACAGATCTGTTTCGCTGTATCACAGCTCATCAGTACGGTTAAACTCCGATTACTTTTAACCCGACCGAATTGGCGTCAGTCGGCGATTATATATATATATATATATATATATATATATATATATATATATATATATATATCAGCATGCGGTGTGCGTATAGAAGAATCCAAATGAGTATCCTGTACATAGAGTGGTAGGATAACTCTCTAAGAGAGCTCTAAACATATATGCATATAAATACATATAGAGCAAATATAAGAAAAATTAAGACAGACACGTTATCTCATGGTGAATGGGAAGTATAGGCCTATTTCAGGCGAACCATCATCAGCTTTTTTTCAGATTTTACAAAAATAAAAAAATGTAAAATCCTTTGTTAAATAAAAAATAGGCCTATACTTCCGATTCAGCATGCAATATCGTGTCTGTCTTAATTTTTCTTATATATATATATATATATATATATATATATATATATATATATAAGGGGGCGTTGAACAGTTTTATAGCCGACCAGGAAGCTCTTTCTACACAAAAACTGCTGATGTCAGGCTATCTTCTTAGTACTCCGTAGCATATAAACCTATATAAATATTATTATGAAAATTGTTCGGAACAAAGATATTTCTAGTTTTTATTTTTCAGTGTCGAATTATAAATATCCAGTCGGCGTAGCATAGAATACACCGACTGCAGATGAGTAAACCCTCCTCCACCAAAACAAAAAAAGGTGTCACCTTCTTGATGAACGTTTGTAAACTCAGTTATAAACAAATGAACCTATGGATAAATTCATTTTGATTTTTGTCCAACAAGATTATATTCCAGATTAAATAATTCCGTAACTGTTAATAAGTCATTAAAGAAATAATCACATAAATTTGTTTATTTTTAGTTCATTTATTCATTGTTCAGTGGATTTTTTTTTTCTTTTTCTCTTTCCTTACAAAGTGGGAGCCTTACAGTGTAGACTCGACAGTGTGAGTTTTTGGGTGGAGTCCTTCCTCCTTCTTTTCTTTTATCCTTAAACAGATGGAATCATTTTCAGTTCTTTTTTTTTTTCTTTAACCACCAATTCGTTATGGTAGACGGGCTACCAGTAAGAGAGGTCAGCAGTTAGCTCTTGCAGCTGGCCAATGTTCATTCCGGCGATCTGCAGGCATCTTTTGATGTGCTTCCTGTAGAGTTTCTTGCAAACAAGTGCGAAGGCATTTACCCAGTGGCATATTTTCAAAAAACAGAACGTTCAATTATTTTTCTTATTTTACATAATTAAGATATCTCTCATCGAGAATCTACTAAGTGTCACGAAAAATCCAACGGAGAATCTGCAATGGAATTGATCCCAACCTGGTAGCTCAACTCCAGTTACTTTCTCACCGACGTAATGTGGCTTCCCTCTGTCTCTTTTTCAAATACTTTCACGGCTTCTGCTCCGATGAGCTCAGCTCGTTGGTGCCCCCACTTCATGAATTTACTCGAGCTACTAGACTAGGTTCCACCCTTTTATAGTGAAACTGATCAAATGTAACGGCAACTTCTACTCTACCAGGTTTTTTTTTCTCGCACTTCCCGCTTGTGAAATTCCCTTCCGTAGACTTGCTTTCCTGACAGCTACAATCTCCAAGAATTTAAATGCAATGTCAATTGCTATTCTCTTATCTACTTACCTCGCATCCTTTCCATGACAACCCTTGTACCATGTCCCGCTCCCTTTTCACTCTACTCTCACGCAGCTTTCTTCACACCAGTTTTCGCACCCTTCTCTAATCTGTTCTCTGGCACTCCTGTAACTTATTCTTCTTTCTCGTCACTCTCCTCTTATGTAACCCGCCTTGTTTCGGGTGAAATGATTATAAAAAAATTAACAAACTAATTGTATAAAGTCACTAATTGAGTCTATGCCAAAGCGAATAAAAATTGTTCTTAAAAATAGGGGAAGGAAAATAAAGTATTAAATTTAACAGCAAAATTTAACATACATCATAATAATTTTTTTATTTGAAATTAATGTTTATTTGTTATATCATCTTTATTATTATTATTATTATTATTATTATTATTATTATTTCGTTATTTTTCATTATAAATCGATTTCTACTATGGTCGCACTACCTACTAAGTCTGCAGAAAGATCTATGACGGGTCGTGGTGTGTTGTTAGAGCTCCTTTCATCATTTTTCATATCTCCCCTAACATCCCTAGTGTTACATAGACAAAGTTCTCCTTGGTGTGTGGACTGTACTTAACAAGACAATCTTTCTTTCAATGTGTTTTTTTGTTCCATTTTTATCATTCCAAGTGCACCTACTATCACTGGCACAACTCTTGTTTTCAATTTCCACATTTTTTTTCTATTTCAATTTCCAGGTCTTTAGATTTTGACAGTTTTTCGAATTCCTTGGTTGCTATGTTACAATCCGCTGGACAAACCATATCAATTAATAAGCAATTTTTCTTTTTAGATTTTAACAATAATGTCCTGCCTATTTGCTTCAATTTTTCTGTCTGTGTAGATAGTGTAATCCCATAGAATGGTGACATCTTCTATTTCTGTAACCGGTGCTGTGTGATGTTCATACCAGTGTTTGTTTACATATTTTCCATAGTGCACATTGTCCAGTGTAAATATTGCCACACTCTATCGTGACGATTTTATATTCATTTGGGGCAAGTACAGAACAACCTGAGATTAGATGGTCTATTGTTTCTTGGTATTTATCACAGAACCTGCCTTTTGGTTCGACATTATTATGTATATTTGCCTGAAAGTTTTTGGTTAAAAGACTTTGGTCTTGCACAGCAAGAATAAAGCCTTCAGTTTCAGACTTTAATCCAGATTCACGTAACCATCGATGAGTATTAACTTTATCAACATTGGGTTTATTAGCACGTTCTAGATATTGGCCATGCAGAGGTCTATCTTGCCAGCGTTGTTTCATCTGTTCAAGAGCTTTGTCCTTGACTTTCTTTCTCATATTTTTTTGCCGCAATAGTTGGTTCTTGGCTTCTGTTTTGCTTTTCTACAGAAGCTACTAAGTGTAAAACTTGTTTGTATTTACTGCCTTCTTTCATTATTGAATATTTTTTCTTCTTCTTTTTCTTCTTTTTCTTCTTCTTCTTCTTCTTCTTCTTCTTCTTCTTCTTCTTCTTATTATTATTATTATTATTATTATTATTATTATTTACTCATTATGTGTTTGCAAATGTTATAACTTTTGGTTTATAATGGAGATTAAGTGACAAGCCTGCTTCCTACTCCACTATTTTTTTTAATGTCGTCTGGGTAGTTCTGACTCTTCCCTGATTTCGAGTCGCCCTAGTCATTTTAATATGCACTTTCGAACTGTCCATAGTGCTCAAATAACGAATGTCATGACTGTCATCTTAATGCTGAACAATGTCTTCACCTCCTTGATGAAGTCGAGAATATTACTGTAGACTGATAGAGCGGCAGTGTGTCAGCCTCTCGAAGAGTATTTCAACGGGTCATGATAGGTTAATTTCAACGGATCATGATAGGTTAATTTATGATACTGAAAGGGAGATTTGCTGTAACCCATTTTAATTCACCAATAATAAAAAAAGACATGTACATGTCAATACCTTTAATCAATTAAAATCAGAAACCATAGGAACAATTCCTGATATAGCGTCAGGACATTTATTTTTATGTTGCAAAGTTCTGCAAAACTGACCTGGGAATTCACCTGATCTCAATTTTCATCAAAATTTGTGGTCCATTCTGGAACCAAAGGGGCGTGAAGCTGCTCCAACGACCTGAATTGAACTTGAAGCTGTCTTACAAAGATGTTAGACGTCTGTTAGATCTAACTGTTTAAAGTCACTAACTGAGTCTATGCCAAAGCGAATAAAAATTGTTCTTAAAAATAGGGGAAGGCACATAAAGTATTGAATTTAACATCAAAATTTAACATACATCATAATAATTTTTTTATTTTACTTTGAAATAGTTTAAATTATTACTCACCGGCGTGACGTAGCTTCCCTGTGCCTCTACTATAAATACGATCACGACTTCTGCTCCGATGAACTTAGATCACTGGTGCCCTCTAGGTATGAATTTGATACTAGATTAGCAACTAGGTCCCATCCTTTTACAGTGAAACAGATGAGATCCCTTTCCCCTATGTAACCCTCTAACCACTCTTTCTCATCACTTTCCCCTATGTAACCCACCAGCGCAACAGTGGCAGTGAAATGCCTTGCTTGGGGTGAAATGATTAAAAAGAAATCATAATTCCGTTTTTGCTATGATTTTACTACTTACCAAATCTAATCTAAACTTATTTATAAATGGAACTTTGTCTCTTTGTGTGTGTGTGTGTGTGTGTGTGTGTGTGTGTGTGTGTGTGTGTGTGTGTGTGTGTCCGTTACCTATAGACTCTGAAACGGCTGAACCGATTTTCTTGATAATTTGCAAAGTTGTACTATAAGCGTCTGCGAATGTTCTTAGCTTGGTTTTGTGTCGAGGTACCCCCGATAAATATCGATAATCGAAAAAATTGGGTTATAGAAGGAGTGGACCGATTTTAATCAAATTTGACACACTCATAGACAAAGACATAAGAAACGATATTCAGCAGTTTCAAGGTTGCAGTTCTTACAATAGTGCAGAAAATCGATAATACATATATATAAAAGGCAAGATGTTTGAGTGTGTGTCTGTTTATCTGCCTGTATGTCAGTATTTTTTTCAGCCCTTTTATTTTAGTTTTTGCTTCGGGTTTGGCGCTAAGTAGGTATAATTGTAATTCTTAGTCTCAGCCATGATACCATTTACTCAGAGGACTTATTTAGCCTTGAAAATTCAGTTTACGACGAAAAAAACATATTTGATAACGATAGCAGGAAATCAAAATTTGACTTACATCCATTCATTTTTCTTTAAGTCTTCGGTTTAGCTTTAACTGGAAACAGCTATTGCTTTTTAGTCTTTCGTGCCAACGTCCAAAGAGTCTGAGCTCCAGGACCATGGATTAGTTTTAAAGTTTTCATTACACCCGAGCAACGCCGGGCTATACTGCTAGTCTTTTAAAAGACTTAAGGCAGGTAGTGGTGTAGTGTTACGGCTACATTTCATTTCTTTTTATATCTCATATAGCATCATTAGCATTACATAGACAAAGTTCTTCTTAGTGTGTGGGTTGGACTAATGAAGACATTTTTTTTCAATATCTTCTCCCTTGAATGCTTTATGTTCTGAATGGTTTAAATTGGTCTAATGAAATTCGCCACAGTGAACATTATTTGCTCGCTCATCAATTTACTGTATAGCTCGCTATATGTAGCCGTAAATTCTATGCTCGCAGTTTCTTTCCTCGTACTTCTCATTCGTGGAACTCCCTTCCGGATCCATGCTCTCCACCCAACTATAATCTGCTAAAATTTAAATGCAATGTCATTCGCTCTCTACTGTCATCCTAATTAATATTTTCTCTTCCCGCGCATTAGTTATGTTTCTGTTCGTAATTCTTTTTTTTTTTAATCATCTCACCCCAAGCAAAGCATTCCACTGCCACTATTGCGCATGGGGCTACATAGGGGAAGGTAAAGAGAAGGAGTGGTTAGACATAGGGAATGTCAGGAGGAAGGTGACAGATGAGTAAGGATACCGAGGATGATGGTTGGGCAAATGGGAAGAGTGTTTGATAGAATGGGAGCAGGTTAGTGTGTTAGGTGTCTATTGACCTTACATTTAAACTCCTGGAGATTGTAGCCGTCGGGGAAGCAATCGTGTGGAAGGGAATTCCACAGTCGGAAAGTGCGGGGAAAGAAATTGTTGGAGTAGAAATTACGGTTGCATTTTATCGGTTTCACTGTAAAAGGGTGGGATCTAGTTGCTAATCTAGTATCTCGTTCAAATTCGTATTTAGCGGGCACCAGTGATCTAAGTTCATCGGAGCAGAAGCCATGAAAGTATTTATAGAAGAAAACCAAACCCTTTGTGTTTTAGTGGCTTTGCTGCCTTGCACGGAGTAATACCGATTAAAAAAAATATTACCACGAGGCTGCCACAGACATGCTTAGGAAAATTAATGACTTTCTTAATATTATGTTAATGAAAATATTTTTTTAATCTTTAAAAGATTTATGATACAGTTAGTTAAGTGCCATACGTGATAGACGCTTGAGTGATCATGTCTCGAAGGAGACATGACTGACTGGGCAAAAGATTATTCCACAGTAGTTTGCCATTACTCTTTGCGGTAGACTGGTTGCCAGTCAAGGCTACAGAACCCAATCTGTCTAGTTATTTAACCCATAACTGGAGGAAAGAGACAGATTAATACTTTTGAATGCAAAGAATTCAACTGGAATAAGAACTCAGCTCCCTGATTTCTCGTTCCTGGGTAGATAGGTCAGGAATCAGCAAAGCTGATGAAAAGTACAAGTATACCAAAAGTGATATCCTTGTCTGTCTGTAACTAGAGGCTGAACCTGCAGACGTTATAACAATTATTTTTTTCTTGTGTGTGTGGGCTGTCTTCTTTCATAAGCCATGTAACATCGTAAGATTCAATACATATTTTACCCATATTTTTAAACACAATGTTTTTTCTGATACTTTGACATCTTGTTATGATTCTTTGCTATTGGCGATGTTCCTGAACTTCATGTAGATGCGGCAACAGGCATTTTTTACACTCATACGTGCAGTGTGCATGACGACAAGTTGGAATCACGGGTTCTTGCCTTTATATTAAAAAGCCTTTCGCTGCGCATAAAAGTAATAAATGGGAACACCCGTGGGAACACCAAAAACAGATTTTTTCAAAGAACCACACACACACACACACACACACACACACACACACACACACATATACATATATATATATATATATATATATATATATATATAATGAATGGAACTTTGTCTGTGTGTGTGTGTGTATTTGTCTCTGTGTGTGTGTGTCCGTTACCTATAGACTCCGAAACGGCTGAACCGATTTTCTTTAAAATTTACACAGTTGTACTATAAGCGTTTGTGAGTCTTCTTAGCTAGCTTTTGTGTCGAGGTACCCCTGATAAATATCGATAATCGAAAAAATCGGGTTATAGAAGGACTGGTCCGATTTTAATCAAATTTGATACACTCATAGACAAAGACATAAGAAATGATATTCAGAAGCTTCATGGTTGCAGTTCTTACAATAGTGCAGAAAATCGATAATATATATATATATATATATATATATATATATATATATATATATGTGTGTGTGTGTGTGTGTGTGTGTGTGTGTGTATAAAAGGAAAGATGTTTGTGTGTGTGTCTGTTTATCTGTCTGTATGTTCTTTATACAAATCCACAATTTTTATCCGATTCTCACCAAACTTCACACAAATATTCTTTAGGCTGAGTCTGAGCTCCAGGACCATGGATTAGTTTTAAAGCTTTCATTACACCCGAGCAACGCCGAGCTATACTGCTATATATATATATATATATATAAGTTTCGATAAAAAAAACACTGACAAAATATTGCGGTTAAGATTTTATTTAATTTTTTTCGTGTTCTTCTACTTTTCTCCTTTTCTAGACATAAATTATGTAAAAATTGTCTGAATGTTTTGTATGCAAGAGCGCTTTCGGCTATTTTTTTAGCCATTATCATGGTTGATTTTATTTTTACTTTTATCTGAATGTCTATCTGAATGCACATATACACACAAAAATGAAAATAACACTGACATATTATTTTAAATGATATCTTTACCAAAATTACAAGAAAATATCTTGAAATACTAAACAGTAAATTTATTCAATAAAGTCACCATTGGCTTTAACTACAGCCTTCAGACAACTTCGGAATCTCCTGCAACTCTTTTCGGTAGTCTCCTTGTTTAAATTAGTGAATGTTGCCATAATCCTTGGCTTCAGTTAATCTTTGGGGTTACAAAGCGTTTTTTTTTGTTTCTCCCTCAACTGCGCCCCACACATAATAATCAAGGGGGTTGCAGTCTGGGGAGTTTGGTGGCCAGATGTAAGGGGTGATGTGGTCGCAGATATTGTCTGACAGCTATGTGTGGCATGGTGCTAATTCGTGTTGCAAGACCCAAAGTCTTCCAGCAGCCACCTCTTGATCAAGTCAGCACTACCTCCTCAAGGTACTTGATGTAGTCCACTGTGTTCAGTCTGAAGTCATGTAAAAGGATGAATGAAGCTATAATGTTGGCATCAGTAATGATTACTCCAAAAACCTCCATAATCACGATTAAACTCATCCAACTCTTTCCAATTCTTCTGCACTGAACTCAAATTGGCACTCAAACACATTTAAATGTTCGTATTCGAGCTTCCGGCGCCAAATTTCTAGCAGAGAGAAATATGTCATAGTTCTCTTCTTTTTTTTCACAGACGGTGCCCAACTGACCATACTATTAAAACCAAAAACAATCAATGCTCATGCGCGAAATTAAAAATATGAAATGGTGACAATTTACCCATCAAACCCTGTGTGTATTTAGAGTTAAAGAAATTCTGACAATTTCTCTATAGTTTACTAGCAGTATACCCCCTTGTTGCTCGGGTGTAATGAATGCTTTAAAACTAATCCATGGTCCTGGAGCTCAGACTCTTTGGACGTTGGCACGAAAGACTAAAAAGCAATAGTTGTTTCCAGTTAAAGCGAAACCGTAGACTGAAAGAAATATGAATAAATGTAAGTCAAATTTTGATTTCCTGGTATCGATATCAAATAAGTTTTTTTTGTAGTAAACTGAATTTTCAAGGCTAAATAAGTCCTCTGAGTAAATGGTATGATGGCTGAGACTAAGAACTACAATTATACCTACTTAAAGCCAAACCCGAAGCAAAACTAAATTAAAAGGGCTGAAAAAAATCCAGACATACAGGCAGATAAACAGACACACACTCAAACATCTTGCCTTTTATATATATGTATTATCGATTTTCTGCACTATTGTAAGAACTGCAACCTTGAAACTGCTGAATATCGTTTCTTATGTCTTTGTCTATGAGTGTATCAAATTTGATTAAAATCGGACCACTCCTTCTATAACCCGATTTTTTGATTATCGATTTTCGATATTTATCAGGGGTACCTCGACACAAAACCTATCTAAGAACACTCGCAGACTCTTATAGTACAACTGTGTAAATTTTCAAGAAAATCGGTTCAGCTGTTTCGGAATCTATAGGTTACGGACACGCACCCAGACACACATTGTCACAGTTGATGACTGCCTGTTACTACTACTCTAGGCCTCTCATTACCAAAAAACCAAAAAAGAACCAAATGACTATTCATGACTACAGATAAAACACTAAAACAGCCACACAAAAATCATCTAAATCCCTCAAAATTTCATTCACTAACATCCGTGGTATATAATTTTTATTGGCAAATAGTTTATGGGCAAATAGTTAGCCCCCCCCCAAAAAAAAAAACTATGGTCAAAACATTATGAAAATATAACTATAGACTTTTATCGAAAAATATACATTTTTGAAGGAAAAATATTACCAACAATACATTTTTTAATAAAAAATTATTACGATAACACATTTTTGAAGGAAAAAAAATATTCTAAACAAAATATTTTTCAATACAAAACTAGAAGACATTTTCAGTTTTCTAAAATAAAAAAGAATAAAAACAAAATATTGATAAATCTGACTAATTCAACCTTCTCACTATAACCGAACATTTATAAAATGTACCTTAAAACCCCACCTTTTTGGCATTAAATAACCTAAAGAGCTTGATATGCCATTAAACAAAACTCAAACTCAAATTCAAACTTTGAACATTATTATATTGAGTTCTAGGTTATCTTATCATTCTTTTATGATAATGTTTATTTTTTAGCATTTCATCCCAAACAAGATGATAATGCTACAGAGATGCAGCAGGTGACCCCGAGTGCAAGAGAGGGAGAAAAACTAAATGATAATAAAAAACAATAAAAGAACAGGTTTCAGATAGATAGAAGATGGTGTCTGACATTTCATCTTTTTTTTTGTTTTGTTTTGTTTTGTTTTGTTTTGTTTTTTTGTTTGTTTTTTTTTGTTTTTTTAATCATTTCACCTCAAGCAAGACATTTTACTGCCACTGTTTCGCAGGGGGTTATATAGCGGAATGTGATGAGAAAGAGTGATTATTTATTTAGAAATGACAGGAGGAGGGTAATAGACGGATAAGAATACCGGCGTAATGAGGGTGGAGTGGATGGAGAAAAGAGCTTGAGAGAATAGATGAGAGTTATTCGGGTAGGATATGTCTATTGACCTTACATTTAAATTCATGGAGATTGTAGCTGTCGGGGAAGCGAGTATATCTAAGGGAATTCCACAGAGTGGAAGTGCGAGAAAAGAAGCTGTTGGACTAGAAATTGCGGTTACATTTTATCGGTTTCACTGTAAAAGGGTGGGACATAGTTGATAATCTAGTAGCTCGTATCTAGGGGGCACCAGAGAGCTAAGTTCATTGGAGCAGAAGCCGTTAATGTATTTGTAGAAGAGGCACAGGAAAGCCACGTCACGTTGGTGAGAGAGCGACTGCTGCCGAGCTGCCAAGTCGGTATCGATCACATTACTTATTCTCCGCTGGATTTTGTCAAGAACTCCGAGGTGAATAGCAGTGATACCCGACCAGATGCGGCAGCAGTATTCAATACACGGGCGGATGGTAAAAAATGTAAGATTCTAATAATTTATAATTTACTTTCTTGAAACCAGGAAGCGGGTTATTGGTTTGGATTCTTAGCCGTCCAAATGTGTCCCGGTTGAAATTATACCATAGACTGAACAGGTGAACAAGAAAAACAACGTTTCAGAGAAAATCAGAAAAAAAGCCACCTGCACGTAAAATGAGGTAATTTGAGCAACGACGAAGCTTTAAAAACTCATACTGAACATCAGTCAAAAATAGTTGAGATTTCTAGGACGCTTAATGAGGAAAGAGAGTTTGGAAATTTTGATACTGGCAGGATGTAGTGACGAGAAAAGGGACAGAGACAAGCAGCGCATAAACCCACTAAGCGAGCTTGTGTAAATGGTTGACTGAACAGGGGTTGGAAGATACAGCCAAAAAAATTACTAAAGGGTTCAAAGGATACCAAGTTGTAAAGAAAAAAATGTAAGATTCTAATTGGCAGGAAGCAAGGCATTGGAAGACAATTCCACAGGTGAGAAGCTCGAACACAATACTATTAGAATAGTTACATCTGGCTATTTCAAAAGTGGATGTTATCATTTACAGAGTTTAAATGTTCAGTATTAAATTAACGTCAGCCCAGAAATAAAATGATGGGAATTAAGAAATTAAATGAGTCCAACGTTGCAAAATTCAAAATTTTGTAGCGTTGGAACCTGAAAGATAGCCCAAGTTGGCAATAAAAAAACTATGACTACCTTGAATTTCAGCATCTAAATATTTTATATACAAAATATTTTTTACCTTGACTTGAGCCATGTCTACTGGCGCCTTTTAGAAGGCGGTATTACACTTAGCCAACAATTCAACCTGATAAACTTTTAAATATACATATTAACCTTCTTTTTTTTTTTGTTATTTTGCCGTATCTCCAAACCGCAACAAACCAATGGTAAGAACGTTCTAAATTTAATAACCTCGGAAATGTTGCCATGCCAGTTCGTAAAAATGAATGACTGCCAGAATGAAGAGCTTCGTTTTGGACAAAAAAAAAAGATTCCCAGCTGCTGTCTCGCTCAAACTTTATCTCTAGTCTCGTTTTGCCCATATGTCTTGTCTGGATCTCTTTACAAGATGATAAAGATTGAAAAGAAATGGATATCTTTATTTATTTGAAGTTATTTTTTTCTGTTCTGACAGTCAATATGTCGGCTTCGATAAACATCATTTTCCATCTTCCTCATTCTCTCTCTCTCTCTCTCTCTGTGTGTGTGTGTGTGTGTGTGTGTGTGTGTGTGTGTGTGTGTGTGTGTGTGTGTCAACCTACCTTTTCCATCTTCATTAAAAAAACCTGATATAAAAAAAAATTTATAGAAAAGACAAAGGGAAGCCATGTCACTTGCTCTGGGAAATTGACTGAAATCGAGATACCAAGTTCGGACCGATAACATTACCTACACTTCTTTGGTTTATTGTGTTTTATGGTTTATCGTCGTTGTGTAGGTTATTTAAAGCCAGATTCTTTTTTAGATTGTTACTAGCAGTATAACCCGGCGTTGCTTGGGTATAAAGAAAACTTTAAAACTAATCCATGATCCTGGAGCTCAGACTCTTTGAACATTGGCACGAAAAACGTTGGTTGTTGAAAGGTTGATCACAAAGCCGTAGAACCTACTAAAATGAATGGATGTAAGTCAAATTTTGATTTCCGGTACTGATGTCAAATAAGTTTTCCGTCGTAAACTGAATTTTGAAGGCTAAATAGGTCCTCCGAGTAAATGGTATCATGGCTGAGACTAAGAACTACAATTCTACCTTCTTAGAGCCAAACACGAAGCAAAAAGTAAAATAAAACAGCTGAAAAACCTGATTTTGATCAGACCCGATAGGATATCGGGGTATCGATTTCCAAGATCGGAGTCATATAAGTAATCCAAGGATAAACTAACCTAAGTAGGTCTATGAAAACTTCTCGTACCCATGTGAATAAAATTGGAGAAAATGAGCCATATTGATGACTGAATATCGTTTTTAATCGGTTTCGATAGAATATCAGGGGTATCGATTTCTGATATCGGTGAAAATGAGTCGTCTGAAAAGATCTACTAATGTTTGAGACTAAAACCTGAAATTTTACCAAGTTAAAGCAAATTCTGCAGCAAGACCCACGATAAAATCCTGTCTTGATCAGAGCTGATCGGATAATGGGGTATCGATTTTCAATATCGAAGGGGAAATCGAAAAAAATAAGTAGCCCATGACCTGAGCGGAAGCATAAAGAATATTTGTGAAATATGGTGAGAATCGGATAAAAATGTGGGATTTGTATACAGAACATACATACATACAGGCACACACACAAACATCTTACCTTTTATATATATAGATAATTTTTTTGAAGATAATAATGATTTACTGATACAGTCAGTTAAGTGCCATACGTGAAACACGCTTGGGCGATCATGTCTCGAAAGAGACATGACGGACTGGGCAGAAGATTATCCCGCAGTAGGTTGCCACTGCTTTCTGCGGTAGACTGGTTGCCGACCAAGGCTATAGAACCCAATCTGTCCTGTTATTTAACCCATAACTGGAAGGAAGAGACGGATTAATACCTTTCCCAATGGTATTTGCGCGTCAGTGAATGCAATGAATTCAACTGGAATTCGACCTCGGCTCCCCGATTTCTCGTTCCGAGCCGATAGCCACTGCACCACAACGCACATAAGTCATACTAATTAACTTTTAGATGTTATTTGCGCGTAAATGAATATAAATAATGCAATTAAAATTGGAACTCGACTCTCTAGTGTTTTAAATTTTGGCTTGGTTTGCTTAACAGCCAATCAACTCCTTACGGATCATTTAATGCGGAAATTTTATTTTCTTGTGAGCTGTATTAATATTTTTTTTTATTGCTAGTAATTTTCTTCCAACAATGTATTGCAAACATTTCTTTTTACCATGAAAACTTATTGCTGGTAATTTTTTTTATTTTCATATTTTGACCTCGGTTTGGGTATTAATTTTGAGTGTTAAATTAGCTAAAGCTAAAACGTCTCTTTTTTTACTTTTTAATTCTCTGTTTGACTTTCTTGAAACCAGGAAGCGGGTTATTGGTTTGGATTCTTAGCCGTCCAAATGTGTCCCGGTTGAAATTATACCATAGACTGAACAGGTGAACAAGAACAACGTTTCAGAGAAAATCAGAAAAAAAGCCACCTGCACGTAAAAAGAGGTCAATTGAGCAACGATGAAGCTTTAAAAACTCATACTGAACATCAGTCAAAAATAGTTGAGATTTCTAGGACGCTTAATGAGGAAAGAGAGTTTGGAAATTTTGACACTGGCAGGATGTAGTGACGAGAAAAGGGACAGAGACAAGCAGCGCATAAACCCACTAAGCGAGCTTGTGTAAATGGTTGACTGAACAGGGGTTGGAAGATACAGCAAAAGAATTACTAAAGGGTTCAAAGGATACCAAGTTGTAGAGAAAAAAATGTAAGATTCTAATTGGCAGGAAGCATGACATTGGAAGACAATTCCACAGGTGAGAAGCTCGAATAGTTACATCTGGCTATTTCAAAAGTGGATGTTATCATTTACAGAGTTTAAATGTCCTTTTAAGGGAAACCATACAAAGAAGAAGAGGCAAATCAATGCTTGATTTATGTGAGCTTTTTAGCGTACCGGGTCTTGTTAGAAGATGAAAAAAAGTCCTGGATATGATGTTGAGTGTTACATTAACAGTCCCAAAATAAAAGTTCCTTTATGTAAACTAAAATATATTTTAACAAAAGTTACATGACTGACTGGACAGAAGATTTTCCCGCAGTAGGTTGCCATTACTTTCTCCAGTAGACTGGTTGCCAACCAAGGCTATAAAATCCAATCTGTTCTGACATTTAACGTGATATACGTTTAGGTGATCATGTCTCGAAAGAGACATAACTGACTGTACAGAAGATTTTTCCACGGTAAGTTGCCAGGGACACTATACAAAGAAGATACGAATCAATGCTTTATTTGTACGAGCTTTTTCAATGTACCAGGTCTTTGTATGCTATTCTCTTGTTAGAAGGTGCAAGAAGTTCTGGGTACGAGACGAAGTGTTACATTAACTCCAAAAATAATCCCAAAATAAAAGTTTCTTTATTTAAACTAAAATATATTTTAACTTTTAATTCTTTTAACTTTTAATACTTTCTCCAGTAGACTGATTGCCAACCAATCTGTTATGCCATTTAACCCATAGCTGGCGAGAGAAGAGACGGATTAATATCTTTTCCAACGGTATTTGTGTGTAAGTGAATGCAACAAAAAATCCCGACACCTCCCCCAGTCATTAAGACGTTCACTTGTTTTAGACATCTAATTGTAGATAAAAGAAGACATTTGAAACTAGGTCAATACACACACGCGCACTCAAACGGATACATATATATAGACATGTATATTTCATTGCGTACACATATATATGCATATAGATGAATATTTGCATATCTCTTTACTTACGTATATAAGAATGCTCTGTTTTATATACTTTACAAAGAGCTTTATGATATACATAGAAATATCATTTTTTTTATTTATCCGTTATATAAGTGCATTTTCACGCTTAACAAAAACGGATATCTGCCTTATGAACAATCCTGAGAAAATGCTACAAATTATAGAATTTAAGAACGTGAATAGTTTAATAAATAAAAGGAATGCCATTGTTTTCAAACTGTCGGCCCAATGACGCATTCCATTTGAAAAACGTGAAGAGAACAATAAATATTGGGAGCGTTAATAAAATAGGCAGCCATTTTGAAAAAATCGGTAAGACCGAAAAAGTATTTATAATAGGCAAATAAAAATCATATATATATATATATATATATATATATATATATAAAGTGAGCTACAACCTACCGCGGTTTCACTCTACGGATTGTCAGGGAATGAGGCTCGTAGGGTAAAACCGCGATAGGTTGTGGCTCACTTTAGATTTTTTTTTTTTTTTGCTCTACTATTGTATTTTCGCACTTTCGTATTGAGCAATTTTTCTAGTGTTTAGGTTCCGTTTGGGTTTTTTTTTCTTTATTGCGGATACTTGACAGTTTGTTTTTGTTCCGCTGGTTTCTTTTTTTCTCCCCCATTATCCGACGACATAGTAAGAAAAAAGGCTTGTATGAAATTGATCTCCTTTCTCTTGAATGACTGATAACAACTTGATCATGACCTGATCATGACCTGACAATGACCTGATAATTACCAGATCATGACCTGATCATGACCTGATCATGATCTGATCATGATCTGACAATGACCTGGTTATGACCTGATCGCTGACCTGGTCATGATCTGATCATGACCTGACAATGACCTGGTTATGACCTGATCATGACCTGATCATGACCTGACTGACATGACATGATCATGACATGATCATGACATGATCATGACCTGACAATGACATGATCATGACCTGGTCATGACCTGACAATGACCTGATCATGACATGATCATGACCTGATCATGACCTGATCATGACATGATCAGGATCAAATAATCTGATCATGATCTGATCATGACGTGATCATCGAAACTGCTTCAATAAAAACTTCTCATAACGCAGCAGCCATTCACTCCTCGGTCGGCATGATTAACAACTTGAGTTACCGATTGTTGTTCGGAGTTTTCCTTCTCCTAGATAGATTGCCAATAGAGGGAGAATCGATTGGAATTCAAAAAATAAAGACGTTGAGAAAAGAAGCAAACAAAACAGAGTATTAATACTAGAGTATTATGTTAAAAAAACCTTATATATTCATAATTATGAAAAAAGACGTGGTTTTATTTATGTACTGTTGTTGCTACTGCCGCTGTTAATCAGGTTAGTTCTTAATAAAAAATGTTATTGTTGTTGCTATCAACGCTCGTCCTTCTAATGACTCAAAGCATTTAATGGAAAAAATTAAACATTCGTTTAATAACGTTTAGAATGTATATGAAGGATAATGTATCACTACTGTGAAATTGAAAAAATATTGATAATAATCATTATAATAATAATAATCATAATAATAATAATATCACTGGCACAACTCTTGTTTTCAATTTCCACATTTTTTCTATTTCAATTTCCAGGTCTTTATATTTTGACAGTTTTACAAATTCCTTGGTTGCTATGTTACAATCCGCTGGACAAGCCATATCAATTAAGAAGCAATTTTTCTTTTTAGTTTTTAACAATAATATCCGGCTTATTTGCTTCAGTATTTCTGTCTGTGTAGGTGATGTAATCCCATAGAATGGTGACATCTTCTATTTCTGTAACCGGTGCTGGGTGATGTTCATATCAGTGTTTGTTTACATATTTTCCATAGTGTCTGCACATCGTCCAATGTAAATATTGTCCCACTCTATCGTGGCGATTTTTATATTCATTTGGGGTATGTACAGAACAGCCTGAGATTAGATGGTCTATTGTTTCTTAGTGTTTATCACAAAACTTGCATTTTGGATCCATATTATGTATAATATTTGCCTGAAAGTTTCTAGTAAAAAGATTTTGGTCTTGTGCTGCAAGAACAAAGCCTTCAGAATCAGACTTTAATCCAGTTGCACGTAACCATCGATGAGTATTAACTTTATCAACATTGGATTTATTGGCACGTTCTGGATATTGGCCATGCAGTGGTTTGTCTTGCCAGCGGTGTTTCATCTGTTCAAGAGCTTTATCTTTGGCTTTCATTTTCATATTTTTTGCCGCAATAGTTGGTTCTTGGCTTCTGTTTTGCTTTTCTACAGAATCTACTAAATGTAAATCTTGTTTGTATTTACTGCCTTCTTTTATTATTGAATATTCTTTCTTTCTCTCTTTCTTTCTTTCTTTCTTTCTTTCTTCATGTTGCCTTACTATTTGTATCATTCAGTCCTTTGTTGTTTCTGTGTATGTTAGTAAGCCAATAATTGTTGTCTTGTATGACAATTCTAGCTGAATAAGACCTCTTCCACCTTCTTTACGGGGTATGTATAGACGGTCTACATCAGCCTTTGGATGATGCATCTTATGCTTAGAAAGAAGCTTTCTTGTTTCAGAATCCATTCACCTGATGTCGTTTAGAGTCCAGTTTAAGATGTTGAAACTATATTGGACAACTGGGATTGCAAGGCTATTCATGGCCATAATTCTGTTCTGAGAATTCAATTCAGTTTTTAATATAAGTCGTAGCCTTCTCTAGTACTATTTCTTTCATTTTTTCATGGTGAATTTTTTCACTTTCATTTACACGTAGGTATTTATAAGCTTCTTCTGGCTTTAATTCTTTTATTGTTACAGCAGGGTTTAAGCTAATTGTGGATGTTTCTTGTAATGTTCCACGTAAAACTGTAGCTTTATCACATTTATTCAAATTGAATTTCATTCCAATGTCTTCGGTGAAGCATTTTACAGTTTGCAGAAGACCTTCCAGCTCATTATCATTCTTAGCATACAACTTTAAGTCATCCATGTAAAATAGATGACTTATTTTCTTTTGACCTATTTTATAACCACATTCTGTCTTATTAAGTTGACTGGTTAGTGCTATTAATGATATGCAGAATAGTAAGGGAGACAAAGAACCACCTTGAAATATACCTCTTTTGATGTTTATTTCACTAGACTTATAGGTTCCATTTATATGATTGAGGTAAAGCGTTGTTTTCCATATCGACATGCATTGTTTGATGAAAGTGATGATGACGGGTGATATCTTCTATATATTTAAAGTCTTTAAAATCCAGGAATGTGGCACACTATCGAATGCTTTACTATAATCTATCCAAGGAGTACTTAGATTTTTCTTTGTACTGTAGCAGTTTTCCAGGATCATTTTGTTAATAAGCAATTGGTCTTTACATCCGTAACAGCCACGTTTGCACCCTTTTTGTTCAAGTGGTAACATGTCATTTCTTTCCAAGAATAAAATATGGAACAAAACAACACATTGAAAGAATCCCTGGAAACCCTAGCTTAAGAGATATACAAAAAAATTGTCTTATTAAGTACAGCCTTACTAAGGAGAAATTTGTCTATTTAACGCTAGGGATGATAGGGGAGATAGAAAAAACATGAAATGGAGCCATAACAACACGTCACGACCTGCCTTAGGTTTTCCCGCAGACTTGGTTGGTAGTGCGACCATGGCAGAAATCGAAATATGATGAAAAATGACAACATAATAATAATAATAATAATAATAATAATAATAATAATAATAATGTTTACTATTTTTAAGATAGTAATATTACGTGAAACATTTCTGTGAATTTGATTATTTGTTTGTAAAAATTATATAAATACAAACTTTATTCCTTTGTTCATCCATCTGTATATTCAGTTATTTATTCACTGAACTCGTTGAAAATACTTAGCTTTATTTACAACAAATATCTTAGTCTTTTCAAGAAAAAAAAATATAATACTTTTTCTAAGGAAAAACATTCTTTCGGAATATCTACAACTAATATAGTAATCTTTCTAAGGAATATATGAATAACAGAATACTAGTTGATCAATCGATCAGAATCATTATTAGAGAAACGGATAAATCATAAGAAATATGCATATTTACATTAAAATAGTAGTAAAAAATTATATTTCCAACTTAGGTTTTCAAAGAAAGAAGTTAAATTTTCAGAAGCTTCGAAAAATACACATCATTCTCGTTGTAATTCTAACCATATCGTTATAATTATTTGTTGTAATGGAATGCCCTACACTCACTATCGCCTATCCAGACTGACTATATTCTTCTTCTTCCTTCAGGACGTAGGCGATCATGGCTCTCCACGTCTCCCTATCCCTTGTGGCTCTTAGTATGTTTACTCCTGTTGCTCCTGGCAACCCCCGTTCCGTCATCCACCTGATCAGGCCATGCAAATATGTTATCCGCTGCCTTCCTCTGTCTCTCCTTCCTTCTATCTGTCCAGTCAGTATCAGGTTCTCCAGGCTCTCCTTCCTCATTGCATGTCCCAGGAACTTCAGTTGTCTCTTCCTGATGTTCAGCATCAATTTCCTTTTTGTTGCCATTCTTTCTAACACCTCGTCGTTGCTTGTATGCTCAGTCCACGATATCCGTAGCATTCTCCTGTAGAACCACATTTCGGCTGCTTCCAGTTTTGTCCTCATAAACACAGAAAGTATCTGTGACTTGCCTCGACAACGTGGCTTGCTTGCAGATTGAGCGATCGGTCTTGAGCAATCACTCTTGTTCCCTTTCAGCGTCGGAGCAGAGAGAGACCCAAGAGGGGCTCCGCCGAAGGGTAGAGTCTCGCTTGGGTTGATAAAACAAGAGTGCGACTAAGCCTTAAGCTGAGTCTACGGGATATTTTTGGCTGAGCATAAGAGCTCAAAGTTTCCATATAAAACGACCTTGTGTCACACCTGCCTCAGTGGGAAGGCAGCAAATACCCTTCCCTCGACAATGAGGCTTGCTTAAGGATTGAGCGATCGGTCCCGAGCTTGTTCACCTCTCTGCATCCGAGCAGAGAGAGACCCAAGCGAGACTCTGCCGAAGAGTAGAGTCTCGTTTAGGTTGAAAAACAAGAGCCCACCCAATCTTCACCTGGGCCTACGGGATATATTTTTGGCTGAGGTTAAGTGCTTGGAATTCCCACATAAATCGACCTTGTGTCACACCTGCTTTGCTGGAAAGGTAGCAAATACCTTTGATTCGGCAATTACTAGCCTGCAGCAGATTCCGTCTTGCCGTAGGATATTCTCTTTACAATAAACCACTCTTCTTTTATTTACGCACGTTACAGTTCTTCGACTATAGTGAAAGATCTCCAACACCTGTCTGTTTGTCACCTCTTTAAAGGATAGAACATTATTATTATTATTATTATTATTATTATTATTATTATTATTATTATTATTGAATATACGATAAAACTCTTCACAAATAGGAAAATCCTACTGATCCGAATTGAGATAGCAAATTAGATTAAAAAATGACATGCATCCTTCAATAGGTTTTTCTTCGTAATGCAGAGTTGATCCCAAACGTTTTACCATTGGATATATATATATATATATATATATATATATAAATTTCGAAAATTACATACAATTCTGTTTGGGATTTAAAATATATACAGTCGTTCGCAGACAGATCTGTTTCGCTGTATCACAGCTCATCAGTACGGTTAGAGATCCGATTGCTTCTAGCCAGGATTAAAAACTGACCCAACTGACATCAGTCGGCGATACTACCACTGAGCTAATGGCGCTCAGTTAAAGAAGGCGGACTTTGGCGTGTTATATACAATGTAAACACACGCCAGTAGCTGAGAGTGTTCAAATTTATTACTGAATGAACGATGCGTGAGTAGCTACTGTTTTTTTTTTCAAAGTCTACCATTCCTCCATAGTGCTCAATCGGGGTATGAGAGCGTAAATAGTCATCCACAGACAGATCTGTTTCGCTGTATAACAGCTCATCAGTACGGTGAGGCATCCGATTGCTTCTAGCCTGGAATGAGAGAGAGAGAGAGTGAGATTTAACCTTTATAAATTTTCAACCGTTTGAGTCAGTTTGGAAAGTGAAACGGGCCTAGATGTTTTTAGCACCCTCGGTTATATGTGTGTGCATATATGTCTGCGTGTATGTGTGCGTATGCATTATGTGTGATTCTTGCATACTTGAAGCCGAGAACTGTGGAGATTGCGCCTTTAACAAAGTAACACAGCTAAGACAACGTTTTCCGTTTCTCGAGTTTTTAAAAACGTCGCATTATTTACATTCCAATCAGAATCCCAAAGATAAACGGAGAACTATAATTAAACTTTATTAGTAACAACATATTTTACGCAGGCTTCTTCCCTGGTGCGGATGTCTGTATATTTATAACTGAATCTTCTTGTGTTCATCTTGCAAAGGAAAAAGATGAAGGGCTAGACTTTCGGCTGTACTTAATGGCCTTCCACATGTGATACTGAAGAAAGAACATGAGAAAAAAAGCAAGCAAAGAAAGAGTGTTGGCCAACATCAATTTTATACTCAATTTCGTGTTTACAAAGCAATATACAACTAGCGTTGGTGATTGGTTGCTCTCTGCAATTAAGACAAAACAGACAAATTATACCTTTATGTGTGTAGCATAGACTATTGAGGTGTACAAGAAGCCACGATTTATGAGATTTTCGGAATACATTATTTCTGAGGTGTACAGGGAACGATAAACCTGAATTGTGCTAATCCTAGGTATGACGATAAATAACATCCGGCAGCAACAATACTGATCGAGGGATTAGAGGTTTTGAGAATCGTGGAACTATATTTTAATTGTTGTTGTTCCCATGTCCACACTAACTCAAAGTGGTAGCATCTGTTAGGGTCCCCAACAGACTTTTATTTAGAGTGAACCAACTTTTATTTGGAGTGAACCCCCCGAATAAAAGCAAAAAATTATGAAAGAATAAAAAAATATTTTGATATTAAAAGTATCAGAAATACATTTTTATATAAAAAAAATACCAATAATACCTATTTATAGTAAAATGATAAGCAATACGTTTTATTTGAGTTGAAGGCTTTCAAAATATTTAGATTTCGGCATTAAATAACACATAGAGGTTGATTTCTTCATTCGAACTGTATTCCAAAATATAACTTCAACAAAACTATAGCATAAAGCATATATTACCCCTTCTAGTAATTATGTCTACACAGACATATGTACAAAAGCAGAGCATTATCTACTATGTATTCAGTTGTGAAAGCAGAATGACATATTTTTATTACTTCAGAACTCCCAATAAGAATAAAATTCAGCATTAAAACCTTTAAACAAACAAACAAAACTTGAATTGTGTAGGATCTAAACTTATTTATAAATGAAACTATGTCTGTGTGTATGTGTGTGTGTTTGCGTGTGTGTCCGTTACCTATAGACTCCGAAACGGCTGAACAGATTTTCTTGAAAATTTACACAGTTGTACTATAAGCGTCTGCGAGTGTTCTTAGCTAGGTTTTGTGTCGAGTTACCCCCGATAAATATCGAACATTGATAATCGGATAAATCGGGTAATAGAAAGAGTGGTTCGATTTTAATCAAATTTGATACACTCATAGACAAAGACATAAGAAACGATATTCAGAAGTTTCAAGGTTGCAGTTCTTACAATAGTGCAGAAAATCGATATTATATATATATAAAAGGCAAGATGTTTGTGTGTGTGTGTCTGTTTATCTGTCTGTATGTCCTTTATACAAATCCACAATTTTTATCCGATTCTCACCAAACTTCACACAAATATTCTTTAGGCTGAGTCTGAGCTCCAGGATCATGGATTAGTTTTAAAGCTTTCATTACACCCGAGCAACGCCGGGCTATACTGCTAGTACACTATATGTGAAGTGTGCAGGATGCGCTCTTTTTACGGCCATGCATGCACAGTGCACTTTTTTATGTGTGCACGCTGTCGATATCTGAAGCTGATATTAATGAGTAAAGCAAGAAAAATTATTTCAGAGGTTTTAACTGCGTCATGGACCAAGAAATAAACGTATCTATAAAGAATTTTAGAAAAAAATCTGATACGGCTAATATCAACGTTATTACTTTTCCTCTCCTCTATTTGTGCCTTTACAATTATCTATTCAGTAACCCCTCTGTCTTGAGTGCCTCTTGGGTAAACAATGGTAAAAAAATATATAAAAACTTATATAAACATCATGGCTTCTCCCACATACTCCTACACTTTACAACAATCTCATTCAGTAACTTTCTACCGTTAGTGCCTCTTGAGCCTTGAACAATAGTAAAAAGAAAAAAGATGAAAAAGTCATGAAAAATTTCATTTGCAATCTACGACTGTATCGAGTTCGAATTCTAGCCGAGACCGTTGTTGTCGCACAAATACTTTTGGGAAAGGTGTGTTTCCAGAGGAGGATGTGTGTTGTGGTGCAGTGGATATCGCTTTGGAATGAGAAATTTGGGGAGCCGAGTTCGAATTCCAGTTGAATTCTTTGCATTCACTTACGCGCAAATACCCTTGGGAAATGTATTCATCCGTCTCTTTCCTCTAGTTACGGGTTAAATAACAGGACAGATTGGGTTCTATAGCCTTGCTCGGAAACCAGTTAACCGCAGAAAGTACTGATAACCTACTGCAGGATAATCTTCTGCCCAGTCAGTCATGTCTTTTTCAAGACATGATCGCCCAAACGTGTATCACGTATGGCACTTTACTGACTAACTGATGTTATCATCTCTTCTACCATCGGTTAGAGCTTAAATAACAGGACAGTTTACAAAGGCAACGCTGGATTCAAAGCGGTTGTGTGTGGGTCTTGCAAATCCATCCCGTGAAAGCCTATCTAAGGCAGCTCTGGGGGTAGAAGATTCATAAGCGTACATGTCATATAAATATTAACATAATATAAATGTAATATAACATATCATATAAATATAATAAAATATAATATATTATATCAATATGGCATAAATGTAATTACAGACATATTATATTAAAAACAATGTCTAAATAAAAATATTTTTTGCCGCGAGTTCACCCAATGCAATGCTTAAAGATCATTCAAGTTGATTGATACATAAAAATATTTATCGTTATTCATAAATAGTAACAGAAATCAATAAAATTGAATGACCAACAAACAGATTCAATATTCAACAAAGCATGCTGAGAATCTAATCTAAACTTATTTATAAATGGAACTGTGTGTGTGTGTGTGTGTGTGTGTGTGTGTGTGTGTGTGTGTGTGTGTGTGTCCGTTACCTATAGACTCCAAAACGGCTGGATCGATTTTCTTGAAAATTTACACAGTTGTACTATAAGCGTCTGCGAGTGTTCTTAGCTAGGTTTTGTCTCGAAGTACCCCCGATAAATATCGAACATTGATAATCGAAAAAATCGGGTTATAGAAGGAGTGTTCCGATTTTAATCAAATTTGATACTCTCATAGACAAAGACTTAAGAAACGATATTCAGAAGTTTCAAGGTTGCAGTTCTTACAATAGTGCAGAAAATCGATTATATATATATATATATATATATATATATATATATATATATATATATATATATATATGCCTGTATGTCAATTTTTTTCAACACTTTTATTTTAGTTTTTGCTTTGGGTTTGGCTCTAAGTAGGTGTAATTGTAGTTCTTAGTCTCAGCCATGATACCCTTTACTCAGAGAACTTATTTAACCTTCAAACTTCAGTTTACGACAAAAAAAACTTATTTTATATCGATACCAGGAAATCAAAATTTGACTTACATCCATTCATTTTTCTTTCAGTCTACGTTTTCGCTTTAACTGGAAACAACTATTGCTTTTTAGTCTTTCGTGCCAACGTCCAAAGAGTCTGAGCTCCAGGACCATGGATTAGTTTTAAAGCTTTCATTACACCTGATCAACGCCGGGCTGTACTGCTAGTAGTTTCTATATTTATAAGAAAAAGAAACGGCATAAAGATTACGATTAGCCAGCAAGTTGATTTAGAGATGAAATTTTATAGAAATTTTATGTAATAATGAGATATTTTTGTTATTATTATTATTATTGTTGTTGTTGTTGTTGTTGTTGTTGTTGTTGGTTTCATTCATATGGGGAATGATTATTGTATAAAAAATACACTTTTGGCAGAAGGCGGAAGTGGAAGTCGTGTAGGGCTAGTCAAAATTTTATATCCTAGATCTAGCTAATCAGAGTCACGAACCATTTATTCAGTACAATTTGTTCATTCAATCCAATGGGCAATTATTATTTGTTGTCCAAAAATGAAACAATTTCGGAGCAATGCCAAACAGGAAGTGAAGTATAGCTGTGTAATACTTTCTATACTAGACCTATCTTATCAGATTCACGGTCCATTCGTAGGGTTGCTCATTCAATCCAATGGGGAATTATTATTTGCTGTCCAAATATTGAACAATTTTGGCGCAGGACCAAATGGGAATTGGCATAAAGCTGACCAACACTTTCTAATATCGACCTAGCTAATCAGATTCACGACCCATTCAATCATTCATTACAATTTGCTCTTTCAGTTCGATGGGGTATGATTATTTAATGTACAAAAATGTAACATTTTTGGCACAATTCTGAATGGAAGTGACGTCGGGCTTGTCAGCTCTTTCTATCCTATATCTAGCTAATCAGAATCATGACCCCTTTATTTGCTCATTCAATCCCATAGAGAATGACTCCAAAATAATTTCCCTTCCATAATTTATAGGCAGATGCACACAAACGCATGCTAGAATTTTTTTCTAGCCAATAAAATAGTCCAGTTCTCGATTTCATCGGATTCAGTCCTGTTCTGTTTTGTCTTGTAGTCCGAACGCTATTTTGCTTGTCCAAACCTGATTTTGTGTATCAACACCAATTCTTAGTTTCTTAACTTTTTGGCATATTTCTGTGGCTCTGCCTTGCAGGATGTGATGGGTAAATTAACGCAATTTTATATTTTTAATTTGCGCATGCGCGTTGCTTATTTTTGATTTTGTTAACTGCACAGTATTGTAGGGTTAGTTGGGTACCGTCTGTGAGAAAAAGAGGACCATGACGCAATTTGGATACAATAGGAACATTTCAGAGTGTTTGGGTGTCAAACTGAGGGCATTGCAGAGAATTCCGAAAGAGTCTATCAAAACATTGTTTAACATTGTCAAACACCGTTTTTACACTTTTTTGCTTTTCTTAAATCAGGCTTTTCTCTTAACAGTTGAAAAATATTGAAATAGTTACGTCAATCATTTTGTATATTATTATTATTATTATTATTATTATTATTATTATTATTATTATTCAAGATAAAATAGTTCGAGTTACTAATGGTAGTGGTTATATACAGCCTACTGTTCTCTGTCTTGTTGTTATCACGACGTTTCGGTTGTTACGTCCTCCGGCATTCATCCGATGTATTTCGATTAGGGAATTTCTAATTGAACCCTTTATTTAATAATGATAGCTTCTCACCCCAGAAATTCAGGCATGATCGGTATGGACTGAATGTGATACATCAATTGATTAAATAAAGGATTCAGTTCGAAATTCCCTGCAGATTACCTTGATTAACATTCACCTGATGAATGCCAGAGGACACAACGACCGAAACCTTGTGATAAATAAAATAAAACTCAATATTCCGCATGTAAATAATGAAAATAATGATAACTCACCCACCCAGAAATTCAGACAGAATGAAACTATTAGTTTAGCAGTTATATTTACAGCCAGCAATTTCAACAGTAAAAAAGATGACGCCTAACAACTAATCTTCTCAGTTAAGTGCCATACGTGATAGACGATGGGCGATTATGGCTCTTTCGAGACATGAATGACTGGCCAAAGGATTATCCTGCAGTAGGTTATCAGTACTTTCTGCGGTTAACTGGTTGCCAACCAAGGCTATAGAACCCAATCTGTCCTGTCATTTAATCCATAACTGGAGGGAAGATACAAATTAATACCTTTCCCCAAGAATATTTGTGCATAACTGAATGCAAGGAATTCAACTGAAATTCGAACCCGGCTCACCGGTTTCTTGTTCCGAAACTGTATCCCCTGCACCACATCTACTTCTGCGCTTAAATTACTGAAGTCGAGATAGGAAAGCTCATCAAAATAAACGCCGTGAAAATATTTATAGAAGAAGCTACGTTATGGCGGTGGGAATACTGTTTTAATATTTATTTTACGAGCCAGTTGTTTTTTTTTTTTGTTTTTTTGTTTTGTTTTTTTTTAATTCGGAGAGCCTAGTTCGAATTGTAGTCGAATTCGTTTTATTCTTTTACGCACAAATAACCTTTGGAAAAATTATTAATTTATCTCTTCTCACTCCAGCTATGGGTTGAACTGCGGGACAGAGCGGATTGTATAGCCTTGGTTTGAAACCAGTCTACCGTAAAAAGAAATGGCAACCTATTGCGGGCAAATCTTCTGCGTTGTCTGTCATGGTTCGATACATGATCGCCCAAGCGGGTGTCGCGTATGGAAATTAACATGACTGACCGAGTATTTAATTCCAATCAAACTATATTTGTTCTTTCATATATTTTTAGAATAACCTGTATGCATCTGTTTTGTTCTAAGATGTGTTTCTGTCGATCTGTAAATAATACACACTACTTAGTTACTATGTTATTTTTAACAACTTGCTCGACAATTCTTATTGGTAATCTCGTACAATCTCGTGTTACATGTATGAGTAAATTCACAAAACGCTCTGCTCGTTTGAAGTTTTATATTTTACGCTGAGTTATCATAAAGTGGGATGTGCGTTGTGGTGCATTGGATATCGGCTCGGAACGAGAAATCGGGAAGCCGAGTTCGAATTCCAGCTGAATTCATTGCATTCACTTACGCGCAAATACCATTGGGAAAGGTATTAATCCGTCTCTTCCTTCCAGTTATGGGTTAAATCACAGGACAGATTGGGTTCTATAGCCTTGGCTGGCAACCAATCTACCGCAGAAAGCAATGGCAACCTACTGCGGGATAATCTTCTGCCCAGTCAGTCATGTCTCTTTCGAGACATGATCGCCCAAGCGTGTATCACGTATGGCACTTAACTGACTGACTGACTATCGTAAAGTAGTGCGAGGGTGATGTTAGTAGTGGTATTGGTTACAACACAAATATACAGCACATTTGATAACAGGTGGACAGACAAAATTAACCTGTAATATATAAGTAGGCTACAAAATTAGTAGACATCAATAATGTGAAACATGTCTGCAAAGAGGCAGACAGGAACACACAGAGAGATTGAAAAATAGATTAGGCTAAAAGAAATTGATGAGTATAGAGATTATGCGGTAGACATGAACAGACTGAGACAAACAGACAGACAGACGCATACACAGACAGACACTGAGAGAGAAAGGGAAGAAGAGAGAGAAGGCGTGTCGAGTAGAGATGACTCGTTGTGTAGTAATGTATAGAAACATCGCCACGCAAACCATTTCTCTTATAGTGATTACAAACCAAATTGAAAGTGTAACTAAAAATGACTGTACCTTTTTACAGTAATGAAAGCTGTAATGTCAACCGTTTCCTTATAAAGAAAACATACAGCATTTCCTGAACAAGCAGCCGGTGCTGCTGCCGGTATGAACTTGCCAAAATTCTTCTCTGAAAAGAATTTTTCAGGAAAATGGCTTTCTCATCCCGAATAAACGTTATCGCTCTCTCCAATACTGACGGGGGGGGGGGCTTCCTTTCTTGCTTTTTGTTTGAGGTGGTGTGGAATGTCAGCATCTTGATTATTTTATCATTCTCTCTTCGAGATATATGCGCTGTCCATTTTAGTTGTTGCTGTTGCTGAAAGTCCTCAAGTGATGCGTCTTCTGTTAAGTAGCACAGGTTTTGTTTGTGATTCTGTGGCACCAGTTCATGGGGTTCGATGAAGGATGGCCGTCGCTGAAGCCTACACGCATCACTCGAAGCCATTTTTAACCATCCACCTGAGAGAGCGATGGTATACAGTCGTCAGTTTAGATATTTCTGAACGGGTTTGGTGTCCTACATGGCACCTGCATGGAAGCCTCGATCTGATGAGGCTATTTAAGCACATGACTTAAGTTTCTACTTCAACGATTTGGTTTTGCAGCAGTTTACGGTTGAAGGTGTAACTTCCCCAATCACAGCCGATTCCATGTACAATTTCCTTATCTCTGATATTAAATGTGTTGTAATCTATCTAAATTTATTTATAAATAGAACTTTGTCTCTGTGTGTGTGTGTGTGTGTGTGTGTGTGTGTGTGTGTGTGTGTGTGTGTGTGTGTGTGTGTGTGTTTATCTGCCTGTATGTCTATTTGTTCAACCCTTTTATTTTAGTTTTTGCTTCGGGTTTGGCTAAGTATAATTGTAGTTCTTAGTCTCAGCCATGATACCATTTACTCAGAGGACTTATTTAGCCTTCAAAATTCAGTTTACGACGAAAAAACTTATTTGGTATCGATACCAGGAAATCAAAATTTGACTTACATCCATTCATTTTTCTTTCAGTCTACGGTTTCGCTTTAACTGGAAACAACTATTGCTTTTTAGTCTTTCGTGCCAACGTCCAATGAATCTGAGCTCCAGGACCATAGATTAGTTTTAAAGTTTTTATTACACCCGAGCAACGCCGGACTATACTGCTAGTATATATATATATAATATCAATCGAGATAATGTGGTACGTCAGCATTTTGATTATGTCATTATTTTCTCTTCTACTTACATATGGTATCCATTTTATTTGAAAGTTCTCAAGTGAGGTTTCATTAAATATGACAGACAAGTAATTTTTTTTTATTCAATTGATCTAATGTTCTTACTTTTCTCTCTTTTATGAGTACGAATACACTCTTCCTCGTTATAATGCATATATATTGTCAAAAGATCATGTTTTTTCCGTTATATTAAAATAATTTCGACTATTACAGTCATTGTCAAGAACGAAATGTTGTCAGTATGTTAAGCAAGTTATCTTAAATAAATTGTGACGTTTCGGAACTGATGGAATTAGAACTGGGATCAGTTCACAGTGATGTCATATGTAACGCTAAAACGAACGAAAAATCATGTATCGAATATTTATACGGGTTTTTTAAACACACTTCATTATACGATCTCTTATGTGGAAATATATTTTATTTAGTGTAGGTTGTTTACTTTGTATTATAATGGCTTCTAGAAATTTCTGCCTTTCTTTTCAATGAGTCCTTTATATTTTCACGTTATTTATTAAAATCTTTCTTTTGTTCATAATAATTTGTTTGTGTCTGAAGTGCTGATTGATATATGCACGAATTGCAGTTAGTGAAAAGTCAACATAAGAAAATAAAAAAAGTATATATATATATAAGAATTGCAGCTCAGATATACAATATATGTATATATATATATATATATATATATGTGTGTGTGTGTGTGTGTGTCTGTCTGTCTGTCTGCACGCGCGTGCTATGAGCCCAGCTTTTCAACTAATCAGACATTCAATGAAGTTATCGCAATACGTAGCTGTCATGAACACAATAATATTTTTGTTCGTTGAATTGTTTAACAGCATATCAACTTCTTATGGGTCATTTAATGCTGAAATTTGAAGCTTTGAAGTAATGAAAATACGATGTTATTCCGCTTTCATAACTGAAAAATTGTAGATGATACTGAGCTTTTGTGTATATACAAGTTTGTGCCGACATAATTACTTGAGCCATTGACACGTGTGTTTTATGTTGTAAAAGTTAGATTTTGAAATATAATTTGATTTTAGAAATTGTAGGATATTATATTGATTACTGTCATAAGATAGTTTAAATTGGTTGTTTAGCAGGATGATTTTGTTTCGTGGCGTTATTTATTGCTGAAATCTAAATAATTAGAAAACAATTTTATGACTTCGACCAAATATATTTTGAACGCAACTGTATGCCTTTAACTACATAATATATAAATTATAAAATGTATTGCTGGAATTTTTTACTATTAAAATGTATTTTATGTACTTTCATGATGCTTTTGATTGTGGAAGGGCTTAGTATTTGCCCCTAGCTAGGACTCTAACAGATGATACCACCTTGGGTCAGAGTGGAGCTGGGAAAAACAGCAATTAAGAGGTGGTTACTGGCTCCTCAAAATATCCAATCTCCCTTCAGCCGCCTTGTTACGAGATGTAGTTTATAAATACAATCTTATGGCCTCTTTTGAAGACGGAGTATCATTTTACCATCTGGTAATCCAAACCATTTTATTTTTAATAATAATAATAATAATAATAATAATAATAATAATAATAATAATGACAAACAAGAGTTGTGCCAGTGATAGTAGGTGCACTTGGAATGATAAAAAAATGGAACAAAACAACACATTGAAAGAATCCCTGGAAACCCCAGCTTAAGAGATATACAAAAAAGTGTCTTATTAAGTACAGCCCACACACTAAGAATAAATTTGTCCATTTAACGCTAGGGATATTATGGGTGTTAGAAAAATAAATCATGTAATGTAGCCGAACAACACACCACTACCCGCAGACTTGGTAGGTAGTGTGACCATAGTAGAAATCGAAATATAATGATGATGATGATGAAAATAATAATAATGATAATAGTAATAATAGTAATAAAATTAATCGAAATAATAATAATAATAATAATAATATGGAACAAAACAACACATTGAAAGAATCCTTGGAAACCCTAGCTTAAGAGATATACAAAAAATTGTCTTATTAAGTACAGCCCACACACTAAGGAGAACTTTGTCTATGTAACGCTATGGATGATGGGGAAGATAGAAAAAACATGAAATGGAGCCATAACAACACGCCACGACCTGCCTTAGGTCTTCCCGCAGACTTGGTTGGTAGTGCTACCATAGCAGAAATCGAAATATGATGAAAAATGAAATAATAATAATAAAGCAATTGTGAATGTTATTGTTATTATATTTTTGCAGAGAGCAGATCTTTCATTGAGTTAAATATTTTATTTGCTGTTTCTATCATAATGCTTCGAGCGTTAAGCCCTCCTACCTTCTTCAAACCTGTATCTCTATTCTGGTAACATTAATGGAATTTCAAACTAAACTCTTTTTTTAAATCTATTTGGTTAGACGGAGTTCGTTCCATTTGAAAATCCCATTATGAATTTTACGATATATCAACTTTTGTTCAGATATTAAATGTCAAAAACGAGTTTTGGTTATATATGAATCACGTAAAAATATTTTAATCTATAAGTTTTAAAAGCAAAGCTAAATATTGGCGTTGATAATATGTGAGTCTATAAGTTTATTTGTTGAGAATCATATCAATTTTCTTATGGGTCATTTAATGCTAGAATTTAATTTTCTTGGAAGCATTAGTAATTTCATTTACAAAATGTATTGCTGTAACTTTTTAAAAATATGTTTCTGGTAATACTTTTTAATGTATTACTGGTAATATTTTTAATGTATTATTGGTAATACTTTTTAATGTATTACTGGTAATGCTTTTTAATGTATTACTGGTAATAATTTTTCAATGCATTACTGGTAATACTTTTTAATGTATTACTGGTAATACTTATTAATGTATTTCTGGTAATACTTTAATGTATTACTGGTAATATTTTTATGTATTATTACTAATACCTTTTATGTATTTCTAGTAATACCTTTTAATGTATTACTGGTAATACTTTTTCAATGTATTACTGGGAATACTTTTTAATGTTTTACTGGTAATACTTTTTACCTACGAAAATGTATTGCTGCTGTTTTTACTATATCTTTATACTTTCATAGTGTTTTGACTCCAGTTTAGGGGTTAAATAGTTGATCACAGTTAAAATTCCTAAGGGCGCTACCACCTCGGGTCTGAGTGAGCCTGGGAACAAAAGCGATTAAGAGGGTATCATATGCTCTTCAAAGCCTCCCGATCAGAGGCCTTTCTGCTGGATGTGGTTAATCTTCATATCCAGGGTAGAAATCTATAAAGAAAAAATGATCATGTTCATACTTGAATCTAAATGTAAATATTGATCAGGTTTATACATTTTATTATACTTATAAGTATAGCTTTTTTTCACTTTTCATTTTTGGTGGAAGGGTCAGGTGGTGCTGTTATTGTACTCTATCCCCCGCTGACGAAGCTGTATATTGTGCTTGTAGAATATGAAATAATGAAGAGCATAGAATGAAAAAGAAAAAAAAAGGCTAATTCGTACGCAACTGAACAAGGAAAACGGCTCGTATTCGTATGTATAACTAATGATTTCATGTCGTGTTATCTTAATTTTTAAACAACCTGTGATGTCTTCAGTCCTGTCCTGGTATCCCAACTTCAGTCAATTTCCCACTACCATGACGTGATTTGTCCTGTCTTTTCTAAAAAATATTTTGATGGCAATTTTTCCAATGAGGATGACACTTTGACCACATGAATTGAAGTGTACTACTAGATTGGCAGTTAGGTCCTATCGTGCTACTGTTGAACTATGTAGATTTCACCGTAATTTCTATTCTGATAGTTTTTTGTTTTTTTTTTGCACCTCTTCACCTGTGAAAATCTTTCCCAGTTACTTACTTTCTTGTCACCAACAATCTTCAAAAATTTAAATGCAACTTCAATCTCCAACTTCTAACTGCTTGAATCGTGTTTTTTTTTCTTTTTCTTTCTCTTCACGACTTTCTTTCTCAGTAACACTTTTCGTTTTAGCGGCATTATCACTTTGACTGGGGTGAAATAATTTTAAAAAACTTTATCTCAGTTTTTAAAAGAATCATGACAATAACTGGCAATAAGATATATTTCAACACTTAGCAAGAATATAATTTATTCCAGCTGGTTTCTATTTTTATATTCTAGATTGTGCCCCCCCCCCACAACTTCCGTTTTCTTCAATATCTCTAAACTATGAATTGCTATGATTCTTATTGGGCATTATAACTATATGTTTCCCGTGTTCATCACCCATATTGTGAATTCAAAGTTGTACTCGGCTGTGGTTGCATGCTCATCAACACTAAGAAGCCGAGACTGACCTGCTTTTTTACCTACAATTGTTGCCATTTTATATTTTTTTATATTTTTAATTTCGCAATGTTTGTTTCATATTTAGTCGACTGCACAGTATAGTAGGGTCAGTTGGGTACCGTCTGTGAGAAAAGGAATAAGATGATGCTATTCACTTCGCCAGAACTTTGGAAACAGCATGCTGTATTGCTTGGCATTCGCGCCAGAAGCTTAAATACGAACATTTCAGAGAGCTTCAGTGTCGATCAGAGGAGAGGGCAAATGATTCGGAAATAGTTGAATGGTGATTAAGAAGGTACGGCAGCACGCAAAACACACTCTGATCGTTCTGATAAGGAAAAAAAACTTTCAAATTTGTTGATGAAGGCTTCAGTACCTTGAGAGAGTAGTCAGTAGGATGGCTGCTGGAAGACCCTATGTCTGTCAACAGGACTCTGCACCATGTCATACAAGCAGGAGAACCCAGTCATAGATGTCAGACAATTTCTGCGACCAGATCAGCCCTTACATCCCGCTACCTAGCTCCCCAGACCTCAACCATTTTGATTATCATGTGTAGAGCGCAGTTGAGCGGGAGACAAATAAAACTCACTGTAACACCAAAGATGAACTGAAGACAATGATTATGGCAGCATTCACCAACTTAAACAAGGAGACCGTCCAGAAAAGTTGCAGGAGATTCCGAAATCGTCTAGAGGCCGTGTTTGAAACTAATCGTGATTTTCTCAAATAAATTTCAAGATATTTTTGTGTCATTTTGGTAAATATATCTGTTAAAATGAGATGTCCAAGTTATTTGCATTTTTGCGTAGTTTAGACGACAATTCATCCATCGTACCCTGTACATTTTTTAACATTCAAAGGTCTCTTCACAGGGTAAAAGTTAGCAAATTAGCCTCGTACACTATTAAAGCAATGTCTATCCTATGTTTACACAGTAGTTCTATCCCAAATCAGTATTATGAATCGTAATAATTTTTCCTCAATGGGAAGAGAATGACAATTATACTAAGAAGCAGAAAGCGTTGAAATTTTTAAGGTGCTTAATGAGGAAAGATGACTTGGAAAATTTAACATCTTCAGAAAAGAGAAAAGAATCACATAACAACTTCGTGTAAATATTTGGTAGAACATTGATGAAGAGAGCGAAAATTAAACTTTTGTTAAAGGTTATTGTTGTGGATTCTTGTTTAGAAAAAACACACAATATAATAATAACAAAAACAGATATGAGAGGAAAAATGTAAGTATATTGAACAAAGAATATACAATCTGTACACGGTTAGCAGGTTCAGGAATACTTGTTAGTAGGAATCAAATATATACAAGAAGTAGGTCCGGGTAATAGTTTATATTCTTGCTGACCAACGAGCGGCGGTTCAACTACTCTGACTAAAACCAACTCTAACAACAAAAACGCGTTCTGTGTAGGAAGGATTATTTGTATACCATGGAAGAGTCCATAGAATGTGTGAAAAGTGGTGACTCTTCAACAGTTATAAAGGACATGAAATGGACCTGAAGAGATACGGCATATAGAGAGAGTAAGAACGTTTTATTTTTTTTATTGGAGTAGATAGGCCAAACTATCGCCCGGTTCACACTCCAAACACGTCTATTAAACAGTAGTAGTTCCCTGTTTAGGATGTGGTTTCCGGCTTTCTCTTTTCTCTCCTCAGACCTCAGTATTGGTGCTTCCATGATTTTCCTGCGATGATAATATTTTATTTAAGAAGTTCACTACAAGCCACAAAATTGCAAAATATGGGGAAAAAATACAGCATATCTAAATGAAGCAGAAAGTAAGAAAATAATACTGCAGGTGTCAACGTTGGGTGTTAACTATCGAATTGAAACCTCTGTCCGCCCCTGTAGTACAACTCAGTTTCAACATACATAATTGGACCATAGCTAACATAAAGCAATTAAATGTCAAAATGAGGAAGCTTCTCACTTGTCGCCGCATACGTCATCCTAAGGTTGATCGTCTATGTCCTCCCAGATCCAAAAGAGGCAGAGAAATAGTTCATCTAGAACTGTTTTACAAGGCCACATCAATCGATTTTCAAACTGGAAACTACATAAGACCGGGTGAATAATGTGTGTCAAAGAACACGAACGAAATAAGAAACGCTATTCATTAATAAAGGAAGCCAACATATTCAAATGGGAATTTCAAGATGACGAAGAAATACAAACAAGAAGCAAAATACACCAACTGCAGCGGTAAAGAACTTAAAAATGAAAGTAAATTCTACTGAAATAGACCAAATGCAGAAACGATAAAAAGATAAGCCTTCGTGGGAAATACGCTGCGTATACCAAACAAGCTGATGTAGACAAACGGTGGTTACGTAGAGCAAGGTTAAAAGTTGAAACAGAAGGTTTATTTTTGATTCACATGACAAATGCTTCCTAATGGGAATTATCAAGCACACATAGTGAAAATTTGTGTCAGCTCAAAATTCACATTCTCTGATAAATATCCAAAAACAATCGACCATTTTGTGTCAAGTTGCACGGTATTGCCATTCACTGAATATAAAATCAGGCATGACAGAGTAGGCCAATATCTGCACTGGAAAATATGCAACCTTTACGCACAAATACCCTTGGGAAAGGGATAAATCTTCCCTCCAGTTGTGTGTTAAGCAATAGATCGGGTTAATACAGCCTTGTCTTGCAACCAGTCTACCGCAGAAAGCAATGGCAACCTACTGCAATATAATCTTCAGCCCAGTCAGTCATGCCTCTTTCGAGACATGATCGCCCAAACCGTGTATCATGTATAGCACTTAACTGGGTGACTGGCTTACGGAAAGGAAACTGCAAGAAATTGGTCCGAACATTACCCAGACCCTGTGACAGAGATAGAACCTGTAACAATATTATGGGACTTTTCAGTGCATATATACAGAACAATCAGTGCTAATCAGCCAGACATCCTGATCACAGAACACAAACACACGTTTTTTTTATTGACATGTCAGTTCCTGCGTATTTTAATGTATCTTTGAAGATCTTCTTAAAAACTATCAAAGTTCGAGGATATTAAATCGGAACTCTGAAGAATGTGGCACGTAAGAATATCAACAATTCCAATCGTAGTTGGAACCCTCGGCTTGCTTAAAAAATGTTCCGATAGATTCATCAAAGAGATAGCTGGTAGACCAAGTCTTAAAAAAATACAAGTATAACTCACACCTTGAGAAGAGCTTTATCTATTTACAATATGTGTGATCTCCATTTCATTTTTTCTTTTTTTTTTTTTCTTTTTGTTTTGGCTCAGTGGAAAATGTTGTGATGCCATTTTTGACCTTAGTTCTCTGGTTGGGGCCCGGAAAGAAATGAATATACTCCAGAAACCAAAGGAAATAATAATAATAGATAGATAGATAGATAGATAGATAGATAGATAGATAGATAGATCTATCTAAACTGATTTCTAAATGGAACTCTGTGTGTGTGTGTGTGTGTGTGTGTGTGTGTGTGTGTGTGTGTGTGTGTGTGTGTGTCCGTTACCTATAAACTCCGAAACAGCTGAACCGATTTTCTTGAAAATTTACACAGTTGTACTATAAGCGTCCGCGAGTGTTCTTAGCTAGGTTTTGTGTCGAGGTACCCCCGATAAATATCGAATATCGATGATCGAAAAAATCGGGTTATAGATGGAGTGGTCCGATTTTAATCAAATTTGATACACTCATAGACAAAGACATAAGAAACGTTATTCAGAATTTTCAAGGTTGCATTTCTTACATTAGTTCAGAAAATCGATAATATATATATATATAGATAAAAGGCAAGATGTTTGTGTGTGCGTCTGTTTATCTATATGTATGTCCTTTATACAAATCCACAATTTTTATCCGATTCTCACCAAACCTCACACAAATATTCTTTAGGCTGAGTCTGAGCTCCAAGAACATGGATTAGTTTTAAAGCTTTCATTACACCCGAGCAACGCCGGGCTATACTGCTAGTAGATAGATAGATAGATAGATAGATAGATAGATAGATAGATAAGCACGCAGAGACGCGAATATGTTAATTAACTGTGGTAACAATTTTCTTCAGTCAAAACATTAATTACAGAAATTCCCGTCATCCGCAGTTAATAAAGAGGAACACGTTGTACTCGTGTTTCAAAGCTTATTTACATTATTTGATAACGGTTATTTAAAGTTGTAAGCTTTATTATTATTACATTAACACAGATAGTCGTGAATGTTGCCGTGTTTATTGATGATCAGCGGACAACAAATGCTAACTTGTCAGTTTTCCTTGTTATTGCTGTTAAGTTGATGTTTAAAATCTTTTCGACGCCATCTAAAAAAAAAACAAAAAATAGATACTCAATCGTCAACAAGTGCCTCAAAAGAAAAACTTGTTTGTAGCAATTCTCTCCACAGGCTATGTTTTTTCTATGAACAGAAACTTCATAATTAGTTTTTATTTTCATAGTAAAACAATATTCTCTTTTTCTTTTTTTAATCGGCATTTCTCTTTAAAACGAAAAGAAAAATGAGTCCCTTATGTTTCTGTGAAAGTCCATCGTGTTACACCAGGTTTATTCTTTCATGTCAAACATTTTCTTCTCTTGTCTCTACAGAAAAAATTAAGAAAAAAATACAGGACCCCCCCCCGCCCATCTCTAGTATGAATTCCAAAATCTAAACAAAATCTTTAAGAAAGAGAAATATTTTATTAGAAACAAAGAAAAGTGCCCAAGGACAAATTGGTTGGATTCAGCGGCTTAACTAAAGAGTTGTGAGTTCAATACCCGGTGACAGCAGTGGTGAACAAAATCTTACAGAGTTGAGTGAAATAGAAATAACTAAGTGCGTGACACAATAAACGAGAACGATCTACCCCAGTCACCGAAAACCTCATGAATATGACAATAAAGATGAGGACAACAGCCTGCCAATGTAAATAAGAAAGAAAAGTATGGTAATCAATCCTGATATGTGGCCATTAAAACTGCCCAATTTCATCACTGATAAAGAAAAGGCTTGTATAGATGAATGCTAAGTATATTTACTCGGTCTCTCCACTAAGGCAGGATGTTGTACAGGGTCGTTTTAACGTGGAGAGTGCCATAAACATAAGTATGTATATGCGCCAATGATGATTTTTTGTCCTGTATCCGCGACCACACTTATATCGATACTAGCAGTATAGCCCGGCGTTGCTCGGGTGTAATGAAAGCTTTAAAACTAATCCATGGTCCTGGAGCTCAGACTCAGCCTAAAGAATATTTGAAATAATAAAATTTGCGACAATTTACCAATCGCACCTAGTATATATATACTAGCAGCATAACCCGGCGTTGCTTGGGCGTAATGAAAACTTTAAAACTAATCCATGGTCCTGGAGCTCAGACTCTTTGGACGTTGGCACAAAAAACTAAAAAGCAATAGTTGTTTCCAGTTAAAGCGAAACCGTAGACTGAAAGAAAAATGAATGGATGTAAATCAAATTTTGATTTCCTGGTATCGATATCAAATTTTCTGCACTATTGTAAAAACTGCAACCTTGAAACTTCTGAATATCGTTTCTTATGTCTTTGTCTATGTGTGTATCAAATTTGATTAAAATCGGACCACTCCTTCTATAACCCGATTTTTTCGATTATCAATGTTCGATATTTATCGGGGGTACCTCGACACAAAACCTAGCTAAGAACACTCACAGACGCTTATAGTACAACTGTGTAAATATTGAAGAAAATCGGTTCAGCCATTTCGGAGTCTATAGGTAACGGATACACACACACACAGATGCATACACACACACACAGAGACAAAGTTTCATTTATAAATAAGTTTAGATTACACCGACCCTTCCGCTCTTACCGCAATGAAGAAGGTACTGCCCTAGGATGGATATCCGAGGTAAGGTTCAAGTTTCACACATCTAAAATTGGAAGAAACGTTTACTCTACTTCCGGTGCAAAAGTTAATTCCCGTGTAATGTACGCTAAGACTACCATGGACGGAACATGTGAGCAACGAGTAAGTTTTAAGAAAAAAAACGAATAAAAAGGACGCTTATACTTAGAATGATGTGCGTTGTGGTACAGTGGATATCGGCTCGGAACGAGAAACCGGAGAGCCGAGTTCGAATTCCAGTTGAATCCATTGTTATGGGTTAAATAGCAGGACAGATTGGGTTCTATAGCCTTGGTTGGCAACCAGTCTACCGCAGAAAGCAATGGCAACCTACTGCGGGATAATCTTCTGCCCAGTCAGTCATGTCCCTTTCTAGAGATCGCCCAAGCGTGTATCACGTATGGCACTTAACTGACTGATACTTAGAATTAGAAAGAGACAATTGAAATTTCTGTGACACGAAATGAGGAAAGAGAGCTTGGACATGTTTAAGACAAGAGGGGCAGATGGAAGCAAGTAGCCTACCTAACAAACTGTTGCAAATTGATGGTAGAACAAGGAGCGCTAGTAAAAAGACAAACAATGCAAGAACTGCGAAATATAGAAATTTGTAGAGAGCCATGTTCCTGAAGAGACACGGTGCATTGAAAAAGAAGCAGTTTATTTTTTTTTTTTTTGCTTTTATCCATTCACTATACATACGTTACTAACATCTAGGTTTCACGAAATTCGAAGCATCAGCGAGTGAAATACGAGGGTCATTCCATAAATAAGGCGAATTTTTCGGTATAAGGACTTTTACGAGGGTCATTTAATAAATAAGATGAATTTTTCGGTATAAGGACATCTACGAGGGTCATTCAATAAATAAGATGAATTTTTCGGTATGAGGACTTCTAATACAGATAAAAGCTTACTTTTAAATTTTTTCCGTTTACTTCTTTTTCAAAGGGATATAATTTTTTTTTGCAGATTGAAAACAAAACTTTGATAGTTTTGGAGATTATCAAAGATGGCCGATCAAGAAGCATGCTCCAGGATGGAACAGAGGTCAGTTATCAAGTTTTTGGTCGCTGAAGGGTGCAAACCAGTTGAAATTCATAGAAGAATGTCAACTGTGTTTGGCGCCACATATTTCAGCCAAAAAATGTCTACAAGTGGGCTAAATTGTTTAAAGAAGTTTAAAAGTGACGATGAAGTCAAAAGTGCTGTGAGCGATTGGCTGAGATATCAGCCAAAAGATTTTTACGCTGGGGGAATACGGAAGCTTGTGCACAGATAGGGAAAGTGTGTGACACTGCTGGGAGACTACGATGAAAAATAAAAAAATAAAAAAAGTTTCTATCTGTATTAGAAAATCCACCTTAGAAAAATTCACCTTATTTATTGAATGACCCTCGTATCTATCGAGCTTGTGTGAATGGATATCAGACAAGGGACTCGTAGGGATAGTGATATGGTGTCTTTCTACGAGAAATGGACTCTTTCTCTTACTATATATAATTACCTGCATGACTTCCGGAAGGCAGTTAAGGACAGATAGTTCTGCCTTGCACATTGTCAAACTCTCTACCTTCGGGCGGACAGTAATAACCCAGTCGAATGGGAAGAGTTTTGTCTGGGGGAAAATTAGACATAAATTTTTGCCCGGACTATATGGCTTGGATTGCCCATATTAAAAATGCCTTGTGCTACATTTTGTCGTAAGTGGGAAGGCTAGTACGCAGTTAAAGCCTGCTACTAATCAGGCAATACGTAGCGTAACTGTACCGTTCGGACTTACTTATTTCTATTTACTTGTTAACACTTACTTTGTACATATTTTCTTGTTATACTAATACACTTTTTCAACCGACCTCCTGTGTTCCGTATTTTACTTCCGACCAAACCGGTCACTACAATTTTGCAGCAAAATTTCGCCACAACAACTCCACAACAAATAGTGAAGTGACAAACAGTGTTAAAAGTTAAGGGAACCTTTATTGCGTCATCACCCAGTTTCAGATGGAAAAATCTTCCACTGCCCATCTGCATAGCAAGCTTTCAAAAGTTTACTAAAATTTTTTGGTGAAAGTTTGTTTATAAACTGACTTCATGATATAGTAAAAAATACCAAAGTGAGTTAACAAAGAACTATTGGGCCGATGTTTCTACTTCTATCGTATTAAAGAACAAACGAAACCAAACACAACCATGGAAAAGGATATATTTTTTTTAAATCATATCACCCCAAGCAAGGCGATAACGCCACTGATGCGCAGGGGGCTATGTAAGAGTAAAAAGATTGGAAAAAGAGAAAGCCGGAAATCACTTCCTAACCAGGGAACAAGGGATGAGCCGCTTCACCTGTTCAATAAACGTGGGTGGGGTGTGAACCGGGCGATAGTTTAGTCTGTCTACTCCAATTGAAAAAAAAATTAAGAAAAGAGTGAAAAGATTGGAAAAGAGAAAACCGGAAACCGCATCCTAAACAGGAAACAAGGGATGAGCCTCTTTACCTGTTCAATAAACGTGGGTGGAGTGTGAACCGGGCGATAGTTTAGTCTAACAACTCCAATTGAAAAAAATAAAGAAAAGAGTGAAAAGATTGGAAAAGAGAAAACCGGAAACCGCATCCTAAACAGGAAACAAGGGATGAGCCTCTTCACCTGTTCAATAGACGTGGGTGGAGTGTGAACCGGGCGATAGCTTAGTCTATCTACTCCAATTGAAAAAAAATAAAGAAATGAGTGAAAAGATTGGAAAAGAGAAAATATATATATCATTCGAGGTAGTTAATTGACTTAGGCAAATGTAATCTAGTATGTACACGTAATAGACGGTACTCGTCGTATGCAGTATCCTGAGACGTAGGCGTAGTCAATAGTCGTAGTCCAATAGTTGTAGATCTGTAGACCTCTCGTGGGTGACCTCTGAAGACCTTTGGAATAGACCTCTGGATCTCTATGCGTCCTCGCCTTTGTCTGTATTTATGGCTGACACCAGCCAATCACATTACTGTGAGAGGGAACCAAGGTGTATATATATATTGATTACCTATGCATTACATAAAAAACTACGTATATAATTTTGATTTATGCTTAGGATTAGTTATTAGCAAGTTTCGGCAAAAATAAATAAACGATCTTTTTGTTTATGATTATAAAATTTTAAAGAATATATCCTACTGAAAACTAATAAAAAATCAACGGATATTTTTTGTTGTTTTTTTTTTTTTTAGTCTTCTTTTATCTGATTTATAGCCCAAAAAATGTTTCTTTTCGTCTGAAGAACTACTTTCTCAAAATTTACAGAAAATACCGAAATATTCATTCTTTGCTGGGATATTTATATCCCCTTTAGGAATGTGGTCCACTTATTCCTAGTTAACCGCTTACTTGTGTCTCAGTCGCTTTACTCCCTTGCTTGGAGTAAACTTTATTTTTTTTTAAGTATTGAGAACTTTTTAAAAATTAAAATCGTTTAGAGATTAAAGTTTCAGGCGAATACGGTTTACAATAAGGAGACAAGAAATTCTAGTAGCCGCTTCAATCTTGACATGAAGAAGGTTGAAGAACGTGGCGTTCGAGATACAATGAGCAGCACTCCACTGGCTTGAACGATTGCTGCAACACCTACCTTTATACCAATTCGGTTCTGTGCTCTACAAAAGAAATGTTGAAAATTTCTCTGCCCAGCCAAGGAAGGATTCAAAACTAAATATGATATTTGGTCAGTAAATGCTCATGAATAGAAATCGAGAGAAATTTAATCAAATGTATTTCCTTTTGAAATAGTAATATTTCTGTTCCATAATTATAGTAAATTTTCATATGTATTCATTCAGTCATTTAAGTGCTATACGTGATACACGCTTTTGGGGATCATGTCTCAAAAGAGACATGACTGACTGGGCAGAGGATTATCCCGCAGTAGGTTACCTTTGCATTCTGCGGTAGACTGGTTGCCAGCCAAGGATATTGAACCCAATATGTTCTATTATTTAACCCATTACTAGAGGGAGGAGACGGATTAATATCTTTCCCAAGGGTATTTGTGCGTAGGTAAATGCAAGGAATTCAACTGGAATTCGAACTCGGCTCCCCGATTTGTCGTTCCAAGTCGATATTTACTGCAACATAACGCACATCCAATCAGTCAAGTGCACTACGTGATACACGCTTTGGGCGATCATGTCTCGAAAGATACATGACTGACTGGGCTGAAGATTATCCTGCAGCAGGTTGCCATTGCTTTCTGCAATTAGGCTCTAATGCCTTTCAGCCAAGGCATTAGAGCCTAATCTGTCCTATTATTACGAATTTGTACCTTTCCCAAGGGTATTTGTGTGTAAGTGAGCGCAAGGAATTCAACTGGAATTCGAAACCGGCTCCCTGATTTGTCGTTCCGAGTTAATATCCACTGCACCACAACATGTCGAAGATTTATCCATCGCACCCTGTGTACTTGAACTCAGTAGAACCGGGTGAGCAATAAATAACTGAACAGTATAAACAATATATCCCTAAACATGGACAATAAAATGAGAACACTCTACCCTTATAGATTAAATAAAGGGTTCAATTCAGAATTCCCTGCAGGTTATTTAGATATATTTTTACCTGACGGATGTCGGGGGGATGGCCGAAACGTGTTAAGAACAATTAAGATAAGGACAATAGTCTGAATATATATAAATGGTTGATATATATAGTGTAAATAATTATAATTCCTAATCCCAGAAATTCAGACAGAAACAAAACCCCTATTTAGTATCAAAATGTACATATACTGGAAAAAAGAAAAATGTTTCAATGGGGTGAGTATATTGATGGTACCTTTCACGACAAAAGAGAGCAACTAAAAAATACACAAAAATGCGGATAGACCAGAAATATTAAAAACCGAAGTAGAATCGGCAATGGCTAAATTGAACAAAAACAAAGCAGCAGGACCCGACGGAGTTGTAATTGAAATGTTGATGTCCTTAAAGGCTTTGGCGTAGACAGACTCTCAGAAATAATAAACGAAATCTACAACAGCGGAAATATACCAGAGAACCTAATCAGATTAATTTGTATAGCACTAAGAATGTACAAAGGAATGTAAACTCCAACGAACAATCAGCTTAATGAGCCACATAACAAAACTCAGCATCCAGATTATGATGAACAGAGCATGCAACAGAATCGGCCCAGCGATAGGACAATGTGGCTTTGTTAAAGATATCGGAACAAGAAATCCGATATTCATGCTCAGAGTACAATCTGAAAGAGAATACAAATGAAGAAGGACCTTTATTTGTGCTTTATAGACTACGCAAAGACACAAAGACTTGATAAAGATTCTCAACAACCTCAACATGAATGGAAACAACGTTAGGATAATCAAGAATGCGTATTGGTATCAAACCGCTTACATACGGATAGGAAGGGAATTCAGCAGGTATGCAAAAATAGAAAAGGGCATAAGACAAGGATGTATTTTTTCACCGGATCGTTTCAACCTATACAGCAAAACAATTCCGAGAGAAATAAAACCGTTGACGGGATACGTCATTGGCGCCCACAGTCTCCACAATGTAAGATACGCGGATGACACGGTGCTAATAGCAGACACGGAAAGAAAAATGTAAGACTTTCTACAGAAGGTGGAATAAGAAAGTGAAAAGAAAGGACTAAGCATAAACTTCAAGAAAAATTAATATATAGTCATCAGTAAAAGAAGGACGCCAAAATAGCAACTACAGGTCGGAGAAACTAAAATAAAACAAGTAAAGAAATTTAGATACCGGGAAGTGTTCTGACAGAAGATAGAAAGTGCGCCGTTAAAATTCAAAGACTTATTGGCATCGCCAAGAGCGTATTTCAAAAACTAACCAAAGTACCGAGAGACGAGAAAATCTCATTGGAAACAAAGAAAAGACTGCTGTGTGATATATACGTCCTTCTGTATGGAAGTGAATGTTGATCTCACCAAGGATGAAAAGGGGGCTTGCGGCAACAAAAATTTTGTTTTACAGAAGAATGCTGAAGATACCATGGACTGAGCCTGTAAGCAACCATGAGGTGTTGGAGAAGATGCAAACGACAAGGAAAACCCATACTTAACATCAGGAAGAAACAGATGAGGTTCCTGGGAAATGCAATGATGAAAGATTACCTGGAGAATCTAATACTCCCAGGATAAATAAAAGAAAAGTGAGACAGGGGAAAATAGCACGGGATATATTTAATAGGCTTGAACAAGTAGATGGCAGAGCAGGATTTGGGAGAAATGTCAAGAGAAAAAATATTGAGAGCGTCAAGAAACAGGGTCAAGTGAGAGTCCATTGTATCCTCATGAGGTTCCTGGGATACATAATGAGGTAAGAGGGTCTGGAGAATTTAATACTCACAGGACGGATAGAAAGAAAGAAAGAGAGACAGGGAAAAGCAGCGGGAGATCTACTTGACAAGCCTGAGCAAATGGATGGCAGAGCGGGAGTTGGGAGAGATACCAAGAGGAAAATATTGAGAGCGACAAGACAAAGCCAAGTGGAAGCCAATGATCGCCTACTTCCTGAAGAGACATGGGACAAGAAGAAGAAGAAGAATTTAATTAATTTATTTATTTATTTTAAGTTACAGAAGGATACTGTAACGTCCATGGAAGTAACATGTAAGCAACAAAGATGTCTTCAAGAAAATGGCAGCAAAATGAACAACTATACTCAGACTTACTTGGACACATTTTGAGGAAAAAAGTTTGTCTCACTAGAACAATTACAATTGAGGAATGAGTTCGATTATCACTGGGTACCCCATATTTTTAGCCTTTTTTCTTATCTAAGCTATGCAGAGGAAGCAAGGAGAGACTAGAAACCTTAACTCTCCCTGGGTACCCCATATTTTCGGCCTTTTTTCTTATCTAAGCTATGCAGAGTAAGCAAGGATAGACTAGAAACCTTAACTCTCCCTGGGTACCCCATATTTTCGGCCTTTTTTCTTATCTAAGCTATGCAAAGTAAGCAAGGATAGACTAGAAACCTTAACTCTCCCTGGAAATATTCCGAGCAAGGGAGATTTGGGAAGATTTGGTCAATGAATAGCATAACTGTGAAGAGGTGAACTTAGTAAAAGTAAAAAAATATATAGGGGTCACAAATGATAGGAACTTGTGGAGAGTAATACTTGCCCATGTTTTGAAAGTATGCGGCACACAGAAGAAAAAACATGGTCTAGTGTAAATATGAGAAGCGGGCTGTTTATTTACACCAGAAAAAAACCGTATTTATCTTTTAAAAATGTGAAGCTTTAAATAACTGAATTTAAATATTTCATTTTAAATTAGCAGTACATAGATCTATCTATCGCCCGGTTCACACTCCACCCACGTCTATTGAACAGGTTAAGAGGCTCCTCCCTTGTTCCCTGTTTAGGATATGGTTTCCGGCTTTCTCTTTCCCAATCTTCTCACTTTATTTTTTGTTTTTTGTTTTTTTTTTTCAATTGGAGTAGATAGATCTATCTATCGCCCGGTTCCCACTCCACCCATGTCTTTTAAACAGGTTAAGAGGCTCATCCCTTGTTCCCTGCTTAGGGTGTGGTTTCCGGCTTTATCTTTTCCAATATTTTCACTATTACGTAGCCCCCTTCACATCAGTGGCGTTACCGCCTGGCTCGGGGTGATACGATTAAAAAAAAAAATTGAGTACCTTAACTTTTAAAATTCATTAATATTGATCAGTTGTTGTTGTTTGTTTGCTTTTAATATGTTAACGCAAACTGGAAATGTTTGTTTGTTTGTTTGTTTGTTTGTTTGTTTGTTTGTTTGTTTGTTCAGCGACATATCAACACATTATGGGTCATTTAATTCCAAAATTTAATTTTCTTGAGAGCTTTGCTATTTTTATGTTTTTAATATTAAAACAAATTACTGATATTTTTACAATGTTTATACGTTAATAGTGTTTTTTAGAGATCCACTATTTGAACATAACTGGAATCCTAACAGGTGCTGCAACCGCAAATCATGGCGGACCTGAGAACAACAGAAATTAAGTTCCTTGCTCACCAACCCCAGCCCCATCAGAGGCCTTGCTGCCATATGTAGTTTATCGTTATACCAAGGACAGGCAAGGAAATGTAACAAGTTGTTTTGGGCGAAACCTCAAACGTCTTATCTTCTTATCTGCTTCTCTAGATTTCTGCTAAGAACTGAGTTCAAATACATGACTAACTTTAATCTTTATAAAAACCCTTTTGAATGTGTCAGGAAATGATTTATTAATTATAATCAATTTGCTAACAGTCACAAGTCAAAACAAACAGTAAGATATGCAGAAAAACCGCACAAATGGGTTTAAAAAAAGAAAAAAATAGCCTCAAAATGTGTTTTCAATATTCACGCGTTGAGTCAACAAACTAAGATGACCCTTTACTTACCTGATGTTGATTTGATAAACCCTGGCGCCGTTTGCCGACTCTGTCATCAAACATGCTGAAGATTTACTGTAAATGTTCGGCTCCAAATTTAGCCGACCAGCTATTTTTTTATACAGACAACGCCCACTATTATGCAGTAAAAGTCACATGAAACCAGCCGGTATCATTCTAACAATATTTTGATGGTCTAAAAGAAAAAATGAAAAGACCTACTCTTTGGTGCCTAGCAGAAGCGGGGATACTTTTTTCCTGGAGAACTGTTCCTACTTTCTCCAACTGAGCTTATTAAGACCTCTTATTAAAACCTTTTTTATTTTCTTTATTTCGCACTTTCCAACCGGAAACATTATTATATTGGTACTACATTTTCTTACGATCCGTTTATTATAATGTTTTTAATCACTAACCCCCCTCCCCACTCCACGCAAGGGGATAATGCCGCTAAGACGCAAGGGTGTTCGAAGTGAAAGAGGATGAAAGGTTAGTACGGAGAATCTAATCTAAGGTTATTTATAAATGGAACTGTGTGTGTGTGTGTGTGTGTGTGTGTGTGTGTGTGTGTTACCTATAGACTTCGAAACGGCTGAGTTTTCTTGGCTAGGTTTTGTGTAGAGGTACCCCCGATAAATATCGAAAATCGATAATCGAAAAAATCCGGTTATAGAAGGAATGGTCCGATTTTAATCAAATTTGATACACTCATAGACAAAGCCATAAGAAACGATATTCAGAAGTTTCAATGTTGCAGTTTCGTACAATAGTGCAGAAAATCGATAATATATATATATATAAGGCAAGATGTTTGTGTGTGTGTCTGTTTATCTGCCTGTATGTCTGTATTTTTTTCAGCCCTTTTATTTTAGTTTTTGCTTCGCGTTTGGCTTTAAGTACATATAATTGTAGTTCTTAGTCTCAGGCATGATACCATTTACTCAGAGGACTTATTTAGCCTTCAAAATTCAGTTTACGACAAAAAAACTTATTTGATATCGATACCAGGAAATCAAAATTTAACTTACATCCATTCATTTTTCTTTCAGTCTACGGTTTCGCTTTAACTGGAAACAATTATTGCTTTTTAGTCTTTCGTACCAACGTCTAAAGAGTCTGAGTTCCAGGACCATGGATTAGTTTTAAAGTTTTCATTACACCCGAGCAACATCGGGTTATACTGCTCGTGAACAATAAAAGAACATGTCCAGGAGGACAGAAGATTTTGCGTGTGCTTGTGTTCGCGCACGTGTATGTGTGTCTGTGTGTGTCTGAAACATTTTGTGTTTCTTACTTGTTCTTGAAATGGTAAACTATCGACATAGATATACACATACTAACTATGCATACTCTAGTCTGCCACAAGGCCTCTCTGACAGAGAGAGTGGATATTAAACTTTCGTACAGCAGCTTTCCTTCCTACATCATTCCACTCCATCTGTCCTTTAATGGTGTTCAAAATATAAATAGTTTGGCATTGAATAACACATGGAGGTCGATAAACCGCTAACAAAAAACTGCCAACCAATCATTTATTCACCGTTAAGAAGTGGTGAAAACGAGCGTCCCAGAAAGATTCCTCCCCACTGCAAAAAATAAGGAAATCACTATGTCTTGATGATGCATCGAACAAAAAAGAATCTTCTTCTCTTCTTTTATGGGTCATGTCCTTTCAGGACGTAGGCGATTGTGGCTTTCCACATCTTCCTGTCCCTGGTGGCACTTAGAACCCTTTCTCCTGTTGCACCATGCAACCCTCGTTCCGTCATCCACCTGATCAGGCCCTTCAAATATGTTATCCGCTGTTTTCCTCTGTCTCCTTTTCCCTCTATCTTAGTAACAGGTTCTTCAAGCCCTCCTTCCTCATTGCATGTCCCAAGAACTTAGTTGTCTCTTCCTGATGCTCAGTATTAATTTCCTTTTCGTCTCCATCCTTTCCAAAATCTCATCATTGCTCACAGGTTCGATCCATGATATCCGCAGCATCCTTTTGTAGAACCACATTTCAGCTGCTTCAAGTTTTTTCGTTCATCTTCGAAGATATTGTCCAACATTCACTGCCATAAATTTTTTTCAGTACTCGAACAGGAAGCGTACCCGAAATGCACAATATGTCGGGTTTATACACCGTGAAAACATCCTGATCGCAATCAATACTATAGCTTCAAAAGCATGAGAAACGAAATGTCCATCTAGATGACCTACGACCCTTCATAAAGAAGATGGGTTCATTTGATGACCGACTATCCTTCATAATGGAGGTGTATATATTTGATGATCTACTGCCATTAATAAAACGTGTTACAGATGTATATTTTATTTCTGCAAGATTTTTGAAATGGAGAATTAACATTTGTTTACAAACCTGTCAATCTGTTCAAAAAAGGCCGATTTTAATGATTTAACTGAAACCGGTAAAAAGTTGAGATTACAATCAACATAATTTCTATTCGAAATACACCAGACTTACAGGAAAAGGTAAATTTAATCATTTAGCTTTTCAATTACAGCTAAAATGAAAGTGTCAATAAAGCTTTTTCCTTTACCAAAATTCATTTTAAAAAATAAGTATCGAAAATTAGTGGACGTACCTAGAATGGATGTGCGTTGTGGTGCAGTGGATATCAGCTCGGAACGAGAAATCGAGGAACCGAGTTCGAATTCTATTTGAATTCATTGCATTCACTTACGCGCAAATACCCTTGGGAAAGGTATTAATCTGTCTCTTCCTTCCAGTTATGGGTTAAATAACAGAACAGATTGGGTTCTATAGCCTTGGAAGGCAACCAGTCTACCTCAAAAAGTAATCGCGACCTACTGCGGGATAATCTTCTTCCCAGTCAGTCATATTTCTTTCTAGACATGATCACCCAAAGCGTGTATCACGTATGGCACTTAACTGACTGAATATAATAAGGTAAAAACATGACTAAGGGTTCTACAGCGCATAAAGTGGGGGATAAGTTTTATATTGTTATGAAGTAATAAACTGATCCCCCATTAATTACTACTTAATAATATAATACATGTCTTCCCTCTCTAGCTATGAATCAAATAACAGGACTGATTGGGTTCTATAGCCTTGGCTGGCAACCAGTCTACCGCAGAAAGCAATGGCAACCCACTGCAGGATAATCTTCTGCCCAGTCAGTTATATGATCGCTGAAAGCGTGTATCACGTATGGCACTTACTTGACTGACGGATCTAGAATGGATAAGGGCTCGGAATGAGAAGTTAAAAAGCCGAGTTCAAATTCCAATCAAGTTCATTACATTCACTTGTACACAAAAACCCTTAAGAAAAATATGAATTCCCTTTTTCAATAACTCGCCATCTATGAATTATATAATACTAGCATCATAGCCCAGCGTTGCCCATGCAACTCAGAACATTTTAGCAGTAGGAGAAGATGCCAATGAGAGGAGTGGAATGGAAATTAATTTTAGAGGAAAAAAGTTACATTAATGCCACACAAATTACAGATAGTTAATTTCCTGCATGAAATATATAGCGAAAAAAAAGCTTTACTTTTTTTTAATTTTATTTTCTGAAGTATGAAATATGAAATATGAAAAAAATAAAGACTTAAATAATTAAATTAACCATTGGCACTTTTTTTTACATATTTTGTTTTTGTTTGAAGAAACATTTTTTTTTTTAACATTTCTTTTGTTTCAAAATCACGGGGGAAAATATTCACATTTTTTTGTTGACCAAATGAATTTTTAAAACGTCGGAATAAAATTAAATATAAAGGCTCTTTTTTTTTCATAAAAAAATATTTTAGTCGCGTTTGACATGTGTGATTTTGTTTCTGTGACGTAATTTAGCAATCATCTTAGATCTTATTATTTAAGTCTTTATTTTTTTCATATTTCGGGAAAATTGCTGAACTTGAACTCAAAAAGTACGTGTCGATCTGGCATCCCTGTAGATATGTGTTCCTAGAAAGTTTGAATGGCGTAGCTTAAAAAATGTAAACGTGCATAAGGAACAGTCACACACAAACTCACAGATTGTCTTTTTATATAGAGAGATTAACACTTGAAAATCATTATTGTTTCTAAGAAATTGTTAATACAATATTCACTCTTAAAAAAAAAAAGAAATAAAAATTATCGTTACAATTTCAAAATATGTTTCGACTTCATGCCTAATGTTAGCAGTTAGGGGTCAAACTGTATGTGTTTTCTTATTTAGGTGTGTCTGAATGGCTTCACTGCCGAAGATGGGAGGAATTCGATTAAAAAAAAACAAAAAAACGGCGGAACCTGAAGCAGACTACCACCAAGTTTAAGTTCGTTGTTTTCATGTTTTTTTGTTTTGTTTTTTGTTTTTTGTTTTTTTTTTTACTCTTTTCAGGGAAGTCCTATCGATTGTTACTTAAACTTTAGGATTATCAAAAAAAAAATTTGAAAAATAACAATATTTAAACAAATTTAGAGGGATCAGTTTCTCATACAACGTTAAAGTAAATCGATCCTCCTTTTTCAATCCACTTGCGTTGGGTCGCTTTGTTTATGTTAATTTCGTGGTTTTTCATTTTTTTTTTTTTTTTTACTTTTTTCAGTTCAGTTCTAACGATAGTTACTTGAATTTTCTGATTATCAAAAACATTGTGAAAAATTACAATATTTAAACAAATTTGGGAGGCGGGTCAGTTTCTCATACAACGTTATAGTAAATTGATCCTCCATTTTCAATCCACTATAAGGTTGTATGAGAAACTGGTCCTCCCACCACTTAAAATTGCTTCAATATTGAAATTTTACAATTTTTTTTTTTTTTGTCATTCGTGAAGTTTAAGGTGTAAAAGATAATATTGCACTGAAAAAAGTTCAGAAAATTTGATAATGAACAAATTTACAGATGGTGGTAGTGTCCTACCAGCAACTGGTTTCAAAATGAAGGCTCGATTTACTATAACGTTGTATGAGAAACTGATCCCCCGCCAAAAAAAAAGTGTTTAAATATTGAAATTTTTCTAATTTTTTTTTTTTTTTTTTGTCAATCGTAAAGTTAAGGGGAATAATCGATAGGACTGCGCTGAAAAAAGCAAAACCAAAAAAAAGAAAAACGAAATTACACGTGGTGGTAGTCTGCTTCAGCATCTTCCTTATTCTTCGTAAATCGTTCTGCGCAGTTTCCGAAGTATATTTTGTGTCGATGTTTTTATGGAAATATAATCGGCTGCCAATCAAAGTCAGAAATCAGAACTGTTTTTTTTTAAAATAGACTGACATTTTATCAAATCAAAATTCCTTTCAACCCTCGTGGGCATCTCGTATCTTCTATGCAAATGAAGATGATAATCATTGTGTTTTTATTTGTGTAAAAGCTGTAAAAAAAATCAATCTTCCTTAAAAGTCACGCTGAGTTTGTGAGCAAGTTGTGAGGAATCTACAACATTTTTGTACACTCTGTATAATGTTTCAGAAACGATGTAACAACGTCATTTTGTTAACTAGAATAGACGTCTTAAAACCTTTGCAGAACAATGAACCGATAAATATTTCATGAATGGATTTCCCAAAAAATGATTACAACTGAAGAAAAAAGTATTTCTCAGTCGAATGATTACTGGAATACTGAATTTTTGGGGGTCATACAAAACAAAACTGAACTTTTAAAAAAAAATACTGTTGAAGTTATCGCTAACATTTTTGTTGAGATTTACAGACGCTTTCGTTCAATTTCGCAAATTAATCGATGAAATTTGAATAAGCTGGAAGTTTTGGAAAAATATTTTGACAAAACCCTACTTTTTGGTTTAATAAGTTTTTTTTAATTTAATTTAATTTCATAGGACTTCGTTAATTTGTTTTTAAAATAGTAGGAGTATTTTGTACATTGAATAATAAGACTTAAAACTAAAAAATGAATGGAAATTTATTGTACTGAAATCAACGGATAACATATTTGAAGGAACCCAATCAGGTGGATGACGGAACGAGGATTGCATGGTGTAACAGGAGAAGACGTGCTCAGAGCCACCAAAGAAACGTGGAAAGCCGTGATCGCCTACTTCCTGAAGGGACAGGGCACATAGAAGAAGATATATGCCAACTGTTTATAAGAAATTATAATATGGATATAAAATGGGGGATAAAATCTATTTTATAATCAATAGATAAACGGATCCCTCATTTTGTGGCCATGCTAGTTTCTATACATTTATATATTCTAGATTTATGGGCTTGAGCTAGTGGATGACAGAACGAGGGTTGCATGGTGTAACAGGAGAAGGCGTGCTCAGAGCCACCAGGGATAGGGAAACGTAGAGAGCCATGATCGCCTACGTCTTGAAGGGACAGGGCACATAGAAGAAGCTACACATCCTAGTAAAACAAAGTGTACTTTGTACCCCGTTACCTGTTTGCAAAAAACTGTCGGAAACTGTTGCAGAATGATTTACGAAGAATAAGCAATGGTTTTTTGTTTTGTTTTTGTTTTGTTTTGTTTTTTGTTTTTTGTTTGTTTGTTTTTTGTTCTGTTTTATAAAATATTTTGATTTCTTAATCAAATTACCCCTACATAGCAATGAAGCCACTAAGACACAAGGGGTTACTAGATGTGTAACATCAGGAAAAGAAAGAGAGACATTAGGGGCCGATAAGAAGAGAAAAACTAATCAAGACAGTATATAGCTAGTGACATAGCATTTAAATTTTTAAAAGTTGACTGAAAAGGATGAAGCCAAATGTGAGGTCCACCAACGAGAAGTGCACGAAAAGAAAATATTAATTATGGTTGCATTTAACCAATTCGACTGTTAATTGATGAGACCTTGCTGGTAAAATAGTACTGCGCTTTATTAAGGGAATCTATTTTTATGAATGAAACTAGTTCTGGGTTTTTCATATGGTCATAATGACCTTACAGGTCGAAGGTCTTTCATCCGGGTATTCGTTGATTGGCGCCAAAATTAAACGAGATGAATGTCAAAGTTAGTTGTTGCAGAAACCATTCACTGAACTGACATGTAAACCAAACAACAAAAACCCAAAAAAATTTTAAAATCCGCAGCTCTAAAGCCAACTTCCATGTGTGTTGATGAGTTTTAAAAATTTCAAAACTAGCTAAACCCCGTCAATATGGGAGACTTGCATTTATATGTAGACAAACCCATGAACCCAAGTATATATATTCATATATAAACAGAAGTAAAAACAAATATAAAAACATATATATATATATATATATATATATATATATATATATATATATATATATATCCATACAATTTAACATAGATAATAATAGCACATTCGTTTATTTTTAGGTAATTCTAACTTCTAGCCGGTAAGCTTTTATGCTATTTTCACTTTTAGTCACTAAATAAATCACCTTTATTTGTTGACTATAAAAATTAGTTGATCTTCTGTCGTTCCCTTTACTTTTTGTTTTTTGTCGCACATGTGACAGCTAAAAATCATAAAGTCTAGGCACCATAGCGAAGAGTCCAATCACCATCAGTATTCAGTAAAGACACAGGAAAGCCAGATTACGTGAGTAGGAAAGTGAATAAAGCCGAGACGCCAGGTCAGGAGCAATAATGTTTTAGATTTTTCTTGGGATTTTATCAAGAATCTCTAAATGTACAGCATAAGCACTAAAGTTAAATAATTCGCAGATTGTTTTCAGTAGATTCTAAATCTGTTCTCAGTTTTTGATTTCTTAATTAGGAAACTGGAAGTTTTAATCAGTTTCAGAGGAAAGAGAAATAATAACACATTAGTTATCGATTGATTTCAAACTATGCAGAAATGATACCTGCTCACTGGAAATAGCTACAATACATCATCTTCCACACAAAATACACACACACAAACACACACACACACATATATATATATGTATATATCAGATAAGTCATTGTGTTAATTTTAAATCACATTGTAATTTAAACGCCAAACATTGCCTTTTATTAATATTGCGCAGCAATATAAATTGTTTTATGCATAGCAACTTCCCTTTCTGTTTCTATCTCTTTCACTTGATATATATATATATATATACATATATATATATATATGCGGTGTAGATATAAAAGAAGCCAAAGGAGTACCCTGTAAATTCAGTAGTAAGGACAACTCTCTAAGAGAGCTCTAAATATATATGTATATGAATACATATAGAGCAAATATAAGAAAATTAAGGCAAAGATACGTTATTTCATGATAAATCGGGAGTATAGGCCTCTTCCGGTTTACCATGAAATAACGTGTCTTTGCCTTAATTTTTCTTATATATATATATATATATATATATATATATATATATATATATATATATAAAATCTATAACATAAGTGTGTTATAAAATCACTACAAAAGTAGCTATTTTGTTCCAACACTTTTTGTATCTTATCAAGTAATGGTTGCTGATTTCGAGGTGAAGTGCATTAAAAATTTCAAAACTAGCCAAATCCCTTCGATAGAGGAAAACTTGCACTTATATGTAGACAAACCAATGCACCCAAGTATATATAATTCATTTATAAACAGAAGTAAAAACAAACATAAAAACACACATATATATATACATACAATTTAACGTAGATGATAATAGCACATTCAAAGACCATGTGAAATTAATGCCTAATGAATCCAATTATTAAATATTAATTTGACAATCTATGCTAAATTAAAATTATCATATTAACATGATAATCTTTGTAAGAATAAATACCTAGTAACTATATAATTTAACACTCTATGCTAAATTAAATACCCAGCAGATATTAACTTGACAATATATGCTATATTAAAATACTTAGAAAATATTAATTTGACTGTCTACGCTAGATGAAATACCCAGCAAATAAAGGTAAATAACAATTGACATCCGTTAAAATAGTTTATATATATTTATAATAATATTACTAACCCATATTGTAAAGTAAATAGTGAACTATGTTTACAATTAACAGTAAGTTCATTGCTTTGGTTTAATAAATTGATCCTGTCCTTTAACTCTGATGATTTCAATCTTCTCATTAAGATAAGAATAAAAAGGCGCATAGAGGGAATGACTAGTTCCAGCCCTTCTAATTAATTTCCATTTTAGAGTAGGAGTATTTTATTAAACACCAAAAGTACTTGGATAACGAAGTACTGTATTTATAATAACTATTATTGAAAGATATTACATGCTGATGCCAGCGGGTTTTAAACGAGTTGTTAGTAGTCTCGATATAAAAAAAAACAAAAAAACTTTAGTACTAGGATTATCAATTATAGAAGCAGTGCAAAGATAAACTAGGAAACTAGCTAAGCAATTTTTATGTAATGGACAATTCCTAAAATTCCTATAATTTCATACACTGGATATAGTTTTATTATATATTGTATTACTTACCGCAATATTGCAAGCATCAATTTTTTTTAATTTTTATACGTTTTTTAAGTTTGTCTACGGATAAATTCATGTGGGCTTATGTACTAGTATGCATATTGATATATTGATTTACATGCATACATGTGTGCATATATATATATATCTATATATATGTTTGTGTGTGTATATGTATTTGCGTATTTGTCTATATTATTTACACTATCTACATTATTAGAACTAGTGTCTTCATCTTTGTTGTCATTTGTACGACGTTTCGACCGTTGTAAGCTCTGGCCTTCTTCGAGTGTTTGGAATTTCGAACCGAACGCTTTATTACAATCACTGGGATATATCATTCTCATTCCTTGCGTAAAGTCTCTTTTGGTAGTCATAAGTTATCTCGCTCTAACACTCTAAGTGATGGAGATAGTTATTTTCTGCACACAACCAACACACTTTGGATTGAGATCAGACATATATCGGCAGTGGGCCCGCCATTATCTCCATCACTGGCTAACATATACATGGAATAGTTTGAAGAGATGGCATTAGAATCCACAGCTCAAAAGCCAACTCTATGGCTGAGATAAGTTGATGAGATCTTCATACTCTGGCCACACCAGGAGGAGGTTCGGACGCTACTGGACTATGTGAACTCAATAAGATCATTCATACAGTTCACTATGGAAAAAGAGAGTGGCAACAAACTGGTATTAGTGGGTGAGATAATAACTCAAACAGAGTTTGGGGTTCAAGACATCCGTATACCGCAAGTCAACATTCACCGGACAATACGTCAACTTCAGCTCCCACCACCCATACAATGTCAAGAAAGGAATAGTCTGCTGCTTGCAACATCGAGCAAAAATCATAAGCGGCAACCCAGAGTCATACGAACAGGAAATGGTCAGTATAAGCAGTACCCTACGATGAAACAATTATCCAGAGTACATGAAAACAACTCCAACATACATGGAAGGGAGGTTGCATGAGGTTAACAACTTTCAGAAAACAGCTTCGGTCTGTGAAGGGGTTATCGGAGAAAATACAAAGTATCTGTGGTCCATATAACATTAATAATATTGGTCTATATGATCACTTTACCTATTCTCCTTCTCGCTGACATGGTTGCATATATGGACACATAGCGCTTGTCACAGACATGCCATGAAATACAACAGAGAATACAAGGAGTAAATCACTATCAATCCTATATTTACTTGCTCGCAGTCTATGTCTATAAGTGACAGTCGGCATAAAACCTTTCACTATTACTTTCAATGTTTTCTTTCTTAGGAATCCAGCACCCAGTCAATTTATATCTATCTATCTATCTATCTATCTATCTATCTATCTATCTATCTATCTATCTATCTATCTAAATTTAATCATTGTATATCTGTATCTAATCCCTGTCTATTTATTGATCTAAACCTTATCCCTGTTTGTCTATTTATCTAATTCTAATCCTTATCTATCTAGCTAGCTATCTAACTACTTAAATCTAGTCCCTACTTATCTATCTATCTATCTATCCATCTATCTATCTATCTATTTTAGTCTGTTCACATCTATCTATCTATCTATCTATCTATCTATCTATCTATCTATCTAAATCTATTCCCTATCTGTCTATCGATCTAAATCTAACCATTATCTGTCTATCTATCTAAATCTAATCGGTATGTACAATGGTCGGCTTGAAAAGTTCATAGGCTGACCAAGATATTCTCATGAAATGGGACAAAATGGTTTTTATTTTCAATATTATTTTTGGGGCCCACACACTTCTTCCATCGAAGTTGCAGTGCTTGGATCCCATTGGTGAAGAATTTTTCATGCTGTTTGTCAAAAAGGGCATCAATAGCATCACTGCAATACAGTCAAGTGTTTTTGTTGGGTAAAAGTTGATAGTCAAATGTGGCCAAATAGGGTGGTTATTAACCAGTTCAAAGCTACATTCACATAAAGCATCCAGTGAAACTAAAGACTTATGTGCAGGAGCATTGTCCTGATAAAATAAGACCACTTTCGTCTGTCTTTCTGGACGTTTCGTCATCATAACCTTTTATAATTGCCTCAGTAAGCTGGCGTGGTACTCTCCATAGATGGTGCGGTCCTTTTAAAGATAGACAATAAACACAAAACTCTTTTTCTCCCACCAAAACTGAGGAGGCCATCAGCTTCCCTCTAGATGAAATGAACTTGGCCTTCTTTGGAGCAGATGAGGAGGTCGTGCATGGATTGACTCTTTGTCTATGGCTCAAACTGATGAGCCCAATCCTTATTCTGTATTAGGAAACTTTAACGGAAACCAGCTGAATCTGCCTCAGTGTTGGACTTTCCTGTAATGCGATCAGCGTTTTGAGCTTTTGATCAGGTGTCAGAAGACGTGGCATCTACCAAGAAGAAACTTTCGTCATACCAAGTATATTGTGAAGAATTTTATATTCTCAACTCTCTAACTAGATATATTAATAGCATTGGCTATTTGATTTGTAATCAATAGCCAATCATTAATCATTCACCATGTAATGAACACCATTCATTTTTTCCGCTGTGGTACAATTTGAGGATGTCCAGACATTTGATCATATTTAAGAACCCTCTTTCCATTCCTAAATTCAGCTGCCCACATTTATACTGTTGATGAAGCTGAAGCGTCTTTTCCTTATGTAGAAACCATGTCATCTAAGCTCTTTTTTTTTTGGCAGGTACTTGATAACAATGCAATAGTTACTGTTGATGTCTTCTTTGAACATCTAGATGTCAGTCTACCCGGAAAGAAACAATGCAATTATTAAGAAGAAATCATTACATACAAAGTTCTATAGCTCCTTCATAGTCAGCCTATGAACTTTTTTGTCCACTCTTGTTGAACTTTTTTGTCTTCTTTTAGACTAAAAAAAAGTAGCAAGAATAGTTAATAGATAAAGACAATTTTAAAAGACTTATGTTCCGACTTCAAGTTTCGCAGATATACCGTTTGTCAGAATAAAATAATACTATTTCATAATAAAATATAATATATTGTGGATCAAGGGAGAGAACTCGCAGTTATAAAGTAACAAAATAAAAAAATCAACTGATTACTTTTTCTTTTAACACGACTCTTATATTTCCCAATACCGAACACATTACACTATCCTCATTTACAAGCACCTGGTATTCCTAAGAGGTTACCCATCTAGGTACTGGCCTGAGTCGACGCTGCTTACCTCCGGTGATCGTGAGAAAATATTGGAACTTAGCTCCCAGATTACACTATCCTCTTAACCATGCTTCCGAGCATCTGGTATTCCGAAGGCGTTCCGAATTAGTGGCCAGTAGTCGATGTGTTAGTATTTTGCTCATCTTCTGGAACGCGTCCTTTGCCATGCCAATTCGCCTTCGGATTTCCGTGTCGCACTTTCCATCTCCTTGTGAATGCTTGGACAATATCATCGAAAATGAGGAACAAAACTGGAAGCGGCCGAAATGTGGTTCTACAGAAGGATGCTACGGATATCGTGGACTGAGCATACAAGCAACGACGAGGTGTTAGAAAGAATGGCAACAAAAAGGAAATTGATGCTGAGCATCAGGAAGAGACAACTGAAGTTCCTGGGACATGCAATGAGGAAAAAGAGCCTGGAGAACCTGATACTGACTGGACAGATAGAAGGAAGGAGAGACAGAGGAAGGCAGCGGATAATATATTTGCAGGGACTGATCAAGTGGATGACGGAACGGGGGTTGCCAGGAGCAACAGGAGCAAACATACCAAGAGCCACAAGGAATAGGGAGACGTGGAGAGCCATGATCGCCTACGTCCTGAATGGACAGGGCACATAGAAGAAGAAGAAGAAGTCGATGTTAATTTTGGTGATCGCCTGCTAACTGGTGTTTCAACGTAATATGACCAAAAGATCTCAAAGCACTAAACAAAAACACTATGATATTACGCCAATCTTAATACTGAAAGAAAGAAATCATTGAATCTTGTCATCAGCATACAGAAATCATTTGCCTAAACTTTCTTGAATACAGTCAGTTAAGTGCCATACGTGATACACGCTTTAAGCGATCAGGTCTCGAATAAGTCATGACAGACTGAGCAGAAGATTAGCTCGCGGTAGGTTGCCATTACATTTTACGGTAGACTGGTTGCCAGCCAAGGGTATAAAACCTAATCTGACCTGTTTGTCTGTTCTATAAGTACTTTCATGGCTTCTGCTCAGACGAACTCAAGACACTGGTGCCTCCTCAACAGGTGTTTACTCGCGCAACCAGATTAGCAACTGGGTTCCCACCCTTTCACTGTTAGGTTAGCCAAATGCAGACGACAATTCTACTCCTGCAGCTTCTTCTCTCGCACTTCCTGCCTGTGGAACTCGCTCCCATATTCTTGCTTTCCTGACGGCTACAACCTCCAGAAATTTAAATGCAATGTCAATACTCACCTACTAACCACTTGACTCTAACCCTTCCCCCACCCCGTATATCCCTCCCTTTCTCTCCTCTCTTGAAACTGTCATCTCACTTGCATTCTCATCTTTCTATTGCTCTTTTCTGATTGGTTTGTACTTCTCTTCTCTCTTTTAATTAATTTTCTTTCTTTTATGTAGCCCCCCCCCCCGCCGCACATCAGTGGCATTTCCGCCTTGCCCGGGATGAAATGATTAAAAAAAAACCATAAATGTAGGAAAGAGACGGGTTAGTACTTTTTCCCCAAGTGAATGCAAGGAATTTAACTGGAATTCGAACTTGGCACCCCGATCTCTCGTTCCGAGTCGATATCCACTGCACCCCAACGCACATCCTCTTGAATACAACTGATCTTAATATATTGACGATAATAATTTACTTTCATGTTATTCCCAAATGAAGTTTTTTTTTTATTCTCATCTCTTTATTTGTTCTTTCTTTTATTTTATTTTCCTTCTCAGTTTATTTCGTCTATTGGTCTTCCATTTATTAATACTCTTATTGTTTTGCAAGCTCGTGTTTTTTATTACCGATTTTTTTCCAGCTTGTACATCAGAATAGCCACATCTGTTAGCATCTGTTTCACTGGCCTCAAGACACCCGGTTCTTCTAAGTCTTATTTGTAGATAAAAGGTGTCAGTTACCTTCGTCAAAGACTCGAGCGATACAGCTTTCCGGCCTGATCCGGTTTTCTTCATACCGATAAGTCTTTGGAATTGTGGTGTGGTGGTCGCATTCAAGTCAACGAACACACAGCCTGACTTAATAGTGCATAAAATGCACATGTTATATATTAATTCACTTTTATTTTCATTTTCCACATTTGTTTTATTATTGCAGAGTTGACGGTTAATAAACGAATGTGCGCGAAAAGGAAATATCAAAGGACCATGTATAGACATTTTCTCTTTGTATTGCTGACTTTGTTTCACTCTGTGCGTCATTGGCTGTTGATCACTGAGTTCGCCATATTTAACAGCGGGAATTTCTACGTAGAAAATGGGAAATAGAACTTATGAAGGCACAGCTGATAGTAGGGCGTGGATTTAAGAGTTGAAAAACTCTATTCGTTACTGATAAGAATTTTGAAAACTTGAAAACGAAAACCTGTTCTGGAAATGTATCTTTGTTTATAAACATATATACTTTGTTTTTATATATATATATATATATATATATATATATATATATATATATATATATATATATTACGGAAATTAACGAATTTTAACGAAACTTGGTTATAAGCAACCGACAATTTGTAATGAATTATTTTGAACATACATAAGCATGATAAAAACCTCGTCTGATCAAGAGGCTATCCATGGTCGAGTGATCAAGACGGTACCAGATCAAATGACATGCTTCCCCTATGTAATAGGGGTCGCAGGTTCGAATCCTGCTGGATAGCACACATTTTCGTAATAAAAATTTATCGTAAATAATCAGGCCGGTAGATATAAATATAAAAATACTGTTTAATTAAAAACAGAATATCTACTTAAATACGAGTATCGGTAAAAATAATGTTCAAAATAATTCATTATATATATATATAGTCATCAGCAGACAGATCTGTTTCGCTGTATCACAGCTCATCAGTACGGTTAGACATCCGATTGCTTTTAACCCAGGATTGAAACCCGATATATATATATATATATATATATATGTGTGTGTGTGTGTGTGTGTGTGTGTGTGTGTGTGTGTGCAGGAATGTTTCACCAAGTATATACAAGATCTGACCGAAAACTAGTATCAGTACTGGTACTATAAAAAGAAAACTACGACACATTAATTCGGTATTTAATCTTCTTCGAAGTAGTCTCCTTCTGATTCCACATACTTTAACCTAAGTGCGTTCTACTGATGGAAGGATTCCTGGAACTTTTGTTTGATGGGAGGGGGATAGCATTCAGTTGAATTTATTCGACATCTTACATTCTGGTTCCTTTCAAGTGGAAATTTTAGTTTTGGAGAGGAAAACTTTTCGAGAGGCGATATTTGGGCAATAATCCTGATGAATAGAGCAAGAAGCAGAATCAGGCCGGAGATAAGACAGGAACAGTGCGGGCTCGTCGAAAACAAAGGAACAAGGAACGCCATATTTATTATTAGGATGCTCTCCGAAAGGGAAATACAAATGAAGGACTTGTACCTATGTTTTATTGATTATGCGAAGGCATTCGACAAAATACGACACAAAGAATTTATGGAGATGCTCAGCAGCCTCGACATTTTTGGGAAAGACATCGGAGTAATTAAGAATCTCTACTGGCAGATAACTGTCTGCATACGGACAGGTAACGATTTCAGCAGATTTACAAAGATAGAAGGGGGCATAAGACAATGATGTGTCTTTTCACCGGATCTGTTCAACTTGTACAGCGAGAATATTTTGAGCACTCTCGCTGCTACACCAGGATTTGTTATTGGAGGCCACAACTTGAACAACATAAGGTATGCAGATGATACAGTGTTGATTGCAGACGCGGAAAGAAAACTACAAGACCTCCTACAGAAGGTAGCTGTGGAGAGTGACAAAAAAGGACTACAAATAAACATTAAGAAAACTGAATGCATGGTCATCAACAAAAAGAGCAACCCAAAATGCCGAATACAGGTGGGGGGATACCAGAATCAAGCAAGTGTTCTAACGGGAGATGAAAGTGCAACTCAGAGATCCGAAGGCGAATTGGCATGGCAAAGGACGCGTTCCAGAAGCTGAGTAAAGTACTAAGAGACAGGAAAATTTCACTACAAACAAAGAAGAGAGTGCTGGATTGCTATGTGGTGTCAGTTCTTCAATATGGCTGTGAATGCTGGACAATATCATCGAAAATGAGGACAAAACTTGAAGCAGCTGAAATGTGGTTCTACAGAAGGATGCTACGGATATCGTGGATCGAGCATGCAATGAGGTGTTGGAAAGAAGGCAACGAAAAGAAAATTAATAGTGAACATCAGAGACAACTGAAGTTTCTGGGACATGCAATGAGGAAGGAAGGGCTTGGAGAACCTGATACTGACAGGCCAGATAGAAGGAAAAAGAGACAGAGGAAGGCAGCGGATAACATATTTGAAGGGTCTGAGTAGGTGGATGACGGAACGGGGTTTGCGAGGTGTAACAGGAGAAAGCATACTAAGAGCCACCAGGGATAGGGAGACGTGGAGAACCAGGATTGCCTACGTCCTGAAAAGACAGGGCATATAGAAGAAGAAGAAGAAGAAGAAGAAGAAGAAGAAGAAGAAGAAGAAGAAGAAGAAGAAGATAGTTTTTGGAGTTAGGGAATGGTGTTTTTGGCCCAAAAATATGCTGCACAAGCTATGGCCTCTGATAGAACCTCTGTGGTGTGGTGAGACGACCACACTCTATACACTGTCCTTCATATCACTGCTATAAACAACGGAAAAAAGCGATAACGTTCATGTGCAACAAAGCGCAAGTTCCGTCTGTGCCAGTTAGCTTCACTCATGATAACAGTACCAATATAGCCTGGTGTAATAAATAAATATTTTAATCAATAAATAAATAAATATATACATATTTCTGTTTGTGTGTCTGCAGGTATGGGTGGTCATTTGTAAAAATACTCTGAATTTCGCGAAGTTTCACCCATCTTTCACAAAACTAGATTGCAAAACTACAAAAATTGAATGCATCAAGCATTTTGCTAGTGGACTGTTTGTTGACCACATAGAATATACATTTTTGTGAATATATATATATATATATATATATATATATATATATAATTTTGAATTTTCATTTTCCTTCAAACAAGTATTGAGCATTTTCTAATACAACTACTTACTGGTTTAATTTAATTTAAATTAGATCTATAAGTCTTTAGTTATATATATGATTATACGCATCGTTCATTCAGCAATGAATTAGAACACGCTCAGCAATTGGGCGTGTATAATGATAATATACACGTTAAAACGTCTACCTCTTTCTACCGAGCGCCCGTAGCTCAGAAGGTAGAATCGCTGACTGACGCCAATTCGGTCGGGTTTCTATCCTGGGTAAAAAGCAATCGGCTGTCTACCCGTACTGATGAGCTGTGATACAGCGAAACAGATCTGTCTGCGGATGAGGATTATATGTATATATAAGATCAGTAACATCTATACAGATGATTGCCTTCTCAATAATTATAAAATGAGAATGTTATATTCATTGTGAACTTGTAAATTAATGCGCTCTCAAGTATATATATATTGATTGTTTAATTACTTAGTTTTTGGTCATAATAAAATTAGACCAGTACACGTTTGTATAAAAAAAAAGTGTTTAATACAATTATATTGTAGAACTTTTGATATTTTTTTTTTTTTTTTTTGGTTAAACGAGTTATTACGCGATCCAGGTTTCTACTACAAGTGGTGTCTTCAGCCGTTTTGCAATAACTGATTTTACCGGTTTTTTTTAAGAACGCTCACGTAACGGTGATTTTTTTTTTTTTGAACGCTCACGTAACGGGGAATTTTTGAACGCGCAATTTTTTTAAATTACAAGAAATTATTACGTTTTCATCATTAAACCTAATAGGTATTTTTTTGATACGGTTACACTTAGTCATAATTTCTGTTCTTTCATTAAAAAATTCATTTTTGTTCGGGAATAGCACAATCGCTAACTTTTCTTCAGACTACATATTTTGCCTCTGTAAGATTTGGCTACTATCATTATACTCCACGTTATGTCTGGGTCTTTTCCATATTTTAATTACAATTTCCACACGTGGCTAGCCAATTTTGTACAATTTTTTAAGTTTTCTATTTTAAATGTAGACTTGTGATTGAAGCACCTGGTCTTTTAACTAAAAAGTGAAACCGTTTTAATTAATTGCTTTCTTTCATTAATTTTTTTTTATTTTTTACGTTAACTGTTTTTGTTTTTTTGTTTTTTTGTTTTTTTTTGTTTTTGTTTTTTTTCAGTCGTCATTTTATTCTCTTTTGTTTTTCATTGATAAATTTGTTGTCTTACGTTTCCTTGTATTGGAGGTCCATCTTCAATTCTTAAGGGACACTTGCCAGCTTATCTGTCTCAGTTTTGGCAGATACACACTGCTTCCTACGACAAACTAAACGGGGATGAAGTTTCAAAATTATGATTGACTGTAAAGCCTTCACCATTATCCACAACTACCTGGATGTAAAGGGTCAGGAAATGCCAGTCATTGGCACCGGCCGTAAACCTACTTGTCGGAAGTGTGGAAACAATGATTACCTCTCTTCTTTCAGCCAAGAAAAGATTGCTTCTAGTACTCTGGCACCTGCCGACTAAGATCCCAAGTCTGTTATTTCTGTCTCGCATCTAATGGGCATGACGGCGACGAGGACCGGTGCGGTAAAACTCTCGGTTGACCCAACCGAGAGTTTTACCGCACCGGCCCTATTTCCCTAAAAAGATTTTTGCTTACTGTTAGTGCGGTTGGGGAGAAGGAAAGAGTGGAATAGCAGATCTTTGGTAAAACCAAAGGAAAACTCCAGAATGCGGAACCTCTGTTCCCTCAGTAAAAGGTACACACAGCCCCACTCTCTGTACCAGCTCTATTGGCGATGCTCTGGTCGAATATACGGCAAAGATCCGTAAAAATTGGCTCTTCTTCCTTTACACAGTCCTCTCCATTACTCAAAAAGCAAACCATTGCTCTCCCTTCCATGACTAAATCATTAACTTCCACCCTAACCAAAATCACAACTTTGGAAAGAGTTCCTCCTATTTAAGTTCCAACAAAACGATTAACCACTCCTGTATTTTTCCCAATCCATCTGTTTCACCTATTCTCATGAAAGAGACAATGCAGCTGCTCAGCTGAGAAAAGAATGACAACACAGAATAAAAGATAAATTTCAAATCTTCTTAAAATAGCGAAGAGGTCGCGTACCGAGTGACACCTAATCAGGCAGATAAAACAATTACAGAGTCAAGGAAAATCAAAGATTTAAAAATTCTGCTAAACTTGAAATAAATCAACAAAAAAAGGCTTTGAAAACCCTAAAAATTTCCCGAAATCAAAAAGGGTCTTCACCGTCGTTAGGTTTAGACACAGTTCTTAAAATATTTGGGCGTTGTTACAAGAAGCAAACGATGAACTCTCCGTGTTGCACCCCCCCCCTCTTGGCTTTTTCATAACAAATTTTTTATAACTATTCAGGTAGGCTTCAGCTTTTTGTTTACCCATCTCTTTATAGAACCCTAAAGTTAACACTCTTCAAGAATAATATCGACCCTGAGTCAGTGAGACAGGGGGTCAGTATCCTTCAGCCTGGCAAATTTTAATACCCAACCCTAATTGAACTGATCATGTCTTTCTAGTTGGCTAGTATAAATGACCGAAACCTAAAGTCAGAGACTCGCAGGTTTTCAGTGTTTTGGTGTGGATGTATCTTGTATACAAGAAACCTGGTTTTCAACTCACGACCTTGAATATGAGGTTTGTCCTTTTTTTAAGCATGTTTTGATTGACACTCAAGAGGTGTTTCCTAGGTAATGAGCAAGTCTTTGAATACGGCGTGTGCTCTTGGTATCGCAGACTCGGCGGGCAGAACTTTGCTTGCTCGATGTTACTGTAAAGAATAAATCTTTTCGTTTCGTTGGAGTTTATGCGTCCAATGACCATGAGAAATGGTTTGATTTGTTTCAGTAGATCAAGCTGTTTTTTACAACATTTCATCGAGCAGTTTTAGCAGGCGATTGGAATTACGTCCTTTGCCCTCATATAGATCGTATCGGAGAACTATCGATTACTTATAAACCGGACGTGGAGCAATTTCGGGGACTTCGATCTTGTCGATAAGTATGATCACCCTTGGGAGGTAGTGTAGACTTGGACTAATAAGGGCAGTTCGGATTAAGAGTTACGTTCTCACTACCTCGACCGAGTTCTAGTTAAGAGAGTCGATGTAGGCCTTTTAGGGTGCCCCTGTTCTCATTTTATAGTTTACTCAGACCGTAGGCTCGTCTTCGTTCATGTTAACTTACATAAGCCTAAAATGAGAAGGACTGGTTACTGGAAAATGAACACACCATTATTTGGTGAACGATATTTCCTATTTAATGCTTCAGCGGGAATTGATGTGGGCTGTGGCTGAAAATAAGTGATGGGATTTATTGAAATCTAAAGTTTAGGTCATTTGCTACTGATTATATTCGTCGACTCAGTCTACTTAAGTTAGCACATGAACGGCACGCAAAGCAAAAGTTGATTGGGCGGTTAAATCCCGTGATAGTGGGGAAGTAGCCTTAGCTAGTGTAGATCTGGCCTTCTTTCTTATCAACAAAGATCAAACTCTTGTAGTTAGGGCTAGGTTAAAAGAATGTATCCAGTTGCAACGAATATGACCGCTTAACTGTATGCAGAAGAAGTTAGAAATACATCGTAAAAGCATATCGCATGCGTCATATTGCCAGATTAGCAGACCGTGACTACAAACGTGGGTATATGCGAGGCTTTTCGGGACTACTTTCAGGATCTGCTCACACCCAGGACCTTTGACTGACCCTGCTCAGTTTGATGTCTATTTGGCCGATATTCGCCGCCTCGAGACGGCTGAAATGGCTGGATGCAAGATTCCCGTTACAGACTGAGATCTGGAAAACTCTAATTAGTCGACATAAATCTCAGGCATTACATGAACTGTACTTAAGGCAGTCAACAGTTCTTGTTCCCTTGCTGGAACGGATTTACAACAGGATGAAACAGTGGTCTACACCGCAACGCTTCACCAGTGAGGTGTCCTTGAGAAGAGTGCACTTGTGAGGCCCATCTTCTACTCTGAAGTGAGTGCTCTTTCTATCATGAAAGCCGGTTAGCCTTCAAGTTGATAATGACCAGTCTCCTACATCTCCACGTCTCTATTGACGTAACAGTTACTTTATATTTTTTGGGGGAAAGTTCACTAAATTTGAACAGCACCTGTGAACGAATTTAGTACGGACTTTCGCCTCTATCCGCTGTGGTCAGCGAACGCCTCTTTTGACTCACTGCCCAAAAGGATTATTTCGAAAGAGAAGAAGAAACCTTTCTGTGAGAGGATGTCAATTTTCATGGTCATATTTACATATGCGTACGTCATAGATTTGAAAGAATTTACCACTATTTTTCTTCCGTCATCGAATTACCTCTTTGTATTGCGTGCGTCAGATTTTTTTCTTTTTTTTTTCTGCAAAGACTTTACCGCATTCTATGCAGCAGGACGTTTGCTCGCAAACGCGAAAAAAGGCGGATGTATCTCAGTCGGTGTCTCGTTTTTAAGATTATTGAGAAGCAGGCTGCCTTTGCACACAAAGAATCTGCTTTCCGTTGCCAAAATGCTTACTGGATAGGAAAGGCTCTGGAGATATGTAGGCATGACGAAGCAAATGAGAGTGAAATTACAATGAGATTGAAACATTTTTTTATTGGCTAATCTATCTAATAACAATAGATTCATAGGCGGTTAAAATGGGTGGAAAAACAACCAAGGAAAATATGATGACCATATATAAGTATTTATTGGTGTGCGAGTTTATATTTTGGATTTTTGAGTGATTTGCGTGTGTTAATCTGTAGATAGATAGATAGATAGATAGATAGATAGATAGATAGATAGATAGATAGATAGATAGATAGATAGATATGAACAGGTCTAGATAGATAGATAGATAGATAGATAGATAGATAGATAGATAGATAGATAGATAGATAGATATGAACATGTCTAGATAGATAGATAGATAGATAGATAGATAGATAGATAGATAGATTAGAACTGCAATAGCCGATTTTAAAATACACAAGGACAGAAAGTTACAGTATGCGCGTGTGAATATGCATTGCTTCTTCCATAAAATACTCATTCAAATCTTAATGTTCAATGTCCAAGTAAAGCAAGCGTATTCAAACTTAAAGATCAATATTAATAGAGATAACACATAAATTGCAATGGAATAATACTGAAATATGCAATGTATCTATCCAGCACAAGTGGGTGGTAAAGTGTGACAAAAAGTCGTCATTTGAATTAAGATCCTCACGCGTATATAAAGGAAGAATAATAACTTGTCCAGTTTCTTCGACACCTGCGTTTTTTTGCACGCCGCATGATTCAGTTATTGACCCTACTCCTCGTAGGAAACTGGGGAGATCCAGCCCGGGAAATAAGGGTGCTTGACGCTCTTTTTTCTTTTTTTTTTTTTGCTTCTAACAAAAAAGCTAAGATATGCGAGATTCGGGCATATGCTAGAACAATGCCATTCATTGCTCGTTATTCACTAAATGGAATTCAAACTCCAAAGCAACGATATAAGCTAACCACAACGACCTATCTATAAAATTAAGAGCATTAGAAACTTACATTACCTCTTAGTAATTTGTTTTCATTTTCGTTATTTTCTAATACAAATAAAAAAAAAATATGTATGTGTTTGTTATATTAGTCAGTTAAGTGCCACACGTGACACACGCTTGGGTGATTATGTCTCGAAAGAGATACGACTGGCTGGACAGAAGATATTCCCGCAGTAGTTTGCCATTGCTTTTGAGGTAGACCAGTTGCCAGCCAATGCTAGAGAACCCAACCTGTCCTGCTATTTGGCCCATAAGGAGGGATGGGACAGATTAATATCTTTCCCAAGGATATTTATGCGAAAGTAAATGCAAAAAAAATCTACTGAAATTCGAACTCGGCGCTCTGATTTCTCGTTGCGAGCCGATATCCACTGCACTTCGAGTAGATTCTGAAAAAGCGTCACAAAGAACTGTTTGATCAGCTAAGTAAGCTAGGTTTATTTAGGAACGATATTAGAATAATTTTGATTTTATTTTGGGAGAAAACCGTTTGCACACGGATAGAAAATGAATTCAGTAAATCCACAAATATAGAAAGGGGCGAAAAACAAGGATGGGTCTTCTCACCAGACATATTCAACATTCACAGTGAGAGATTTAGAAGTCATTTCAGGATTTTATTGTTGGTGGTCACAATATTAACAATATTACATATGCAGGTGGCAGAGTATTGATAGCAGACGCAGAAAGGAAAATAAAAGAAATACCACAGAAGGTATTGAAGAAAGGACTAAACATCAATTCCAAGAAGACTGAATTTATGGTTGTTTTTAAAAGGAACAGCCCAGCATGTAAATTATGAACTGGTGATACCGAAATCAAGCGATTATAACAATTTAAATATCTATGAATTGATTTATCATTGCGACATTGAAAAGTGAGACACGGAAATTCGAAGGCGCTATGAGATGCCATCAAAATGATAAGCGAATGATGCCTTACAAAACCTAAGGAAAGTATTAAGAAACGGAAACATTTCTTTAGAAACAAGGTAAAGAGTACTGAACTGTTATGTAATACTAGTCCTTCTATATGGCAGTGAATGCTGAACAAATTCGACGCGAATGAAGAAGAGGCTTGAAGCAATCGAAATGTTATAGTACAGAAAGGTGCTGAGAATATTATGAAATGAACATGTGAGAAATGACAAAATGATAACAAAAAGGATACTTATAAAAGTATATTTGACATATCATGAGATAAGAGGACTTGGTATGTTTGACCTTCATAGGATATATTGAAGGCAAGAGGGGCAAAGGAAAGCAGTACATCACCTACCTAACAAACTCGTGTAAATAGTTAAGAGAACCGAGATTAAGAGAGATAGGAGAAAGACATGCTTTATGAAGAGTTATAACAAATAGAAAATGAGGCCAAACCATCATCGCCTGAGTACTGATGGAACACAACACATAAAAGACGATCTTCTCATCAAGACTGTATGAAAAATAAAACTGACTTTCGTATCTCCGATAGCAGAAATTATGAAAAATAAAAAAATAAGTTTAAGTGTTAATATCAATGAAACAAGCTTAGGTAAGGTGAGCTCAACCAAAACGCACTGATCGTAGGGTTCACGCGTCTCCTTGGTCTTTTGAACAGGAGTATAGGTTTATCCCTAGTTTCCTGTTAGAGGGATTGGATTTCCGATTACTTCTAAAATCTACCTCAACTGGATGCTTCTTTCCACACTTATGCACTAAAATTTTATTTGCTATTTTTCTCAAAAGGAGTAGATAGGTTTACCCATTGTCCTGTTAACACGACTTCTCGTTGTTGTTTTTTTTTATTTTGTTTTGTTTTTTATTTTTTTTTTTATTTTTTATTATTTAACCGGGATAGAGTTTATCCACTGTATTATATTTAGGATACCGATTCCTTCTAAATTCCACTTCAACTCAATGTCTACACCTATACTGTGAAATTTTAGTTACCACTTAGTAGATAGGTTGGCCTATCATCTGGTTCACACACCTCCCCAATCTTCTTGTCCCCTGTTTAGGATTGGCTTTCCAGTTCCTTCTAAAATCTTTAAATGGTTATTATTTAAAAACAAAATAACGAATCTTAGATTTCAAACCAATGCCTGATAATCTTTAAGAGAAAGAAAATATATTTGTCATTGATTTTTTGGGAAAAAAAAATGGATGCTGCTACTTTGGTTATTACTAAATGTATTTGTATTGCATGTAGCAGAACAATCAGATTGACATGAACCTTTGTTATGTTTTGGGACTAATAACTGGAATGGATGAGAAACCGTAAAGAATAATCGTATGATGATATATAAGTATTTATTGGTGTGCCGTTTTCTATTTTTAATTTTACATGATACACTTGTGAGATTTTAGATAGATGCGCAAGGATTCGTGAGTCTGTGTAAGAAAGCCATACAATTAAAAAAAAATATTAAGTTTTATAAAAATATACTCAGTTATAATCTGAGATTAAGGACAGGATGGTTTAAATAAAAACAAAACAAGAGGAAAACTGTATTTAACTCGCCCACGCGTTTCATCCTGTGATGGACTTTATCAAGGCAAAAAAAACGAAATGAGTTTTATTCCAAATTACGTATCTAAAACTAAAATATTCTGTTAATCTTTTTGAATGATTTGTGAGCGTTTTTATGGTTGCCAACATTGTTTATAGATACGTATGACACGCCAGGGTTTGTTATTGGAGGCCACAACCTTGAACAACATAAGGTATGCGGACGATACAGTGCTGATTGCGGACACGGAAAGGAAACTACAAGACCTCATACAGAAAGTAGCAGTGGAGAGTGACAAGAAGGGACTACAAATAAACTTTAAGAAAACTGAGTGCAGGGTCATCAGCAAAAGATACAACCTAAAATGCCAAATACAGGTGGGGGATAACAGAATCAGACAAGTACAAGAATTTAAGTACCTAGGATGTGTTCTAACAGAAGATGGAAAGTGCGACACGGAGATCCGAAGGCGAATTGGCATGGCAAAGGACGCGTTCTAGAAGATGGGCAAAATACTAACACACAGGAAAATCTCAATAGAAACGAAGAAAAGAGTGCTAGACTGCTACGTGATGTCAGTTCTTCAATACGGCAGTGAATGCTGGACAATATCATCGAAAATGAGAACGAACAAAACTGGAAGCGGCCGAAATGTGGTTCTACAGAAGGATGCTACGGATATCGTGGACTGAGCATACAAGCAACGACGAGGTGTTAGAAAGAATAGCAACAAAAAGGAAATTGATGCTGAGCATCAGGAAGAGACAACTGAAGTTCCTAGGACACGCAATGAGGAAGGAGAGCCTGGAGAACCTGATACTGACTGGTCAGATAGAAGGAAGGAGAGACAGAGGAAGGCAGCGGATAACATATTTGCAGAACCTGATCAGGTGGATGACTGAACGGGAGTTGCCAGGAGCAACAGGAGCAAACATACTAAGAGCCACAAGGGATAGGGAGACGTGAAGAGCCATGATCGCCGACGTCCTGAAGGGACAGGGCACATAGAAGAAGAAGAAGAAGAAGAAGAAGAAGAAGAAGAAGAAGAAGAAGAAGAAGAATGCGGGTGTGCGTTGTGGTCCAGTGGATATCGGCTCGGAACGAGAAACCGGGGAACCGATTTCGAATTCCAGTTGAATCCATTGTATTCACTTACGTTCAAATACCCTTGGGAATGGTATTAATCCGTCTCTTCCTTCCAGTTATGGGTCAAATAAAGCAATGGCAACCTACTGCGGGATAATCTTCTGCCCAGTCAGTCATGTCTCTTTCAAGACATGGTCGCCCAAGCGTGTATCACGTATGGTACTTAACTGACTGAATTTGGAATAAAGTACATTTCGTCTTTTTGCCTTGATAAAGTCCATCACAAGACGAAACGCGTAGGCGAGTTAAATGCAGTTTTTTTCTTGTCTTCTTTTTATTTAACCATATTAAATTTACTTGCAGTTTTTTTTTAAACCTATATCAAATGCGTTTCGAGAACCTATGCATTGCTTAAGCCATTGGCGCCCACTTTAAAATCCGGTGTTAATTTTTAAAAATCATTATAAAATTTCGTTAGCATAGATTTCTTTTTTTTTTCTAAATCCCGTATTAATTATAGGTTTAATAGATCCAGTATAATTTTTATGTTTCTCAAAAAATGCAGTAGTAATTATTGATCAGGAATTAATTATCGGTTTCTACCTAAAACACATTAATGGTCAGCATCTCATTCTGATGATTTCTTATATTCTATATGCTTTTTAAGTACCTCGGAAGATGTGAGCGAAATAACTGCTTAGCTGATGAAAACAATTATTACTTTCATGGCCTTCATCTCTATCGTTGAAGTGTTTTTCAGAAACACAATCAGAATAATACGGCCACCAGAAAAAGGAATTTCTCGCAAGATCATCGTTGAAGAAAATAACATTTATTGTAAGATACCTTGTTAGCTGTTTCCTGAAACAAAGAAATCGTTCACAAGATATCTCGCTGCATACTCCATGGATAGAAAGGATTTCCTTGTGTAATATCACGTGAGGTGTTCAATGATCAAGTGATTCTCTTGTGAGATATCTTGTTAGCTACTCTGAGAGAAAAAAAATCACGTGTGCTCTTTTGTCAAGCGGTCAGATGGAAAAAGGGTAATATATATATATATATATATATATATATACTATAGCCATCCGCAAAAATATGGAACGCTTCACGAATTTGCGTGTCATCCTTGCGTGTCATATATATATATATATATATATATATATATATATATATATATATATATATATAGTTGTGAGTCCGTAAACGGTGAGGATAATCCAACAAGATTTCCTTAATATAAATTATTAATAGGTAATTATTTGTTTGTAATATTATGTTTATTATTATTATTTCTATTATGTTCCCTCTTCCTTTTAAGAAAACGTTCATTCCGGCAGAAATTTTATGCCAGATGAAAGAAATATTGTAAAAGTGTCTGATGATATGAGCTAGTTAAGCTCATTGAAATGAACTATAGTTTATAACTAATATGACGTGTTGAGTTTTCCTTTATATATATATATATATAGTAGAGAGTCAACGAACCTACCAAGGTTTCACCAAATTGGATCTTCAGGGGAAGTTTGCTCTACTTGCGTATTGAGTGCTTTACGTGTTAGGTTCCTCGTCTCGGGGTTTTATCTTTCGACTGGTACTTTGACTAATGTTCAAGTGCTTAGTTCGTTTCTTTTTTTGCTTCTATTTTTCCCCTACACGTTTATACTCGGTGGGTTTTTCGAGACGTGTTCAACGACAAATTTACAGTTACAGGGCGATCAGGTCTCAAAAGAGATACGACTGAATGGGCAGAAAATAATCCCACAGTAGGTTGCCATTGCTTTCTGCGGTAATCTGGTTGCCAGCCAAAGCTATAGAACCTAATCTATCCTATTATTTAACCCATGACTGGAGGGAAGAGACGTATTAATACCTTTCCCAATGGTATTTGTGCGTAAGTGAATGCAAGGGATTCAACTGGAATTCGAACTCGGCACCCCGATTTGTCGTTCCGAGTCGATATCCACTACACCGCAACGTTAAAGAGTTTATCATTAAACTGCTAAAATATAGACTATCCAATTTTGTTGCACATTTTTATGATGAATCATTATATTTAAAAGACCATAAAAAACAGTCTGTTGATTTCCTTCGAGTTCTTTAAAACAAACAGGCAAAGTTTCTTCAAAGAGTTTATTGTTTCCACCCACAGAAATCTCATAAAATCTTATTTTCATATTCTGTCTAGTTTTCTATATTATTTTTCAGTTTTGCAACTCCTGAATGCATGACGTGTACACCGACGTTAATATAATTGGAAATACAAGAAGATGCCAAGGCACTTTGCTCTAACCTTTGATTATTAATGTTGCCTCGTTTATTTTTAGACAAGATATTATACACGCAAACACCATAGACTGGTCTTTAAATAGTTCGGCGCGTATAATTTATCTCCAATTATTCGAAAGTTCGCATTACACTCTTAGCTTTTACAAAAAGTCCTAGACTGATACCTGTTCTTTCTAACTAAAAGATATCAGAAATTTTGCTTTTACGGAAAAAATAAAGGGAAACAGAGTTTAAAGTTCCTTTTGCAGCATTGTTTTGAGTACTAGTAGGACCGTTTTTCTGAGCCTTTGTGCATCGAACGCGACTGAAATTCATCATCATCATTTATCCACCACACCCAGATGGTGCATAGGGCAGCAACTTTTTGTTGCTGTAACAAACTGTTTTTCACGGTACATAGTTGTTAGCCCTGCACCCAACCCCCAAACCTGAAGGACCGGTGGACCATTCTTGGTCCTTATGTTTACAGCACCTGGTATTCCCAAATGATCACCCATTTAATTACTGACCAGGCACGATGTTGTTTAACTTCGGTGATCGGACAGGAACCGGTGTATTCAAAACGATATAGCCGTAGACGCGACTGAAATTAGAGTGAGCAAATTTCTAGTTGTAGAAATATTTCAACGCACTACTCCCATTGTTAAAAAAGGTGAGGTTGGTAGTAGGAAAGATGTGTTTAATATGAAGGGTATGTCTCATAGATGATTTAATAGGATTTCCATATTATCTTTTTGTTTGCGACCAGAATAATAAAAAATAATTAAAATGTCGGGGCGGGGCGATGAATAACATAAAGTTCCAAAAGAGTATTAAAAAGGAAAAAAGGACATTCACAAACCCTCCAACAAACACAAGGAGCGAATAAAGTACTCCTTTTGTCTGCACAGACTGGGCTGGTGGATCTTTAGGTATATACAGCCTCAAGAACACGAAGATTGTAAGACCAACCGGCGCTGTGTATAATCGTGAACCATGGTTCACGATTATGCACAGCGCTCAATAGCATGCGAGTTGTCTATTTTAGTGTTACTTTACAGCTGGCATTTTAGCAATATATTTGCACTTTAGCAATATATTCGCACTTTAGCAATATATTCGCACTTTAGCAATATATTTGCTTAATATTTGCCAGGGTGGCAAGTGGTAAGAGAATTCATAAATCAAACCAAATATATGTTATTAATACACTTCTACGAGTGCACAGAATCATCTCATCAGTGATGTTATGCTTTGAAGTCATGACAAGTTTTATGTCTTTCAACATCATACTTGTTCACCCAAGAAACAATACTATTTCAACAGGCGATCCTGTAATCGTCAAGCGCACAACGACGGCATATATATTCTTTTTCTATGTGCCCTGTCCCTTCAGGACGTAGGCGATCATGGTTTACCACGTTTCCCTATCCCTGGTGGCTCTGAGCACGCCTTCTCCTGTTACACCATACAAACCTCGTTCCGTCATCCACCTGGTTAGGTCCTTCAAATATGTTATCAGTTGCTTTCCCCTGCCTCTTTTTCCCTCTATCTGGCCTGTTAGTATCAGATTCTCCAGGTCCTCCTTCCTCATTACGTGTCCCAGGAATTTCAGATGTTTCTTCCTGATGCTCAGTATTAATTTCCTTTTTGCTTCCATCATTTCCAAGACCTCATCATTGCTCACACGCTCAATCCATGATGTTCGCAGCATTCTTCTGTAGAACCACATTTCAGTTGCTTCAAGTTTTTCCTTCATCTTTGATGGTATTGTCCAGCATTCACTGTCATATTGATGGACGGACAGCACGTAGCAATCCAGTACTCTCTTCCTAGTTTCTAGTGAAATTGTCCTGTTTCTTCATACTTTACTCAACTTTTGGAATGCTTCCTTCGCCCTGCCAATTCGCCTTCGGATCTCTGTGTCACACTTTCAGTCTTTTGTTATAACGCTTCCCAGGTATTTAAATTTTTGTGCCTGCTTGATTCTGGTATCCCCGACCTGTATTTGGCATTTTGGGCTGCTCTTTTTACTGATGACCATGCATTCAGTTTTCGTGTAAAGCCGGCTTAGTTCTGCATAAAGATCTTCCTACAAAACTACGGCATCCAACTTCAATCGGAAGACAGATAAGTAATTTTCTAATCGCTGATTAGATGTGGCACAAGGACGAAAGTATGTGACACCCAGTGAGAATCGAACTAACTACTCAGTTGTAACTGGTTCTAGCGAGACAAGCTTGCTAACCATTACACTACGCCGAGGTACCCAATCGGAAGACAGATAGTCCACCATTAGTAATACCTGCACTTCTCAACCAAGTCCTGGTATTTTTCAAGCTTTCTTTCAAAGGCTTCCTCCAGATTCTCCGCTTACGGCAATATCACGTTGAATACATCGGTTCTCGCTCGATCATCGAAGTTAAGCAACGTTGAGCCTGATCAGTACTTAGATGGGTGGCCGCTTGGGAATACAAAAGTGCTGTAAGCGATTAGGTGCAGTGGATATCGCCTCGAAAAGAGAAATCGGTGAGCGAAGTTCAAATTCCAGTTGAATACCCTGCATTCACTTAAGCACTAGTACCCTTGGGAAAGCTATTAATCAGTCGCTTCCCTCCAGTTATGGGTTAAATAACAAGGATAGGACTTGAGGACCCCGCCCTTAAAAACAAATCCCAATGAATCTTGATACTCAAAAAGAAAAAAGTATTACTAGACACAAAACTTATATAAAAACAACAATAAATTGTTGAAAGTAAAAGGTATTACCAGCAATAAACAAATAAAATTTAGTTGGCAATAAATGACCCGCTGCTATTGATATGCCATAAAAACAGCCAACCAACCAACCAGATTCTTCTCGCAAGGTACCGTGAGTTCAAGCATTATAACCTGTGACCGAATTGCTAAATCCGGGCGTAGGGAAGATGTCGCTATCTGCTTCGGGAATTTCAACTGGTTCCCTAGGTCTACTCTCAATTGCCAAAGTTTTATTATATCAGTTGTACCAAGAGGACTTTTAAAGCCCGCCAATATTTTCTCACTTCATCTTTTGATAATAAAATTTACCGCAATAGCACATCACTTTCTACTTATTATTGGCAATTAAGATGCCAATAACTCTACCGTAAAATGGAGATTATTGAAAAAAAAAACAGAACTTGTAAATCTTTACATGAGCCATGTTTTTATGTATACAGGAAAAATTACAAATTATCAAATTCCCAAAACTAAACTTGATCAATAAAAGTAGCGAAGTAACTTCAGTCTGTTGTCATCGTCTAAAATATACCCTAAGGTATAGTTAATTTTTCCTTATATAATATTACTAGACATCTGTAATCTATATTCCGTAGCATAAATTGATTGCTTATCCCATCTTCTGATAATTTATTTGTTTTGGCTTAACCGAGAGATCACCCATTAAGTTAACTACATATGTTTGACGTGCAGTGTATTAAAAAAACTTTTTTGTCTTTGTCAATTGTTCACTACTTTAAATGAAAAATGACTTAAAGAAAATCCTGTAACCGTTTTACGAGGACGCGCGATAATATTTCAGACTTGCTAAATGCTACATATCTATCATGTATGTATGTATGTATGTATAAGCCAAAAAAGTAATGAATGCAATTTTATATAAATCAGAGATTTTTAGAATTTTTTAAAGAAGTTATTTTAAAACTTACAATCAAGCTATTCGGATTTTGTCGCTTTTCGACTCTTTCAGTTTTGTTTTTTTTTGGTAAAAAGTAGTAAAAAATTCCCATTATATTATGATTTTACTAATTGCTTCGTTTCTTAGATTATGCAATGCCTCATAAATAATAGTCTATCCTCTTTTGATCGTGAGAAAAGACGAAAAAGACATACCAGAGACGCTGTTTAGTTTAAGTGAAAGAAAGAAAGAAAGAAAGAAAGAAAGAAAGAAATATTTTGCAATTTCTTACGGGAATTTGATTTCTCTTTTGGACCATCATAATATCTGTGTTTCAAATGAGAGAGCGAACTAGAACACGTTCTCTTCGTGGTGGTGATCATCTCAGGGATGTAATATTAAAATCTTAGATAATATTCTGAAATCTTCATATAAGTTATGTAATAAATATATTTGGTACTCCATGTCATTTTTTTATAATCTAAGATACTTGCATTTAAAATGTGTCCCATCATTATGATACACCATATATACATACATTTTTTTCTAATCATATCACCCCAAGCAAGGCGGTGACGCCACTGATGCGCATGGGGCTACTTAAGAGTAGAATGATTGGAAAAGAGAAAGCCGGGAACCACATCCTAAACCAGAAACAAGGGATGAGCCTCTTCACCTGTTCAAAAGACGTGGGTGGAGTGTGAACCGGGCGATAGTTAAGTCTATCTACTCCAATTAAATATATATGATATTGCAGATGAGTTGATTTTTCTTTATGACGATGTTTTCTGACATCTTAATTCATTTCCTTGAAATATAAAATACCTCTTTTGCTATTCCGATGCACCTTTGGATCTCTGTGTCACACTTTCTTTTGTATGATACTAAGTAAGTTTTTAATATGTGAATTGATAACCTGACTGTTTTTGTTTTTTTTTTTTTTGTTGGCATTTTTTACCTGCTACACGTTACTGTAAAAAAAAACGTCTTCATTTTAAAGTTTTGTGATTACTTATCTTTAAATAAAAATCTGCACTTTAAATATTTGTGTGGTTCGGATGAAATGGAGGACCTGTGATCAGATCCGGGACGCGCCCATAAAACATTGAAAGTTGATTAATTGGTTTGTATTTTGAAAAAGATTGATGATCCGTCATTGTGGTTATATTTTTAATGAGTGGAATTGTACTTGACAAGATATAAAATAAATATGTTTCGGCTTTATTCTAGGCTTGTTCCATTTTGTATTACACCATATTAACCTAAATGGGTTATTTGAGTCCGGCGAGGTTTTTTAGGATAGGTTTGTATGAATAGAATATGTATTCTTTGTAAGAAATCAGTTTCTATATCAGGTTTCATTTTTGTAAAGAAAGTTTTTGCCGAGAATTTGCTTGTCGTATTCTTTTTTTTTTTTTAAATGTATTGCTAGTAAATTTTTTTTCAAAAATATATTGCTGGTACTTTGATTATATAAATCTATGTTATACTTTCATAGTGTTCAGACCCCAACTTTGGTGGGTAGGTATTTGTCCATAGCTGGGTCAGCGTTGACCTGAGAACAACAGCAATTAAGACGTAGTCTTACGCTCCTTAAACCTCCTTATCAGAGGCCTTGCTGCCGGATCAAGTTTATCACAATACTCAGGACCAGCCTTAATTTATGAAAATTTATATATATATATATATATATATATATATATATATATATATATATAGCATTCGTGTGCACTTTAAAAAAAACTTATAACTTTACTTGCATTTGCGATAGAAATAATTTGTAAAAATAATTAGAAAGACATAAATTTATATTTGTTAAAGTTTTATTGAAATTTGATTTAAGTTTCCACATGTTCTCCATCATTAGCAATACAAAGGGTAATACGATTTTAATAATAATATTTTTTTACTTCTCTAAAAATTGTTTCAAATTTTGTGGTAAAGAATTATTCAATAACTATACTTAAAACTCGATACATTAAAGTTTATAACATTTTTTACACATTATTTCTATCACAAATACAAATAAACTTATAAAATTTTTAAAGTGGCCACGGACTTTATGGATAACATATATATATATATATATATATATATATATATATATATATATATATAGGTTACGATGGGCACATTGTCAGCATTTTATATTTTTCATTTTGCGCATGCGTGTTGTTTATGATTTTGCGACTGCATTGTATAGTCGGATAAATTGGGAATCGTCTGTGAGAAAAAAGGCATCATGACGCAATTCACTCAGCCACAAATAAAAAAAGTGCTTAACATGCCTCAAACTCAACACGGGGGCTTACATCAAGTACCTTGAAGTGGGTGCTGCTCTGGGTCAAGATGGTGACTGCTAGAATACCCTATATCTGGCAATAGGATTCTACACCATGCTACACAGTCACGGCTGCCAAACAATTTCTGCCACCATATCACCCCTTACATTTGGCTCCCTAACTCCCCAGACTGCAACCCCCTTGATTATTATGTGTGAGAAGCAGTGGAGCAACAACAAAATACGTTGTAACACCAAAGATGAACCGAATGCAAGAAGACCGTCCAGAAGAGATGCAGGAGATGCCGAAGTCGTCTGAAGGCCGTTGTTGAAGGCAATGGCAATTTTACTGATAAAATTTACTCTTTAGTATTTCAAGATATTTTTGTGTTCACCCATTGCTAAACCCATTTAAAACACACACACACACACACACACACACACACACACACACACACACACATATATATATATATATATATATATATATATACGTTTTAAATGGGTTTGATTTATTTTGAGCCATATCAACTCCTTTAGTTATCTTATCTGGAAATTACTTCTTTTTAGTCTATAAATATTTACTCTGTTAGGGATGGGTAAATATTATTTTATATTTGAATCAACAAGCGATATATCAACACAGAATGGTGACATTCTGTTTCATGTTTGAACGCAGTCTTTATAAATATACTAACTCTCTATATGTGAGATGAGGTATTTTAACTATTTATACTATATTATTATGTGCTTGGTAATAGGAGTCGTGGCTCTGGGAGGCACAGTTCTATGAATAAAAGGGGCGCAGCAGAGTTCCACCACGGAATATGTGAATGAGCGGCGCTATATCAAGTTTAATTTGTTACCTCTTCGTCATCGGGGCCTGTGGTAGAGTTGATATGACATTCGCTTAATAATAACGCAACTGTCTGGGTTTCAATTCCTGGTAGTAGATGTGCACTGCTGATGAGTCCCAAATATAGGACGAAACTGCCGTCATGTGCTTTTCTGCATTCTGTTGAGGTCGATTAAAACGCGATGAATGACTTACTTAATATGTCAAATCTTCCTACAATTTATCATATATATATATATATATATATATATTTGTGTGTGTTGGTCACTTTTTGGTGCGAACTTTGCAGTGAGGTACAATTGTATATTTACTATCAGTATGAATGGTAACTCTGTTATTTTATATCGAACACTGTTTTATTACCACCAACACTTACTATGCAATATATATATATATATATATATATATATATATATATATATATATATATATAGTGATGATCATCCACGTATACTGTCTTAATATGTATAGGAAAGAATATTAATAAAAAGTTTTGAATTTAAAAATGTACTTTTTTTTTAACAGTATTTGTTTATTTTTATTATATTTTATATTTCAGACCGTTGAAGGACCGAGGACGGTCTGAAATATAAAATATAATAAAAATAAACAAATACTGTTCAAAAAAAGTACATTTTTAAATTCAAAACTTTTTATTAATATTCTTTCCTATATATATATATATATATATATATATATATATATATATATATATATATATATAGCCCTTCCGCAGACAGGCCTGTTTTGCTGCATCACATGTATAATATTTAAATTGTTCGGACTATTGTTTTCATCATTATTGATAGACAATTTCGGCACGAACGCTGAATTAGTCAGAAAAGCCTTTATTAACTTCTACTTAGAGTTGTAATTACATTACAGCAATTATTTTTTAAAAAGTTGGAAAAAAATCTAAACAAATAAATGCTACCATTCAACCATTCGACTTTGAAAGGTTGTGATTAATTTTAAAAAAGATAAGTAAATAAAATTTTTAAAAAATGTGATAGGTACTGATCTGGCGACTCGACTGCAGCCACTTCCCCATCGTCGAAATGTGGCCTCCCTCTGTCTCTTCTATAAATACTTTCATGGCTTCTGCTCGGATGAGCTTAAGTCACTGATGCCTCCTCAACAGGTGTTTACCCGTGCAACCAGACTGGCAACTGGGTCCCACCCATTCACAGTCGGGTTAGCCAAATGCAGACGACAATTCTACTCCTGCAGCTTCCTCTCTCGCACTTCCCGCCTGTGGAACTCGCTCCCGTATTCTTGCTTTCCTGACGGCTACAACCTCCAGAAATTTAAATGCAAAGTTAATACTCATCTACTAACCACTGGACTCTAGCTCTCTCCCCTCCCCTGTATAATCTTCACTTTCTCTCCGCCCATGTATCTGTCATTGCACCTGCTTTCTCAGCTTTCTATTGTTCCTTTCTAACTAGCTTGTACTCCTCACTCTTTTCTAATTAATCTTATTGCATTTATGTAACCCCCTGCACATCAGTAGCGTTTCTGCCTTGCTCGGGGTGAAATGATTAAAAAAAAAAAAACGTGAACAAATCAATGAGATTGGTACATAGAAAATATCTTAAACTAAATTGTAAATATGATGATTTTATATAAGAAAATAAAATCAATAAAAGAAAGTTATGGTAGGAAAAATAACAGGTGTATATACAAAGAAAATAATGGATACTTATATAGTTTTTAATTATTTTTTACGTGTTAAGGTGGAAATATTTAATTAAAATATTTAAATATTTATTACGATGTTTAATCCGTCTCTTTAACCCTCTAGGGCCATTCGTATCATATTTGATACAGTATTTCCCTATAAGAAAACATTTGGTATTTCCCTATAAGGAAACATTTGGTATTCATTGACTGAGCAGTCAGTACTGCTTTCATTTGAAATTTATAAAATATTTCTCTTAAAAAATTTTTCAGGAAAATATTTCTTTCAAGGCTTGTTTTCATACTGTATCAAATATGATACGAATTGCCCTAGGGGGTTAATAATATAATATGATTAAGGCTTCTACTTGTCATAAAGTGGGGGATCAGTTCTATATTGTTATGAAGTAATAAACAGATCCCCCACTAATTACTACTTAACCCTCTAGGGCCATTCGTATCATATTTGATACAGTATTTCCCTATAAGGAAACATTTGGTATTTCCCTAGAAGGAAACATTTGGTATTCATTGACTGAGCAGTCAGTACTGCTTTCATTTGAAATTTATAAAATATTTCTCTTAAAAAATTTTTCAGGAAAATATTTCTTTCAAGGCTTGTTTTCATACTGTATCAAATATGATACGAATGGCCCTAGAGGGTTAATATTATTTTCTTTAATAATGGAATTTGATTTATCTGAATATATGGGCATTTTTTTATAACCTATCACCGTTGCTAGGTAAATATTTTAGCTCGACAAGGTGTTAAGTCAAAAGTGTTATACGTGATAGTCGCTTGGGTATTCATCTCTTTCAATTCATGATTGGCTAAGCAGGCTTGCCGCAGTAGACTGCCGTTTCTTTCTCCGGTAGACAGGTTGCCAACTAAAGCTAAACAACCCAGTCGGGGTCGGGGAGTAGAAACGAATTCAAACCTTTCCAAAGGGTATTTGGGCGTAAGGGAATGTAACGAACTCGACTGGAATTTGAACTCGGCTCTCCGACTTCTCCTCCCGAGCTGTTATCTTTTATACCCCACCGCACATACAATGTAATAAGATGATTAATCATTAAGATGATTAATTAAGACGGATCGAAATTCGTAGCTAATAAAACAGTGTTATTGGTAAAATTTTATGGATTTCACTGTTAGACTTTGTTATTCGGATCATGGTAATTATGGTCTGAATTGAATGCTATGAATGTCGAAGATTTGTGGTTCCAACAGGACGGCACGACATGCCACACAGCCAATGCAACAATGGCATTATTGAATGAGAAGGTCCCAGGTCGCAACAAGCGAGCAACAATTCAACAAGAATGAGATAATAAAGCATATTGGTGAGCTCGAAGAGCGACTATGCAGAGACATCACCAAAAATTTGGACCATTTAGTGGAGGCGTCCGCCGAACCCTTGGCAGATATTTGGGCGATATTATTTTTCAGACATAATTACCAGGACTCAAATAACATAAAATCTTATCACTAACACTGTTTTATTTACTGCTAACTTTGATCCGTTTTAATTGAATACCCTATAGATTATATAAAAAAATTACTTTTTTGATTAATCGAATTAAGTCGTGATATCATAGCTGATTCAATAATTATTTTTAATGATTTATAATAGATAACTGTTACAGTTTTTTAAACCGAATATACGGTTAGCATGTTGTCTATTAGAGAATAAAAAATTTAACGTATCCCCAATTTTTATAACTCTTGAGTTTCATCTACAGAGGATTTCAAAGATTCATCGTGAAAACTTTCAAAGAGGGAATTCTCTCATTAACTATTCCTTAAGAACCTAACATAATCTTCATCTATCAATTTTTACCAGAAATTTTAACCTATCATTTTTGCATAGCATTAATATAGATGAAAAATGGTTTTTGCATGTCAACAAAAATTGCATGCCACAAAATAAGAAACCAGTATCAGCGTTAAAACCAGGTCACCATCCACCGAAGTCTTTATTTTGTTTCTAGTGTAATATGAAAAGTATCGTCCATTACGAACAACAAAAATATGGAAAAACCATCATGACAAAAATTTATTGCCAGAAACCTGATCGAGTAAATAAAGCATTACAACGAAATTGTTCTACTTTGGTAAACAGAAAAGGTGGTATTCTCCCCCTTAGACTATATCCCAAATTTAGCATCTACAGATATTAATTTGTTTCGATCACTGGAACATTTCATGTGTTAGAACATTCAGAAAAAAAAAAGAAGTTAAAACCCAGCATTCAAATATTTTTTCAAGAGAAAGCCCAAATTTTTTACAAACTAGTAATCGAAAAGTTACTTTCCAGTTGTTACTTGTTTAAAATGAATATATATTGGATAAATGTTTAAATAAATTCCACTTTTATTTGTTTTTATACCCTTTCTTGTAAAATTGAATTACTTACTGAACACCTTAGTAATCAGATAAATTTAAATCACATTCGCTTTTACATACTTTCTGGTAAAACGTAACTACTTTATGAATACCTGAATATTTTTTCTTTTTTGAAAACGACAATAATAATGCGTATATTTATTTCATTTTCTATATCTTTATATCTTTGTGAATACATTGTTTGTTCTTTATACTTCCCACATCATATACTTTTAACTAAGCGATTGTTAATAGCGGACAATCTTTCTTTCTTTTGTCTTATAGCAATGGACCTAACGTTGAAAGGTGCAATATTCATTTTGATAGTAGCGGCCATCGTGAGCAGTACATCCGCTCGCAGAAAGAGGCAGCTTCCGGCTTATCTATACGCCAAAAACAGAGAGTAAGTTGCACGAATGACGGGCATTTAATTTTGTTTTGTTATTTCCTATCTGGGTTTTTTTTTTCCTTTTGTTTTGATTTTTGTTTTGCTTTTTGTTTTTAGGGAGGAAAATTCATTTTCATTAATCGGTTTCTTAATTTCAGTCAATCATGCGTTTTTCTAATTAACCAGAAATAAATGTCGTTCTAAAAGCGGGACGAGCAATAAATAATTCCATCCCAATAACTTACTGTTAGAAAAACTGCGTGTAATTTGAAAAATAATATTGTTAAATTTGTTTTAATTTGGGGAAAGAATAAATATACACAAATATTTGGAGTAGATAGACTTACTATCGCCCGGTTCACACTCCACCCATGTCTATTGAACAGGTGAAGAGGCGCACCCCTTGTTTCCTGTTTAGGATGTGGTTCCCGGCTTTCTTTCCCCTCCCCCCCCCCCCAATCTTCTTTCACTTTTTTTTACTTTTCTCTTTTTTTTGTTCTCAATTGGAGTATATGGACTTAGCTATCTCCCGGTTCACACTCCACCCACGTCTATAGAACAGGTGAAGAGGCTCATCCCTTGTTTCCTGTTTGGGATGTGGTTTCCGGCTTTCTCTTTTCCAAATCTTTTCACTCTTTTCTTTTTTCTTTTTTTTTTCAATTGGAGTAGATAGACTGAACTATCGCCCGGTTCACACTCCACCCACGTCTATTGAACAGGTGAAGAGGCCTATCCCTTGTTTCCTGTTTAGGATGTGGTTCCCGGCTTTCTTTTTTACCTATCATTCTACTCTTAAGTAGCCCCCTGCGCATCAGTGGCGTCACCGCCTTGCTTGGGGTGATATGATTAAAAAAAAAAAAAGTTATTAAACGGAATGCAGTCATTTCTCATTATCCACGTAGATTGATTATAGAAAAAACCGCAAATACCAAATTCCGCAGGTGCACAGGCGTCTTACATAAAATAGTGAAATATTTATATATGAATTTATATATATATATATATATATATATATATATATATATATATATATATATATATATATATATATATATATATATTTATATATGAATGTACCCCTGTCGGCAAAAATGACAGCAAAATATTTATGAATATTTTAGCTGTTTTTTGCAGATTCTCCCCCACTAGTTCATATTTTCTTGATATTGTTCAAACAATATCAAGAAAATATATATATATTCTTGATATTGTTTGAACATTATTTTTTATCGATACTCGTATTTGTTCAATAATAATGTTCAAACAATTCATTTCAAATTGTCGGTTGCTTATAACCAAATTTCGTTAATATATATATATATATATATATATATATATATATATATATATATATATATATATATATATATTCTTCACTACTCGACGACATAATTATTGCAAAAAATAATATAATAAATATGTATAAAGAGTAAACACGCTGGCCAAAGCTTTCATAACAGGTAATGAAGTTTATTAACTGGTAGTAAAGAGAATGAAGTGAACCGACTCTACCTCACTATTGTCGCTCTCTTTCTCCATGAGTGTGTCAGAAAAGAAATATATATATATATATTATGATTGAGCTCTCTAAAGAAGAAAATTTTGAAAACAGTTTCCACTTCTGCGATATATGCGTGACTTCAGAAATGAATTGAGTTCTTTCGGTGACTGGCGTGTGTATAAACTTCTTATATACAACACGTTGAAATTTCCCTTCTCCGATTCCATGTGCCTATGGCTTAGAGGGTAGCGACACCGACTGACACCAAACAATTCCAATGTCTAGGTCTATGGATCAGGTATAACAAATTTAGCAAAGTAAATAAGATTGTAACAAGGACCATGTTTCTTCGAATTATGTGGATTTGTATTTGTCTATATTTCTCTTGCAATATGAACTCTGCTAAAAACATTGTCAGAAGTCCCGGAATTTTACTTGCTGTTGTCCTCAATGATACGTGGTCCAGTGGATATAAACGTTGGTTAATTTCAGTGACTTGACTCAAAATGTTTTGGGGTCAATACAGGCTACAGCAGTGGTGAACAAATAACTTAGAGAGTCAGGTTAAAGGAAGATCCTTCCTACCAGAATCAGCTTCGCACAAGGAATAAGAATGATAAATGATATGATGATATACTCAAGTGATCGTTCAGTTCGAAATTCCTAGCAGAAATACAACGAGTGACACGTCGAAAAAATAATAACGAAGATGAGGACAATAGTCCGAATAATGTAAATTAATTACGGAGTTTTAACAACAGCAACAACTAAAATGAATAGCACATGTAACTCCAAGATAAAATTATGATAGAATCATAATGTTGATCTTCTACACAACTCCAAACAAAAGGTTAAGAAGGAAACCGTCAGCAATATTTGAAAGAACAATAACAGTAGCCTTGAGAAATCTATTTTCCTAAAAAATTGTTTTAAGAGAAATATTTTACAGATTTCAAATGAAAATAGCACAGGTCAATGAATGTCAAATGCTTCTCTATAAAGAAACGGCCAATATTACGATTACAATTTCCTTGATCGTTTCACCCCAATCAAGGCAAATTACAGGGGTTGAAATAGAGTAAGAATAGTGAGAAATACTGACGAAAGGCCAATAAGGAAACACGGTTTATGACGACAGAATATGGCAATTGACGTTGAATTTAAATTTTTAAACATGAAAGTTTTGTAGATGGAAGTGAAGCAAGAAGTTACCAGGTGAAAAGTGCGAGAAAAGAAACTGTTAAAATAGAAGTGACGGTTGCATCTTGCTAGTATTTACATTAGTGAAACCTAATTGCTAGTCTAGTAGCACGCTTAAATCCAGACACTAGGGGGAAAAGCTCACCAAAACAGTTGAAATATATTTGTAGAAAAAGAAAGAGGAATATCACATCACGAGATTGTAGTCGATATACTAAGTCAGGATCAATTACATTACAGCACTATCTTTGAATTTTGCCAATACTCTAGAAATATATAGAAAGATCACCAGACCAGATATGGCAGCAATATGCAATGCACGGACGAATGGTAGATTTATAAATGTACAATATGGATTCTGATGCGAAAACAATTTCTGGCAGAACACAATGAGCAAACTTGCCTAGCAGTAGACATAGTAATTGCTTCAATATAGTCACTTCCCTTCATGTTAGTGAAAAATATGAGCCCAAGAAGGTGTAGAGTGTTCCTGTCATGGTGTCAAACATCATCAAAGGCAATCAGAAAATAATATCTGTATTTGTTAAATGGAAGCAATTTCGTTATGGAGGCGTTTACATTTACAAGCCATTTCTTGCGCAAGTTACCCACTGATTGGGGGGCCTTTTCTAACATAGCTACCAGTTTTATTTTGTCAGGCCTGTCGGATTTACTTTTAAAACAGGAATAAATTTGTTGTGTCACCTGCATAAATACCTAGTTGGGAATTGATGACTCCGGAGAAGTCATTGATGAAGAGTAGGCCCGAGGATAGAGCCCTGGGTATGAAATGATCTGGAAGTGTGCCAGTTTAATACGTTCTTCATTGCACGATTTGTGAGGAACGATTGGATTAAGTCAAATATCTGTCCTTTAACATTGTAGCTTTAGAGCTTATGGAGAAGACCCGAATGCTAAAGTCTACCGAATGACTTTCAGATATCTAGAGCAATAACTAGAGTTTTGCCATTCTTATCAAAAGATTGATGGACAAATTCAGTAATGGCTGTTAGACCTTACGAAACGAAAGACATATTGTTCGTCCGAAAGAGGTCGTACGAATTAAGAAGCTTCACAAGTTTAGCGTTGATTTTAATCTCTAACTGATCTGAGGGGCAACCACATTTAATCGGAAAATCGACACCTGTGGTTTAAAAAAGACTTATATAAAGTAGATTTTATCATTAAAATCTTTCATGTATTCCCCTGTCCAATTCGAACTATAAAACCATTTTTATATCACTTTATGGTCAGTCAGTTAAGTGCCATACGTGATACACGCTTGGGCGATCATGTCTCAAAAGAGACATGACTGACTGGGCAGAAGATTATCCCGCAGTAGGTTGCCATTGCTTTCTGCTGTAGACTGGTTGAGGACCAAGGCTATAGAACGCAATCTGTCCTGCTATTTAACCCATAACTGGGAGGAAGAGACGGATTATTACCTTTACCAAGGGTATTTGCACGTAAGTGAATGCAATGAATTCAGCTGGAATTCGAACTCGGCTCCCCGATTTCTCGTTCCGCGCCGATATCCAATGCACCACAACGCACATCCGACTTTATGGTAAGTTTCGTAAATTCTCGGTAACTGCTATATATTACTTTCTAAAACTGAATATTATGACAACTATCTGGAGGCGATCTAATAACACACTGTATCTATTTATATATTGTCCTATCAGTCAGCTCCATTGACTCTTACTGGAACAGTTCATTGAGCGAACGATATCCAACAGTTCTTTGTCAGGAGAAAAATTCAAAGAAATGTTAATTATTTGTATATATTCGATAGGAAAAATAGTAGTGTCAAAAGTGATTTATAAAAAGTTTTGTTAAATACTTACACCTTCTGAATAAAAGCGAAACCAAGTGATTTTTAGCTTGCTAGCACGTACCTTTTGCTTGATACTTTTGTAAAATAGATATCCAGTATTATTTTTTATCAATCAAAACCGCCATCAGAATTAAACGATTTCCTTTGACTCCCCCACCCAGCACTACACATTTTTTACGGAATAGTTATTAATTTTTTCTAATAATTTTCTCTGCGATCCGAATATTTTGTTCATTGAATAAAATAAAGAAAATTTAGCCTTATTTTAGCAGTTGAAAAATTCATACTGGGGGAATTATTCTAGACGGTACTTGCATTTCAAAGAAAAGTGCATGGTGTCGATAGTATACTGTTAATAATAATAATAATAATAATAATAATAATAATAATAATAATAATAATAATATAAAAGAAAGCAGTAAACAATAATAAAAGAAGGCGGTAAATACAAACAAGATTTACATTTAGTAGATTATGTAGAAAAACAAAACAGAAGTCAAGAACCAACTATTGCGACAAAAAATATGAAAATGAAAGCCAAAGATAAAGTTCTTGAACAGATGAAACAACGCTGGCAAGACAAACCTCTGCATGGCCAATATCCAGAACGTGCCAATAAATCCAATGTTGATAAAGTTAATACTCATCTATGGTTACGTGCATCTGGATTAAAGTCTGAGACTGAAGGCTTTATTCTTGCAGCGCAAGACCAAGGTGTGTTCACTAGGAACTTTCAGGCAAATAATAGTGTGGATCCAAAATGCAGGTTCTGTGATAAACACCAAGAAACAATAGACCATCTAATGTTCTGTACTTGCCCCAAATGAATATAAAATCGTCACGATAGAGTGTGGCAACATTTACACTGGACAATGTCCAAACACTATGGAAAATCTGTAAACAAACACTGGTATGAACATTACCCAGCACCTGTTACAGAAATAGAAGATGTCACCATTCTATGGGATTACACCATATACACAGACAGAAAAATTGAAGCAAATAGGCCGGACATTATTGCTAAAAACGAGAAAGAAAAATCTTGTCTATTAATTGATATGGCTTGTCCAGCGGATTGTAACATAGCAACCAAGGAATTCAAAAAACTGTCAAATATATAAAGACCTGGAAATTGAAATAGAAAAAATGTGGAAATTGAAAACAAGAGTCGTGCCAGTGATAGTAAGTGCACTTGGAATGAAAAAATTGAACAAAACAACACATTGAAAGAATCCCTGGAAACCCCAGCTTAAGAGATATACAAAAAATTGTCTTATTAAGTACAGCCCACACACTAAGGAAAACTTTGTCTATGTAACGCTAATGATGATAGGGGAGATATAAAAAACATGAAATAGAGCCATAACAACACGCTACCACCTGCCTTAGGTCTTCCCACAAACTTTGTTGGTAGTGCGACCATAGCAGAAATTGAAATATGATGAGAAATGACAACATAATAATAACTGCCAACTATGAAAAATAGCTGACAAAACGGAGAGTAAACAAAATATAAGAGAAAAGGGAGCTATGAAAATATGACTATTGAAACAATAAAGTTTCATGATGCATAGAAAGAAGATTTTTCATTTATTCAATATACAATTACGAATCTTAGCCTCAAGTTTATTCGGGTAGTGTAACGGATATCGGCGTGTGCTTGTAACTTGCTTTCACTTTACTAAAAATGACTTTTAAAAACATCAGGGTAGAATGGACTCTTTAGCCTTGCTTGGCAACTGTATTAAGGGAAATAAAACTCCAAATATATTCGAGAAACCATTCCACTATCTCACCTAAAAATGAATGGACACTCAAAGATAGTAAACAAAACGAATTCGCGTGAATCTCTATCGGTTACGCCCTGAAGGGAAATTGCATTAACAAAAATGGGGGGGAAAAAAACTATCAAATCCTATGAAAGAAACAAAACAAAATGATCATTTTTCTTATCTAGACTCTTATTATAAAGGCTTCGCCACATCTCCCCATCTAACTTCCTGTACGTTTTTCCGCCTCCTTCAGTTTTCTTCTCGATGTTTCCCTTGTTCTTCCAACAATCCTTTCCCCGTGCTTCTCACCAAATCGTCCTTCTTTGTCGTTCGCCACATCTTTCGCGTGTTCTCTAATGAGAACACCGGCTCCTTGAACTCTTAAGGAGAGCCTGTTGAATTCATTGATTATAAACGCATGGTGCAAAACAGACATTATACCATCAAACAGCAGGCAATCATCATTGAACATAACCTCATCTTCTCATAACCAACAGTTCCTGCCTGGTAGCTGGTAGCCTGAAAATGTTCGCGTTTGCTAATGTCTATAGCATATTAATAACCAAAATATTTCTGTAATTGTAATCTATAGCATAGTATAAGACTTTCTCGCGCTATATATATATATATATATATATATATATATATATATATATATACATATATTAACACAGGTTTCATTGAATAATATAGACAAGTTCTGTCTATTTATTTTGTGTAAGATCCTTTCGTATGATCTGATTAGCTTGATAGTGTTGTCATGGAAAGACGACAAGAAATCGCAATAATTATTGATTTTTTTATCAGGTCTGAGCTTTTGGCTTACATAAGCCATTATCAAAGGATGAACATTTAATATTCAGTGAACATAGAACATTTAAATTATTAACAGAGTGGAGTTATACAGAGAAAATTAAACAGGTCCATTTTTTGCGTCGCACGTGGCTGCAGGCCGAGAAGGAATGGTGGTAGTGGGTTTTTGATCAAATGAGAATATAGTGGCATGAGGGGATTGGTCTGGGAACTGCTACTATATATATATATATATATATATATATATATATATATATATATATATATATATATAGACAGAAAATATAAGCAAGAACCAACAAAACTTTGTTGCTCTACCTTCTTATTGAGCGCTTTACTGTTAGGGTTTTCGTCTTGGGGTTTTTTCTTTCTTACGGGTACTTGACTTTTTGTTCATGTACTTCATCTGTTTCTTTTTTACTTCCCCCTCTTTTCCCTCCGAATTTGTTCCCGGTGGGTTATACAAGACGTTTTAAATTATAGCTTAATTTATAGTAGTTTTGGCAGAATTAGTTCTGTTACTATTGGTATTGTAATTACTATAGTTTATATATATATATATATATATATATATACAGAAAATCTAAGCAAGAGCCAACAAACCTACCACGGTTTCACCCTACGGATCGTCAGGGTAAATTGGCTCTAATTATTCTAAATTACATTACTTAGTAGTTTTCCGCTTCTATAATCAATATAACTTGAGACTTTCGGTCGGGTTTCAATCCTTGGTTAAAAGCAGTCGGAGTCTAATTTACCCTGACAAGCCGTAGGGTGAAACCGTGGTAGGTTTGTTGGCTCTTGCTTAGATTTTCTGTCTTTGTTGCTCTACCTTCGTACTGAGCGCTTTAGTGTTAGGGTTTTCGTTTTGGGTTTTTTCTTTCTTTCGAGTGCTTGACTTTTTGTTCATGTACTTCATCTGTTTCTTTTTTTACTTCCCCTTCTTTTCCCTTCGAGTTCGTCCTCGGTGGGTTGTACAAGACGATTTAAATTATAGCTTAATTTATAGTAGTTTTGGCAGAGTTAGTTCTGTTACTATTGGTATTGTAATTACTATAGTTAATATTATTTATATATATATATATATATATATATATATATATATATATATGTGTGTGTGTGTGTGTGTGTGTGTGTGTGTGTGTGTGTGTGTGTGTGTGTGTTATAATAGCTTGAAGCAGACTGTCAATGCTTGCTTGCTGTTGACTTCAATATACACTTTTACCCATAAATATAGCATACTTTTAAACTATATTTTCCTCTTTGATATAGATAGATTTTAAATGTAAATCATCTGCACAACCAACAGCAACATTGCCTGATGATGAGAATCTATCTCGAAACATAGAAATTTCCGTGTCGCAATGTACAATTAATTCATAGCTACATAATTATATTAAGCTCTATAATACTCGTTATATTGAGCACTGTTCATAATAAAATAAATGCCAGAGCACTCAAAATAAAAAAAAACATTGAGTCCTCATCACCTGGAATTATATATATATATATATATATATATATATATATACAGAAATGTATACCGAAGAAACTCGTGTATTACAGAAAATGCATGATATTTTACTACTTAGAAAGAATTGCCTGTGTATAGTGCGACACTATTTTTGCGCAAAAGTCATTTGAGAAAACTCGTACTAAACTTGAGTATATCCGGTATATATCGGGATAGATAATTCAGAACTTACATACATACATACATACATACATACATACATACATAATGTGGATAGAGAAGTGTTGGTATCATATCTGTCGGATATGGGTATGTGTTATAGATTAGATGTTATAATATCTTGGTCGGTGTAGAATTTTGCCATGAAATGTATTTTGCGCTAGGCAACGCAAATGTAAGATTTGAAATAAGATTTGAAAAATGGGAATTTTTAAAATGTTAAATGGGTGCAAAAATGCACGTGTGGATCTAGAATTTTTTTTTTTTTTTGTTTTTTGAATGGCAGGGGTCAGAAGGTCAGCGCATGTGGCAAGATGCACAGGATGTCACAGCAGTCGGGAGACAATTTTTAAAATGACGTTAGCTATCACATAGTGCAGTTTGAGTTTTTAGCTGAATTTTTAGTAGATATTGTCTGTTGAGGTTTTGACAGTTAAGAGAAGAGTCCAGTTTTCTGGCTGGTCCGTCTCATATGCGTATGTGTTCCGATCAAACCAAATTACCCACTCCACAATACAACCAAGTCACAGTTTTGTTGAAAGGATAAAAAAGCGCGAACCAAATATAATGGTATATTTTATTTACATTTTGAAGTCATTGTATTTAAAAAGTTTAATTTGTTATTTACCTGTGAATTGTTAAGAGGTATATATTCATCGACATTTATAAGAGACGTCATTTTAGTAGCAGTTTACTGTTGTCGACGACGACGAAGATGAAGAAGCGATTTGTTCCACCATTGAAGTGCTGAATATTTAAACTTCGTCGTCGTACTCGTCGTCGCAGTCATCGTTGGTCCTAGCAATGTTTTCGTAGAAGTCATACCCGACGAGCAAAAGGTCCTCGTTGAATGGGTTTATATATATATATATATATATATATATATATATATATATATATATATATAATTATATAAAAATCTTAATGATATTCCTTGTCTGTCATTTTTAATGAAACCTGTATAAAAGAGGGAATGTTACTCAAATACACAATATATGTGTGTGTGTGTGTGTGTGTGTGTGTGTGTGTGTGTGTGTGTGTGTGTGTGTGTCATTATGCATAGCACACGTTTGCTTATAGATTTATCTTTATATATGTGTTTCTGTGTGCATCTAAGTTCATATCGTATGAATGTATACATACTGACACATATATATTTACTAATTTAGACAGATATATGCCATACATATAGTTGTGTGTTTTGTGAAAATTGATATTCATATTTAGTTTACGTTGCAGCGTCTTTTTCTTTCTCAACATCTTGAAAGATATTTCTTTCATTCCTTTGATGTGTAAATGTATATACTTGCTTTCAGTCTATTTCTTTTTGGCACACATATACACATAGATAGATAGATAGATAGATAGATAGATAGATAGATAGATAGATACTAACAAATAAATAAACAAATAAGCAAAATAATAATAATCAACCATACAGACAAAGAAAGAAAGAAAGAAAGAAAGAAAAATGAATGTGCAAGCATAGTCTCTTTGGATTTTTCTGAATTTGTTACGTATAAAATATATTGAACCTACTGGATATATATTTAACGGAATATTATTTTTCAAAATATCAAACCAGCATGTTGAATATAATGAACACTATCTTTGTAGAATCAGAAATAAAAAATACTTTTTTTATTTGTCTTTATGGATGATATTGTGCATAATTGCTTTTCTAACATTTAAAAACTATTATATTTATTGTCTTATTAAATTGATGTAAAATATATATTATTTGTAGTTGTGTTCAATTTTTTATTCGGTGTTTTCAAATATTGCTATCACGCTTAAAAATACAATAGATGTGACAATGAATACCCAGGTAAAAACTGTTATCCTCTGAAAATGAATTGCAAAAAGCTCAACTTATATAAATAAAGTCATCTGTCAGAGAGTAATTGTTAGCAACGTACTCGTCAATCATTCTATATATAGTTGGTTCGATCATGACAGCTTACCAAACTAATCCTTTCTATTATAATAAATTATATATATTTTAACATATCACCTGAAGAAGAACAGTCAGTCAGTTAAGTGCCATACGCGATACACGCTTGGGCGATCATGTCTCGAAAGAGACATGACTGACTGGGCAGAAGATTATCCCGCAGTAGGTTACCATTGCTTTCAGCGGTAAACTGGTTGCCGACCAAGGCTATAGAACCCAATCTGTCCTGCTATTAACCCATAACTGGAAGGAAGAGACGGATTAATACCTTTCCCAAGGGTATTTGCGCGTAAGTGAATACAATGGATTCAACTGGAATTCGAACTCGGCTCCCCGGCTTCTCGTTCCGAGCCGATATCCACTGGACCACAACGCACATCCAGAAGAAAAAATGATAAATTTTTGTGTAGTCATATAATGCTTTTATAAACTATTGTAATAATAAAATTACTCTCTCTCTATCTCTCTCTCTCTCTCTCTCTCTCTCTCTCTCTCTCTATATATATATATATATATATATATATATATATATATATATATATATATATATATGCTTATAAAAAAAACTTAAATTTTCTTAAATAGGGTGGGCATTACAATGTATAAATCTAACACCTATCTCATCAGCAGAATCAAGAAATAGAAAAAAGAAAAGAAAAAGAGGCAGATCATTGTTAATATTTAATATTAATAGGGTCTTTGGGATTTACCTCCAAACCGATTTTTCGGTTTTATGATAGATAGATAGATAGATAGATAGATAGATAGATAGATAGATAGATAGATAGATATTGCTGTAGAGTAAGTGAAACTCTTCTTCTTTTTCCATGTGTAGTGTCCCTTCAACACATGGGCAATCATGGTTCTCCACTATTCTCTGTTCTTTTTAACTTAGTAAAATTTGCCTTCTCTCTACCACTTTTAATTCCTGTTTTGTTAACCATTTATACAAGCTCGTTAGATAAGTTCTGCGCTGTTTTCCTTTATGACGACGACTCACATGAAACAAGATTCCATAGATTGAGAGAACCACACTGAGAGAGAAAGAAAGCCAACATATGCTCAAATACATGTTTATAAATAGACTTTGTGTTTTATTATTAACAATAATAATAATACTAATTTGCTTCTGCTCACTATTTTTCGCTTAATCTCCCGTAACGTTTCGGTGGTACCAAGTTGGGATAGATATGATTCAAAGGAAAAAAAGTCGGTGATTGACACTAAAATCTGTAGTATATTTTGGGAGAATATTTTTAGAATATATCAGCCAATTTTATTGCTGACAATATCTGCTAGTCTACATTGTTGGTAATTATTTTCACATATGTTTTCTCATCCCATGCCAATTCAAAACACAAAATATTTGTGACTGTGTTTGTGACTCTCCATATCATTTAAAAAGTAAACCTTCCTTCCTCTTCATTCTTCCATTTGTGTGTTTCAGATTCTGACATTTCAGAGTCTTGAGAGATGATTCCAAGTTAAGGAAAAGATGATACGCTCAGTTGAATTGTAATCTGTGTTAGCAAGTGCTGGCATTCATTTTATTTTATTTTATTCCCGTACTAAACGATTCGCCTAATTCCAGGGTTAGCGATTTTTTTAAATATATATATATATATATATATATATATATATATATATATATATATATATTAAAGTGGTACAATGGTTAGCAAGCTTGTCTCGCTAGAACTATTTCAATTCAGTAGTGAGTTCGATCATCACTGGGCGCTCCATACTTTCGGCCTTGTGCCATATCTAAGCAGCGCTTAGTAAATTACTATATATATATATAATCGTTTCACCCCGATCAAAGCATTTCACTGCCACTATTGCGCAGGGGGTTACATAGAGAGGATAGTGGTGAGAAAGAATGGTTAGATATAGGAAATGTCAGAAGGAGGGTGATAGACGGGTAAAGATACCGAGAATCAGGGTTGGGTAGATGGTGAGAGTGTTGGGAGAATAGATGCAAGTTAGTGTGATAGGAGGTGTCTATTGAGCCTTACATTTAAACTCCTGTCGGGAAAGCAGACATGTGGAAGGGAATTCCACGGGCGGGAAGCGCGAGAAAAGAAGCTATTGGAGTAGAAATTACGGTTACATCTTATCTGTTTCACTGCAAAAGGGTGGGACCTAGTTGCTAATCTAGTATCTCGTGTAAATTCGTACCTAGGCGGCACCAATGATCTAAGTTCATCGGAGCAGAAGCCGTGAAAGTATTTATAGAAGACTTGTCTTAATTCCTTCGATGAGACACTGCCATTGACAATCTTATATCTTAATAAATAAAAATAGTGAGTTTTCGGTCTGGTAGATGGAGTCATATGTTAGTTTTAACGGTTGGTTAAAAGAAACACACGACACAATGTTAGTTTATCTTCGTAAGCTTGATGAAGATTAAAAAGCAGAAGTCGTGCTGGTTTTATATTAGAACCAACCCAACACAAGTGTCGAGAGTCGCACATGGTAGGAGGTTTACTGAATCTGGGTGTGTGATATGAGTGAAAGACGAGATGGTATGAAGTGAAGATTATGAGAATAAGGAAGATATAGCGTTCGACCCTTGACTTGAAGAGGTTAAGACTGTGGTATTCAATCCCGGGGGTATCTCTTCTACAAAGTGGCAATTCTTGAGTAAAAATGAGTAGAACTTACTCCTTGCTCGCGGACGTACCATATTTTGTCCCAATTTAAAGTTATGAAATAATAGAGGAAAAGAATGGAGCTCATCTGAATATGTCCTTTAAAAATAGTGATAGGTTAGCGCTTGTGGGAAACAGGCTGATTGGTAAAGGCAAGACAACGTAATCGATTTTGAACTTTATTAAATCTGAAAGGGGAGGATCGAGTAGCTCCAGTTGAGATGAGGCAGCAATGCTCTACTCTTAGACTAATCTGACTCTTGACAAAAAAAGGCAGATATATTAGAGCGATAGAATAAGCTGATCATGTTTCCAGCATCTTTGACAATAGATTGTATATACGAGTTTTACTTGAGATGTGGAGTGAGCTTGGATCCCGATAGAAGTGCAAAGCATCGAGACTCATCAAGAGTTCAGTTGCTACTGCTTTGACATTTCTAGGCAGAAAGCAATTTTGTTTTGGCGCGCGGTATAGGGAGCCTTTGACAGAAGATCTATGATTTAAGGTTTGTTGTAATGGAGCATGTCCCTTTTTTTAATCATAAAATCGATCAGAGGTTCAAAAATGGCAGCTTTCATGCAATCACGGAAAACATATAATGGCCTCCAGTCAAGATACTAGTTTCTTTTTGACATCAACTCTAATATCTTTCTGATACCTGCTGGTCTTTGAATGTGTGGTTAGTGTAATGGATATTGGCTCAGAAAGTTGGATCGGTGAACAGAGTCAATTTTTTTTCATTAGTATGGCTGATGCTAACCTCCAGGAAGTGCCTCGGTTCGCCTTCTCAGGCTAACGTTCCCAAGTGACATGAAGCGGAAAGATTATATTGAATCCATTGCTAGCTCAGCTGCTAAGAAAGTTGTGTTGTTCGAGACAATTCTTCTTTCCAGAAACAACCTTCTTCTTCTTCTTCTATGTGCCCTGTCCCTTCAGGACGTAGGCGATCATGGATCTCCACGTCTCCCTATCCCTTGTGGCTCTTAGTATGTTTGCTCCTGTTGCTCCTGGCAACCCCCGTTCCGTCATCCACCTGATCAGGCCCTGCAAATATGTTATCCGCTGCCTTCCTCTGTCTCTCCTTCCTTCTATCTGACCAGTCAGTATCAGGTTCTCCAGGCTTTCCTTCCTCATTGCATGTCCCAGGAACTTCAGTTGTCTCTTCCTGATGCTCAGCATCAATTTCCTTTTTGTTGCCATTCTTTCTAACACTTCGTCGTTGCTTGTATGCTCAGTCCACGATATCTGTAGCATCCTTCTGTAGAACCACATTTCGGCCGCTTCCAGTTTTGTCCTCATTTTCGATGATATTGTCCAGCATTCACAGCCGTACTGAAGAACTGACATCACGTAGCAGTCTAGCACTCTTTTCTTCGTTTCTATTGAGATCTTCCTGTGTGTTAGTATTTTGCTCATCTTCTGGAACGCGTCCTTTGCCATGCCAATTCGCCTTCGGATCTCCGTGTCGCACTTTCCATCTCCTGTTAGAACACTTCCTAGGTACTTAAATTCTTGGACTTGTTTGATTCTGTTATCCCCCACCTGTATTTGGCATTTTGGGTTGTATCTTTTGCTGATGACCATGCACTCAGTTTTCTTAAAGTTTATTTGTAGTCCCATCTTGTCACTCTCCACTGCTACTTTCTGTATGAGATCTTGCAGTTTCCTTTCCGTGTCCGCAATCAGTACTGTATCGTCCGCGTATCTTATGTTGTTCAGGTTGTGGCCTCCAATAATAAATCCTGGTGTGTCATCTAGGGTCCTCAAAATATTCTCGCTGTATAGGTTGAACAAATCCGGTGAAAAGACACAGCCTTGTCTTACGCCTTTTTCTATCTTTGTGTATCTACTGAGGTCGTTACCTGTCCGTATGCAGGCCGTTTGCTGCCAGTAGAGATTCTTGATTATTCTTATATCTTTGCCGAAAATGTCGAGGTTTCCTATCATTTCCATCAATTCTTTGTGTCGTATTTTGTCGAATGCTTTCGCGTAATCAATGAAGCATAGGTACAAGTCTTTCTTCATTTGTAATGCCCTTTCAGAGAGCATCATTTACCCATGCTTAGAATTTTTTCTCGTCCCCAGCATATGTTATCCCCCGGGTAAGTGGCTAGTTGCATCATGTCGGGCTAACGTTCTCTGGTGACATGAAGTGGAAAGACTATATTGAATCCATTGCTAGATCAGCTGCTAAGAAAGTCGGTTTACTGTGTCGTGCGAGATGATTTTTCTCCTCGGAATCTATTTTACATATCTATAAGTCTACCATTCGTCTATGCTTGGAATATTACTGCCACATATGGTCCGGTACCCCAGTTATTTACCTTGAGTTCCTTGATAAAGAAAAATCAGCAATATTATTGGCTTTGGTCTGGCGACTCGGCTTCAGCCTTTTACCCACCGCCTTAAGGTTATCTCTCTATGTGTTTTCTATAAATACTTTTATGGTAATCGAGGTCCCATCAATTTACAGTTGAACTGGCTAGATGTAGCTGTAAGTTCTATGATAACAGTCTCCTTTCTCGAGCTTCTCGCTTGTTGAACTCCCTTCCGGATCCATGCTCTCCATCTAACATTAATCTGTAAAAAAATTTAATCCAATGCTAATCGCTGTCTACTGATTACTCTTTACTCTTTTGCTTGTTATTAACGTTTCTGTTGCTAATTCTTCCACAGCCTGTAACCTTTTAGTATTATCGGTCGTACTGCCTTGCTTGCGGGGGGGGGGGATTAATTAAAAAAAAGCAAAGCATACTTACTTATAAACAGCAGGTCCCATACCATAATAAAAAATAATGGCTGACCACATGCTGCAGTTGAAACCTATGGTAAACCGCATATTTTTCAATAAAATATTAACGCCTTTACCATTCTTCTATAGACAAACCCCCCTTTGCGTTTAGATACGTGGGTTGTCTAATTTATTACTTTCCATGTGATTTACGTTCATCTCTCGGCTCATCATTCACGTGGGCATGAAATTTGTAAACAGCGGGCAAGAAAAATAACATTTATCGTTTTCATTAACCTCATCACGATATGTGAGCAGCAGAAACAGAAAAGTATCCCCTTTTCCTTTTATTATTAGTAGTATTGTTATTTTTGTTGTTGTTTCGATGTGTTTTTTTTATATAGGTTTTGATTTAAAAGGTTTAGATCATTCTTACACGAGTGCAAATGTATGACACAACCGGTAAGAAATTAGCTCACGAGACAAAAGTAAGGGTTTGTTAGACTTTCTCGCTAAATATTACTCTCCAAAATAAGATTTTTCGTCAAACATTCGATGTAAAAAGTGATTTAAATAGAACACGAAATAGTCGCATATTTTATTATTAAATCACGTAGCAAGAAAGATAGTGACATTTTAAACGCAAGTATCATCGAAAATGAGGGCAAAACTGGAAGCAGCGGAAATGTGGTTCTACAGAAGGATGCTGCGGATACCGTGGACTGAGCATGCAAGCAACGATGAGGCGTTGGAAAGAATGGCAACAAAAAGGAAATTAATACTGAGCATCAGGAAGAGGCAACTGAAGTTCCTGGGACACGCAATGAGGAAGGAGAGCTTGGAGAACCTGATACTGACTGGCCAGATAGAAGGAAAAAGAGACAGAGGAAGGCAGCGGATAACATATTTGCAGGGCCTGATCAGATGGATGACAGAACGGGGGTTGCCAGGAGTAACAGGAGCAAACATACTAAGAGCCACAAAGGATAGGAAGACGTGGAGAACCATGATCGCCTACGTCCTGAAGGGACAGGGCACATAGTAGAAAAAGAAGAAGAAGTAGTAGTAGTAGTAATGGGTGTATTTCTAATCGTACCAAATCCATCTGGTCTCGACAAATCTGAAAATATGTTTCTTTACTAACAACTTGATTGCTTTAATGCGTTTATGCCAAGGAATGAATTGAATTTACAAACAATAGACATCAATCTATAATCATGAAATTTCTTACCAGGAAGTATTATTGTAATTATTATGCTTACATAACACAGGTGATCAGCTGATGTTCTCACACGTAGCACTTAATGTGACTTTTCAGTCCAGCTTGTGATAAGCAGACATAGCCACATTCCTTACAAACTCATTGAGTCACAGCTAAAGCAATATAATCTCCCTATTTCGCTGCATATTTATTTCATACAATTTATCTCGGTTGATACATTCTTCAGTATGTTACGGAAATTAACGAAGATTAACAAAATGGTTATAAACAAACCGACAATATGAAATTATTTGTTTGAACATTATTTTTTATCGATACTCGTATTTAAGTACATATTCTGTTTTATAATCAAACAGTATAATATATTCATTTCTACTGGCCTGATTATTTACGGTAATTTGTTGTTACGAAAATGTGTGTCATTTGGCTGGATTCGAACCTGCGACCCCTATCCAAATAGGGGAAGTCACCAATTGACCTGGCGCGTCTTAGACCTCTCGATCACGAATGAACAACAGTCTAAACGAAGTCAAATCAAGCCTATATAACACAATTTTCGATTCATCGTAATAACTATATCTGCTCTGAAATGTATCGTAATCTCAACAAATGTAAACATGTTATGGAAATTAACGAAGATTAACGAAATAATTATGAACTTGATTTGACTTCATTTAGAATCTTGGTCTCTGAGTATCTGCTAAAATACGAGAAGCGATCAAAAATAATGTTCAAACAAATAATTATTCAGTATACTGAACTGATAAAAAAATAGATTCTGTCTCCTTAGGTTTTAGAGCATTCGATTAACAATTCTCTCAACAACTTGCAATTATGATTATAATTAATAGTAGTAGTAGTAGTAGTAGTAGTAGTAGTATTCTTGGAGTTCATTCCTTATTTTTGATCAACGCTGCTTAATTATTGATGCAGGATGAGAATTCGGAGAACCTAGTCCGGTTCGTTACATTTATTTACACATAAAAACTCTTGCAAAACGTATGAATCCGACTTGCCCCCTATCTATGGGTTAAACAGTAAAACTAGTATGTATAAACATTATGGCTATTCTCAAAAGAAATTGTTAATGCACTCAGAAAAAAAGAATTATTCTTATAATACAAAATAAATTTTGGCTTTAAATAACCCATACAAAATTAGTAAATCGTAAAAAAAAAAGACAAATCAATAATTAATAACGTGATAAAAAGCAAGAGAAATCAAATGAAAAAATAAGTAGTATATCCATTGGCTTGTGATTTTTGCTAGTGACCATTTAGTGTTAGAATTAATAGTCCTTTCTTCTCGCTTTTTATTACAGTCTTGTCAAATCATTTTTTGCTTTAGTTTTCTTTCTGAGTCTGCAGTCAATACAATGTTCTTTACAAAGTAAATAGTATAGTTAAATAAAGAAGACAAGAGGAAAACTATATTTTACTCACCTACGCGTTTCGTCCTGTGATAAACTTTATTTATTGTATATATGTTTGTGTGTGTTTGTGTGTATGAGAGAGAGAGAGAGAGAGAGAGAGAAAGAGAGAGAGCAAGCTATACATAAAAATGTCGGCTCGACATAAAAATCATATCCTTAAAAAAAAATGATCTTTAAATGTGGTTCGGTCGGAGAATTTTTCAACATCCTCCCACCTGTATATATATATATATATATATATATATATATATATATATATATATATATATATACGAGTGAAAAGTTCAGAAGAAAAAGTTCTCGAGAGCGCCGCTATCCAGTAATACTAAAACATCAATTTGCGCCCCGGATTTTTCCCAATCCCACCTTTACTTATGGAAATTATACTAAAACAGACTAACATGCATAATAAAAATTTCAAAGAAAACGGTTGAATTCCCTTCATTTTAATATCTCGTGACTTTGCACTAAACATGAAGAAATTCTAAAAACTAAAATATTCTGTTAATCTTTTGAAATGATTTGTGGGCGTCTTTGGGGTTACCAACACTGTTTGTTTATAGATACGTAATTTAGAATAAAGTTCATTTCATTTTTTTTTTTTTTTTGCCTTGATAAAGTCCGTCACAGGACGAAACTCGTAAGCGATTTAAAATACAGTTTTCTTGTTACCTTTATTTTATTTAACTATATATATATATATATATATATATATATCCAGGTGTAAAGAACCAACAGTTTTACAATTTCGAGTTCTCCGGTATTTAATTTTTTTATAAAAGTTCTCAATACAACAAATAATGTAGGGCATAATATAATTAAATTTGTTTTTTATTGATATAGTAAACAATATCATTTTTCACAAAAGAAAAAAAAATATTTCCAACAGCGCCTTGAAAATGTGGTGAAAGAAATTAAAACATCTGATGAAATATTCATGAAATCGAATAAAACAACTAATTTCTATGAAGTAACGACAAAGGAATACAAAACTCTGATTATGAAAAATTTAACAAAGAATTATAAAAAAGTTTATAAGAACATAGATAATTTAGTCGATAATATAAATACTTCTAGTAAAATAAACACTGAGAAACTGAAAATAAGTGACAGAGTAGCAAAACTCAGCACATAGGAGGGTTAATATCACTATAAAAGATCACAAGCAAAATTTTAATACAAATCCTACCACTAGGATGATAAATCCCACAAGACCGGAGATAGGAAAAATTCGTAAAAATATACACGAAAGATGAAAAAAACAAATTATGGGATACCTTGTATTAAAATTATGGAAGTATACCACCAATGTAACAAATTGCTTTTGCAATATGAAAAAAACAACCGTACTTTTATCCAATTCGATATTGAAGAGTACTATCCATCGATATCAAGGAAACTACTTGTTACAGCATTAGAATTTGCCACTATTTTTTCGGATTTATCGGAGGAGGAGATAAACATAATAATTAATGCAAAAAAATCTGTTCTCATTCATAAAAAGAACAGTAGAGAAAGATTCATTCCAAGGAAAACAATTTGGATATAACAATGGGATCTTTAGACTGTCGATTCTTCAAATCTGGTTGGCTTATTTGTTCTATATAGTCTTAAAGCCTATAAGGATATAAATAATAAAGATATTTGATTATACAGGGATTATGGCCTTTTGATAGTGAGGAATGTCACGAATTTTAAAATAGATAAAATTAGAAAGATAATATATAGAGAATTTAAAAACCTTAATTTAAAAGTGACTATCAATACAAATATAAAAAAGTAGATTTGTTCGATGTTTCATGGAAGACAGAACAAAGAAAATTGTTTCATAGAAATTACTTTCTATGCAATCTCATTGAAGTGAAGATATATTAGAAAAAAATCAATAGTCAATGAATATATATATATATATATATATATATATATATATATATATATATATATATACTATTCAAAATAATAACTAAATAGATTCTGCAAGTATCTAAGTTTTAAATTTATACTAAGATAAACTTTAAGAAAAACCATTAACAAACAGAACCTAATTCGGTTACAATCCGGCTCACTAAGGCGTTGGATAAGAGGGGGGAAAAAAAGAAATCCGCGGAATAAAGACAAGACATACGATACTCCGCAGTAAAGAAAAAAAAAACCCAAACGGAACCAACCACAAAAAAAGAAAGAAAAAAAAAAGAAAGAAAAAGAAAGAAAAAGTGCTCGATACAAAGTACAAACGAAATGCAAAAGTAGAGCAAAGACACACAAAGAATCTCAAGCTAGCCAAAACCTACCGCGGTTTCACACTACTGCTCGTCAGGTCAAAGGCCAAAACCAAAGATTAACCAATATATATATATATATATATATATATATATATATATATATATATATATATATTATGAATTATATTTTAGAACATGTACAAATTTTTTATATATCCACTACAAATCGTACATTTGTTTCGACAAAGAAAAGTATATATACCAACCATATAAAAAACAAATACAAATCCTTTATATATTCACCCAAAATCTAACCATCCTCCATCCATTATTAAGCATGTGCCCTCATCCATAGAATACAGAATTAGTAGAAATTCAGCAAATGAGGAGTGTTTAATAAGCATATTAATTTTTATAATACTGCCTTAAAAAAATAATGGATATAAAAGCCCAGATATCAAATATGTAAAAAAGAAGATCAACTCACGAAGAAAAAATAGGAATAGAAATATTATTTGGTGTACACCCCCTTTCAACTAAATGATTAGCAGTAAATTAGGAAAAAAATCCACGATTTGATTAAGAAACATTTTCCGAATAATAATCCATTACGTAAGACTTTCAATAAAAATACTCTTGAATGAAGTTATAGTTGTATGAATAATCTGGAAAAAATTATAAAAATCATAATAATATCTTAAATAAAAATTTAAACCTAGTTGAAAACAAGAATAATCCAATAACTGAGGTTAACAATTTGGACAATAATAAATGTAATTGTAGAAACCCTAAAGAGTATCTTTTAGAAAACAGGTGCCTAGCAGAATCTATTGTCTATCAATTTACTATTTCTTCTGTAGAAAACCGTAGTAATATAAAGATTTATGCGTGTAGTACTAAGAACTCACTGAAAAATGATTTTATCAACACATGTCTTCATTTAATAATAATAAGTACAGAAATAGAACATCCCTATCGAAATATTATTGGTATCTAAAAGAAATAAAATAAAACACCCACAAGAAAATGAAAAAATTCAAAATAGCTAGAATATGTAAGTCTTTAAATGACCCATGCCCCTTGTGTCTAAATGAAAAACTATATATTATTAAATTTCTTAAGAATATAAATCTATTAAATAAACGTAATGAAATAAATGTCACGTAAATATTGCAAAATGTTCACCTTATAATATGGTTAAAAAGATTTTTCTTAAAAAATAAAAAAATGTTTATTAACTTACATATAACTAAAAATGCGTTTTATATTATGAAAGAATAATAATTAAATGAATATTAAAATAATTAAATGAATATTAAAATAATTAAATTGATATTTAAAATTTTAATAATTAAATAGACATTTTTTTAAAATTGTATTATGATATTGAGAATTGTATTAGAAAATTAATTATATAATAGGTTTTATAAAAATACTAAAATGAATTTAAAATTTTTTAATAAATAAATAGTTATTTACAAATTAAGAGTTTTAGAAAAATTAGAATAAAATGCATTCTGAATCGTAATAAAAATAATATAATTACACTCAAAGGTCCCTTTAAGTTAGATCAAAAACATAAAATGTTTTCTTTCTTTTCATTTTGTTTTAGAAAATGATGAAATACAGAGAAAACTAAAAGAAAAGAATTTGTAACAATAAAGAATACATCAACGGAAATGGAGTCTAGACAGGGGTTTTGATCAACTGACACTTTTGCCGTTAAGATTGAAAAAAGAAATCTTGTATTCCCGAAAAATATAAACTTTTTTTTCTCAAATTTAAAGTGAATCTCTAGTCTGATTCGTTAATTTGAACACACACATACATTTTTCTGTCTTCCCACATCCATAAATAACAAACGTATTGTTTCTTATATTCAAATGGAAATCATTTTCACAACAATGATCTAACATGTCGAGGTAAAAATCTCGAAACATAGAAATTTCCGTGTCGCAATGTAAACTATATTAATATTAAATAAAAAATAAAAAACAAATTTATATATATATATATATATATATCCGAGTGAGCATACTAACATTAAATTTTGCCTCTTACATTAAATCTTTACTATTACACACCAGAAACTGTGATCTAATTTAAAATTTAATAGAAAAAATCGATTTCCTAAATCCAAAATTAAGGTTAAATATACAAAATTAGATTAATTATAAAAACTTTGCTTAAATACAAAAATATTCTATAGTTGTACAAATAAACGGTCAGTCCATTCCCATCCCTCCCCACCCCTTACACCTCCCTACTCTGCTCCTCTAAGAAATCCAAAGGATAAAGTCTGGTCGCAATATCATAAAACTTACATATTATCGGCTAATGTTAAATCTGTCTACAAAATTCCCAGACACTCATTAATCAACTATATTCACTACCCACCCCACTTTCTACAAAATTCAAACGGAAAATTCACAAGACTTATTCCCTTATCACTAACCCCCACCAACATCCCACACACAACTCACCAAATATAAGAAAAGAGGCAGAAAAGAGGCTTTCCATTCCTGTCCACACTACCTGATGAGACATTGTAGTTTCAATGTCGAAACAAATGTACGATTTGTAGTGGATATATAAAAAATTTGTACATGTTCTTAGAAGGGAATTTATAAACAAGTGCCGCCATAGGGCGGATTTTAAAATTTAACTTCTAATTTTTAATTTTTAAATTCTATATTTTTCTATAATTTTTTATTATTTTAAAAAATTTTTTAATTTTAATTTTAATTTTTTTTTTTTTTTTTTTTTTTTTTTTATGTGTATGTTTGTGTGTGGATGTGCATATTTGTATATATGTATTTATGTATGTGGGCTATATGTTATTTTGGAAAAAAAATTTTCTTAGCTATGTAAATGCTCCTTTTCATAATATTCATTAATATGTATGTGTGAGTGCATAAAGAATATATATATATATATATATATATATATATATATATGTGTGTGTGTGCGTGTGTGTGTATATGTGTGCATGTATGTGTACACATGTATATTATGTCTATGTGTGTGCGTGTGTGTGTATATGTGTGCATGTATGTGTACACATGTATATTATGTCTATATGAATTTTTTGTATATAGGTGTGTACACACACATGCATATATATGTATATGTGTGTATGCGCATGTATATGTATATTAGTGTGTAATAAATTGAATGTATGTGTGTGTATGTGTATGTATATATGTATTCTTATTCGTTAAATGGTGTGTGTGTGTGTATATATATATATATATATATATATATGTGTGTGTACTTCTATTGATATGTATATATAATAATTGTAATTTTTTTTTTTTTTTTTTTTTTTTTTTTTTACCTAGTATTGTCTTTATTTAGTTTAATTTCAAATGACCTAATTTTTTTAAAAAAATAATTTTATTTCAAATCCTATATCTTTTTATTCCCTTTTATCAATAATTTATGCCTTTTTAAGTAAAGGCTTTTTTTAATACTTCAACGTTTTGGGGAAATTAGATTTTTGAATTTGTCCAGCGTCTGTAATATTTAAAAAAAATTTTTTTCTTTAGTTTCTTTCTTTTTCCCTCCCTTCCTTCTTTTATCTCTCTTACCAACTTTTTTCCGTGTTGCTTTAAATGATTCAACACGGGGTCTGTTAATTTTTAGTTACATTCTCCCCTTTTTTTTGCAAACCCAGACGATGTCAATTTTTTTTCTTTTCTTATTTATTTGATTTTATTCTATCCTTTTCTTTTTCTTTTTCCTTTTCTTTTTCTTTCCCTTTATTTTTATTTTTATTTTATTTTTTTTATTTTATTATTATTTATTTTTTAATTTCTTTGCAATCTATTTAAAAAGGAAAAGTAGACTAATTTTTCTCCAGTTTCTGAAAGGTTTTTTTCTGTTGCTGAGGTGATGTGTCGCTCCCCGTGGGGATCGTCATATCGAAATGGCCATTCAACATCTTTGAATTAATCCTTTTTTAATATATATATATATATATATATATATATATTCATTGACTATTGATTTTTTCTAATATATCTTCACTTCAATGAGATTGCATAGAAAGTAATTTCTATGAAACAATTTTCTTTGTTCTGTCTTCCATGAAACTCTTTCTTATAATATTATTGAAAAGCTACATCAGAATATGGCTATAGAATCAAAAGTAATCGACATCACAGTCGATAAAAAAGCTGATATGGTTGCCATTTTTTCTTGTCAGACCGTCATGTCTTTTAGAAGCAACTTATCCGGGTTCATTTAGGAAAAATAATTCTGCTATGAAATTCAGAATATAGCCCCGAAATAACCAATTTATCACTAAATTTATCATACGAGATTGTGCCATGTTTACTCAAGGGAAATGAACACTTTTTACATATATATGCATACATAAACACACACGCTGTTAGATAGATAGATAGATAGATAGATAGATAGATAAAGAAGAGGACAAAGATAGATAGATAGATAGATAGATAGATAGATAGATAGATAGATAGATAGATAAAGAAGAGGAAAGATAGATAAAGATAGATAGATAGATAGATAGATAGATAGATAGATAGATAGATAGATAGATAGATAGATAGATACTGCCTGACTGATTGACTGAATGAAATAATTAATTATAAATTAAATAATTAATGAGTGACTGACTGTAATTAATCTTTGAAACATTTCTGATGTAATATTTTTCTTTGCTAAACACAATATGTCTTATTTTTATTATATATATATATATATATATATATATATATATATATATATATGCAACATTTTTAATTAGAATCAGAAAGAGCTAATTTTTATTTCTTGGACACATAATGACGAACATAAACTTGAGGAAGTTGACACTCAGAGGGCATACTTCCGGTGTGTGAAGAGTAGAAGAAAGCAGCTTGTAAAATAACTAACGATGTCACTTGAGTAACCCCAGGGAAGAGTCTATCGCATTTTTACTTTTGTGGAGTTAAATCAATGTCACACAACGTTTTCTTAAGATGTTCCAAATGATTGTAAAGCTAACTTTTATACTTCTAAGAATATATATATGTGTGTGTGTGTGTGTATGTATGCATTGGAATGAAACTTTGGAATTTTTGAAGGGGTGGAAGCAAGGGTAATTAAATTCACTGTCTTATAAAGTCAGAAACTTGATATTGGTTTCGGCAATTCAAACAGCATCACCAACCGTGACCACTGAAATATTGACGGCATTAGTAACAGTAAACTGAAGAGGGCACAGTGCCCCAGAGAAAAGATCGTCCGGTACTGTCAGAATTTCTTTTTTCTTTCTTTCTTTTTCTTTTTGTTTGTTTTTTCTTCTTTGTTTTTCTTTCTTTCTTTCTCATTACTGTTCTCCAATCTATTTCCATTCGATTTTTTCATATTGTTATTTTTTCTTTCTAATCCACTCTCACTCTCTTACTCTCATTCAGTTTTACTTACTCTCCCTCTCTGTCTTATTCGATGTTACTCTCTTTTCTTTTCTTTTTCGGTCAAATAGAGATTTCTCACGACCTTATTTGATTATTCAGACATGATTTTAATCTATCACTCAATTTCTCTCTATCTCTCTCTCTCTTTCTCTCTCTCTCTCTCTCTCTCTCTCTCTCTCTCTTCCGATTTTTCCCACCCATTATTTGATTCTCCCTTTTATGCACTCTATCACTCTCTGTCTTATTCAATTCCATCTCTCTTATTTTAATTTCTCTCACTCTCTCTATGTCATATCGATTTTTCTCTCTTATTATTTTATTGTCTGCTTCACTCACTCACTCACTCACTCTCCCTCTCATTCCCTTTCTTTCTTTCCTACTTTCTCTTTCTTCAGTTTTTCTCAACTTACTTTTTTTTCTCTCAGTCTCTAAACTACGTTATTACTTTAATTTCCTTCTCCTTTGTATTATCACATCTATTTTTCCTCTATGACTGTCTCGATATTCCTTCCATCCACTTCAACATTTTTTTTTTTTGTCAATCTGTAAATTTTAACCATATCAATTTCCTCAACGACCTAATTTTAAGGAGCAACTTTACTATTTTTTATAAGTCCTTCTCACCAACTTCTCTCGGCTGAAGTCAACTGGAACCGACATAGCGAAACAATCAACTCTCAATACGTACACACGGAGGTTGGGCAATTTTTGGCCTTGGCCCGGGCGTACACGCTCGGGTTCTCCACCATAAACTCGACCTTGTGTCGCATCACATCTCAGTGGGGAAACGAGGTAAATATCCATACACGCATGTTTCACAGATAGAGATGTTGGGAGTTTAGATTTGTGGTATATATATATATATGTGTGTGTGTGTGTGTGTGTGTGTGTGTGTGTGTGTGTGTGTGTGCGCGCGCGCTTTTTAGGCATTATTTACATGCGGGATATTTCCCATGTCTTTGTTGTTGCTATTACGTTTCAGTCGTTGTGCCCTCCGAACTTCATTACATTATTGTTAACTGTTGTGGATTCTGGTTGAGAAACCACACAAAATAATAAATAACAAAAGCAGATATGGAGATAAAAATGTAAGTTATATTGAACAAAAATATACAAACTGGAACACGGGTTAGTCAATTCAGGAATGCTAGCAAAACTTTCTGCTCCAACGAACTTAAGTCACTGGTGCCTCTGCAACAGGTGTTTACTCGTGCAACCAGATTGGCAACCGGGTCCCACCCATTCACAGTTAGATTAACCAAATGCAGACGGCAATTCTACTCCTGCAGCTTCTTCTCTCGCACTTCCCGCCTGTGGAACCCTCTTCCATATTTTTGCTTTCCTGACGGCTACAACCTTCAGGAATTTAAATTCAATGTCAATACTCATCTATTAACCAATTGACTCTAGTTCTTTCACCACCCCGTATATCCTTTCCTTTCTCTCCATCTTTGCAACTGTCATCACACCTGTATTCCCATCCTTCTCTTGCCCCTTTCTAACTGGTTCGTCTTCCTCTTCACTCTCTTCTACTTAATATTTTTCTCTTATGTTGCCCTCTGAACATCAGTGGCATTACCGCCTTGCTCGGGGTGATACGATTAAAAAAATACTATTAGTAGAATCAATACATACAGTCTTGTAGTGAAGACGTATGTCTGAGTAATGAGTCTATATCCAAAACAACTCCAACTTAATATGCACCAACTGACGAGCCAACTGACTCCTTACTAAACTCTCTCACTGACAACCACTCTTGTGTCCAAAAAAGTGGTGATCCCCAACATTCAGGGAAATTTAAACTGAAAACTTTTTTATTTAATCATTTCACCGCAAGCAAGACATTCCACTGCCACTGTTGCGCAGAGGATTTACATATGGAGAAGTGATGAGAATGAGTGGTTAGTTATAGGAAATGTCGGAAGGAGGGTGATAGACGGGTGAGGATATCGAGAATGGGGGTGAGATAGATGGGAAGAGTCTTTGAGAGAATGGATGCGAGTTAGTGCGAAAAGAGGTGTCTATTGACCTTACATTTAAATTCCTGGAGATTGTAGTTGTCGGGGAAGCAAGTGTATGGAAGGGAATTCCACAGGCGGGAAGTGCGAGAAAAGAAGCTGTTAGAATAGAAATCGCGTTTACATTTTAGTTGTTTCACTGTAAAAGGGTGGGACCTAGTTGCTAATCTAGTATCTCGTGCAAATTCATACCTAGCGGGCACCAGTGAGCTAAGTTCATCGGAGCAGAAGCCGTGAAATTATTTAAAGAAGAGGCACAGGGAAGCCACATCACGCCAGTCAATCCACAAGACTTATTCCCTTATCACTAACCCCCACCAACATCCCACACACAACTGGCCAAATATAAAAGAGGCTTTCCATTCCTATCAATACCACCTGATGAGACAGTGAAGTTTCAATGTCGAAACAAATGTACGATTTGTAGTGGATATATATATATATATAAAAGATGTACATGTTCTAATATATATATATATATATATATATATATATATATATATATATATATATATATATATAGCGGTCTATATTATAATAGAAAGAATTCTCGCTCTCTTTTTATCTTTATCTCTCTCTCAAACTGTCCTATTCAATTTTTTCTTTTATTGATGTATTCTCCCTCTCCCTCTGTTTCTCTCGTTCTTGTCCTCTGTCTTATTTGATTTCATTCTTGTTGTTTTCCTCTCTCTCTCTCTCTCTCTCTCTCTCTCTCTCTCTCTCTCTCTCTCTCTTGTTGGTTTATTCAATATTTTTCACTCATTTTATTTTCTTCCTCGTTCAGATTTTCTCTCGCCCTCACTTTCTGTCTCATTCGATTTCTTTCTATTTCCTTCTTTCTCCCTTGTTCTCTCTCTCTCTCTCTCTCTCCCTCTCTCTCTCTTACATACATACATACATACACACTCACACACACACGCGCACACACTCACTTCCTTTATTTCTGCCGCTTTCTCTCACACTCATTGCTTTTCTCTCTTATTGTTTCATTCTCTCTCTCCATCTCTAACAACCTCACTCACAACCTCTGTTTTATCCAATTTTTCTCTCTTATTTTATTCTCTCTCTCTCTCACTCTTGTCTCACTCTCTCACTCATTCTCTTTCTCTCTTTTATTCGATTTTTCTCTTTTATTACTTTATTCTCTCAGTAACTCTCTTACACACCCTCTCACTCTCACAATATCTCTCATTCTCTTTTAGTCTCTCTCCCTCACACCCTCAGTTTTTTCGCTTTTTCTCCCTCAATGTTTTTTCTTTCTTGTTCTCACTCTTCCACTCTCTTCCTCACACCCTTATTATTTTATTCTCACTCTCTTTCTTTTTCACCCACTCTCTCATTTGTTCTATCCGTCTCTCCCAACCTCAGTTTTATTCGATTTTCTCCCTTAATATTTTTTCTTTTTCATTTCTCTCTCTCTCTCTCTCTCTCTCTCTCTCGGTCTCTCTCTCTCTGTCTCTCCCTTACAAACTCTGTTTCATTCGATTTATCCCTTTTATTTTATTCTCTCTCTCACTCTCTGTCACTTTCTCACTCTCTCTCTCTTCTTCTATTTTATATCCTATTTTATATATATATTTTATATCCTATTATTTTATTCTCTCTCTTATTCTCTCTCTCTCTCTCTCAATATCTCACTCTCTCCCAGACATTATTCTATTTCCTCTCTTGTTATTTTATACTCTCTTACTCCTTTTCTCTCACACACTCTCTCCTTCACACCCTCTTATTTATTCGATTTTTCTCTCTTACTATTTTATTCTCTATCTCAGTCACTCCCTCCCTCTCAACATTTATCTCTCACTATCTCTCTTGCATCCTGTTTCATTTCATTTTCTATCTTATTATTTTATTCTATCTCTCTCTCTCTCTCTCTTTCTCTCTGTCTCACTTCCTCTCTTATAGTTGCCGTTTTATCGATTTTTCTCTAATTATTTTATTCTCTCTTTCTCACTCTCTCTTTTTCTCAGTCATATTTATCAGAATCTTCTCTCTTATTCTGTCTGTCTCTCTCTTTCACACACACACACACACACATACACTTTCTCCCTCACACCTGCTGTTTTATTCGATTTTTCTCTTACTATTTTATTCTCTCTCTCTCTTACTGTCTCTCACTTTCTCGCTTACTCTCTCCTTCACCCTGTTTTTTATTCGATTCTTCTTTGTTACTTTATTTTCTCAGCATCACTTTCTTTCTCTCTTTCTCTCTCTCTGACTCTTTTATATTCATGTTCTTCACGTAGTTTCAAGTGTTGTTTTTATTTTAAACACTAAAATGATGTTTGTATCAAAGCTTTAGTTTCAAAACTGACACATATTCCAGTGCATGAAATGGGCCATTCAGAATTCCGTGTATTTTTAACCTATAATTATAAATTACTGCCCCCAAAAAAGTTTCAAAAGCAAACAAAGAATAGACATAAGCCCCTGCAGTTTTATATTCAATATGGCCACCTGTGACCGCATTCAATTGCTTAACAATGGTATCAACTTCGGCAAAAAGTCAAGATACACAGAATCCCATTGTTTTTGAACAGCATTCCACAAACTCACTTTCGATATTTTTGATTGTATAGATCTCCAGATTCTCTCGACTGAATTTATATCCTGTTTGGCTAGAAGTTTTTTTTTTTTTTTTTGGGGGGGGGGGTTGTTTTTTTGTTTTGTTTTTTGTTGTTTTTTTTTTTACGTGCATCGTCACAAATTGTGATAGAATGTCAACATCGAGTTATAAGTTATATCCATTTTAGTTACTGGAGTTGTTGAAGTTTTCAATTGATATGTTTTCTGTCATTTGGAACAGTTCAAAGAGTTCGAAAGATTGTCTTCGTCAAAATGCACTGACTTTAATCTATTCGCCATTTCTAACGGTTGACAGTTGAGTTTATACGGTTGGCAGTTAAGATATTTCTGAACGGGTGTGGCGCCATGGATGCCATCTATAAGATAGATAGCTAGATAGATAGATAGATAGATAGATAGATAGATAGATAGATAGATAGATAGATAGATAACGAATAGAGAAAGAGAGAGATAGATCATCGATAGAAGCAAACTGAAACTTATATATATATTTCTTATAATCGTGTCGCCCCAAGTAAGACACTTTGCTGCCACTGTTGAGCAGGGGGTTACATAGAAGGAAAGTTATGAGAAAGAGAGACATGTTACAGGGGGTGTCAGGAAGAGGGTAAGAGAAGGATGAAAATACTGATGAGAGTTTAGTGGACGAAGTCAGGAGCATGAGAGAGAGGATGCAAGTTAGTGAGATAGGAGATGACTATTGACTTTACAGTTGAATTCTTGAAGATTGTAGCTGTCGGGAAAGCAAGTAAACAGAAGGGAATTCTAGAGAGAGTCACAGAGAGATATAGAAGTTAACGGATATATAGTTGTACAGACTGTGATAGACAAATATATCGACAATGAAAAGAGAATAGATAGATAGATAGATAGATAGATAGATAGATAGATAAAAAGAAATAGATAGATAGATAGATAGATAGATAGATAGAACATACTTTTGATTGTAAGAATAATTTTTTAACATTTTTTAGAGAATAACATAATCTTTTCATACATAAGTTCTACTATTTAACCCATAACTGGAGGGAATAAAGAAATGCATACAGCCTCAAAGGGTATTTGCACGTAAATGTATGTAACTAACGTGACTGGAAGTTGAAAGAAGTGTATTCTGCATGATAAGTTGCAAGGTGAGGGCCAAACCCAAGAAGATAGGGAAGAAACGTTCAAATTGTTCCTCTAATCTATTTAGCTAGCTAGCTATCTCAATCGGTTCATTGCTATATATATTACGAGAGCGTGTTCTTAATAAACGGTAAAATCAGTTATTGCAAATCGCCTGAAGACACCACATGGGAGAAACCTAGGCGGCGTAATAACTCATTTACAAATGAAATATATATATAACATAACATAATTTGTGAGCTTGATTAATGGATGACAGAACAAGGCTTAGAAAAATAACGAAAAGTCAAAATTGATTAAGAGCTTAGAAGGGTAGGAAATTATGGCGAATTGTGATCGCGTACGTCACGAAAGGACACAGCAAATAAAAATAAAGAAAAAAGAACGTAATATGAGATGACAGAAATAATCAACATGCAAAAGACTTTTCTAAAATAAGTTATCAAATTACCTTGAAGCTGAAGTAAAAAATAAAGCAACAAAATTATTTCCAATTTATCTCTTATTTGAACGGCAGGAAAAAAATAATCGATAAAAATTAGAAAAGCTCAGTAATTCTGGAAATAATTATGAAATTAAAAAAAAGAAACTTAAAAGAAAAATTTCTTTAAAAAAGTGAAAAGTCCATGAGTCAGCGAAGAAAACTGCTTCTCTGTCGTGCGAGAAAATTTTTCTCTTCAAAATCTATCTTCAGTTCAGTGCCATACGTGATATACGCTTGGGCGATCATGTCTAAAAAGACATCACTTACTGGGCAGAAGATTATCCCGCAGTAGGTTTGCCATTGTTTTCTGCGGTAGACTCGTTGCTATCCAAGGCTATAGAATCCAGCCTGTTCTATTATTTAACCCATAACTGGAGGAAAGAGACGGATTAATACCTTTCCCAAGGGGTATTTGTGCGTAAGTGAATGCAAGGAATTCAACTGGAATTCGAACTCGGCTCCCCGATTTGTCGTTCCGAATCGATATCTACTGCACCACAACGACATATCTATAAATCTACCACTCATCTACGTTTGGCATATTGCTGACACATACAGTCTAGTACTCCTGCTATATATCTAGAGATTCCTGATAAAATTTTTAAAAATCATCAGTATTAATGGTCCTGATCTTTGGTTTCGGCTTCAGTCACTTTATCACAGCCGTAAAGTTGCTTCCCTGTGTCTTTTCTATATATACTTTCATGGCAATTGCTCAGATGTACCTAGATTTTATGAATTACAGCGCAGTACTAGACTGACGGCGAGATCTCGTCACTTTACAGTAGAGTTGGCTAAATGTAACAATAAATTATATCAGTTTCTTTTTTTCTTTTTTTCAATTTTTCTCGCATTTCTCGTTTGTGGAACTCCTTTCTGGTTCCATGATTTTCAATCAATCTTCAAAAATTTAAATTCAACCGCTAATCGACCGTCTTCCTAATTCAGTCAGTCAGTTAAGTGCAATACGTGATAAACGCTTCGGCGATCATGTCTCGAAAGAGACATGACTGACTGGGCAGAAGATTATCCCGCAGTAGGTTGCCAATGCTTTCTGCTGTAGACTGGTTGCCGACCAAGGCTACAGAACCCAATCTGCCCTGTTATTTAACCCATAACTGGGGGGAAGAGACGGATTAATACCTTTCCCAAGGGTATTTGCGCGTAAGTGAATACAATGGATTCAACTGGAATTCGAACTCGGCTCCCCGGTTTCTCTTTCCGAGCCGATATCCACTGTACCACACTCTTCTTTAATTACTCGCTTCTTAGTAACGTTTGTTTTTAATACTTCCACACCCAGTAACGCCTTCTGTCTTAGGGGAACGCGATAAAAAAAAGCTTTGGTGAAAAGCCATGAAACCATCTGTGGAACTCCCTTCCATATACTTGCTTTCCTGACGGCTACAACCTCCACGAATATAAATGCAAAGTCAATTCCCATCACTTATCCACTTAACTTCTCCCCTTTCCACATCACCCTGTGTATCTTGCTCTTTTTCTTTCTCTCTACCTTCGTAACTGTCTTTACTCCTTCTCTTGCCCTTTCTCTTTCACCTCCTGTAGCTGGTTCGTCTTTGTTTTCACTCTCCCCCTGTCTAAAACTTTAATTCTCTTATGTAGCCACCTGCACATCAGTGGCGGTACCGCCTTGCTTGGGGTGAAATGCTTAAAAAAAATATGAAAATTTATCACTCAATGCATTTTTCTAAAAGACTTAGCAACGTTCGCAAAAAAATTCCAACAAATTTGAAATTCTCTTTGCGTGACGAAGAATGCGAACTAAATTCTGAAGAATTTTTACATATTTTACAGTCCTTGCCTTCTTCCATGTTTTGATGAGAATAAGTGATTTACATATATTTTCTACTCTCACTTTTCTTTAATAAAAATAAAAATATTAATTAATATTAATATTTTAATATTAATATTATTAATATTTTCTACTCTCACTTTTTCTTTAATAAAAAAAAAATTCTTCTACAAGATTTGTTTTTCCATTTTGCATTTCATTTGTTTCTAGTTATATTTAACCAACACAGCCACTTTCTCACTTCCTCTCTGTGCTCATTTTCTCATAGAGTTTTCTAGTCGATCCGATTTCGAATGATTTTGATGTATTGACATTGGTGAAGTAATCAAGGAAAAAATTAACTGAATTCCGGTACCCATCTGTGATCATCATTGTTAACTAGTATAATGTTACAATCGGAAGTCAAAGAAAAAAGCTAATACAGAATTTTTGCATGAAATTCAAATTTTAGATTGTTCTCTGAAAAAGAAATGTAACCGTCTGGGTAATGAGAACAACATTATTTTAAACCAGAGCTTTTTAACCCGAGGTCTGGAATGGGTTTGAGGGTTCCGTGAGAATCAGATAAAAATTAACATTTATGTTCGCTATAAAATCCTTGCCCTAATCAAAGGTTTCCCATTGAAAAAAAAATAAAAGAAAATGCATCCTGCTACTGCTAGAAAGAAAACGCACCCAGCCAGGATTTACAGTGCCGACCGCTAGGCGTCTCTTGACTTACTGCTGGTTTTATGTTTACTATTTAAACGTGTGTGATCATTCTCTGCCATCAGCAGACAGCCATCTTTTTTTCAGTCCATAAGAACAAGTGATGATTGTCACGGTTTATCACAACTTCATTATCTTTTCATATATTGGTGAAGATCAATTTCTTTCATGCGTGACTGGCTGAAAAGTAATGTGTGTAGTGTACATGAAAGCGCAGTATAGATAAATGCATGTGTTGTAGAAAAACAATCAGTTATAAGTATTTGCTTATCTGCCTATGAAGAGCTAGTTATTATAGCGGTCCTTGACTCAAGCGGTTCCTGACTAAAGGGGTCCATAACTAAAGGTTCTTGTGACTCAAAAAATGATAAAAAGCTTTTATTTAGAAAAACCGGTATTCCCTGAATGTTGACTTGCCTGTTTCACAAATACGCATATTCACCATGAAAAATAAAAATAAATTCCTTAAATGTAGGTACCTCCAGTCATTTTCGAAATCTAAATTTTAAACTGAATTTTTAAAAATGAAAAAAATGTTTTGAAAATTTTATTTTAGTTTTAATTGAAAACTAAATGATGAAATTTACTATTTCCAGTAAGCAAAATACTCTGGTGTATTTCAAACATAAATTATATTGATTGGAATATAAAAGGTTGATATTTTTTTCAATTTTTGAATTTTGCCGCCATTTTTAAGCGGTCGACACATTTGTAAACAAAAGTTAATTCTCAGTTTTAAAAATCTTGCAAAAATAAAATATACATCTGTGACACATTATTTTTGGAAAATTAGCAAATTTTATGTTAAATTTATCTGATTTACACAATTATTACTTATTTATAGCACGAAATTTAGAATAAAAATATTTCTTAATCACATATTTCTTAATGAACTTTTTGACCTGTCCGTCGTATATCAAGAACATGTTGACAGGTTTTTGATTAGAGATAAAAGTGTATGGCGTTTATATGTGAAAAAAATTGTACAAATTTTTTTCGGGTAAGGGAGGAAACTCTGACCTTTCAATTTGCACAAAGAAACTACCATACAAAAAAAAACTTCAAATCCACAAAAAAAATTAAATTATTTTAAAAATAGGAAGGCAAAATGGTTTTTGTAAACTTTTCAATTTTCGATAGGCAATATAATCATCAATTCTTAACTAAAAAATCTAACCGCAACAAATCATTGATGATTTTTAAAATATTTTTGAAATTTTATAAGTTATTATGATAAAAAAATTAAAACAATTCTTTTAAAATTTCATTAGTAATCTTTTTTTTTTCCTCAGACTATAATGTCCTTAATTTTATAATTTATTCAAGCAATTAAAAGCTTGTAAAATCATTATCCATTATATCAGAGTTTTATTGCATTTATATTTTACTCTTCGGGGCAGATTTTCGGATACGGAGGTTAAATTTTAAAAAAAAAGATAGAAGATTTATATTCCCTAATGAGTCCTGCATTTAACTAATAAAATTAGAGATCGCAACAAATTAAAATTTATTAAAATTTCATGGATTTACGTGGTAAAAAAAAATATTTTTAAAAAGATTTTAAAAAATAATAATTTCAAAAATAATTTCATTGATTTATGAATGAGTACTGGAAGTTTCATTAAAATCTACCAATTATTTGATTTTTGCGAGAATTTCCAAATTAATGTGCTTGTCACCGGAACAAGTGGGTGATGTCATCATTACGTTTTCCATTGTAAACAATAATAACGTTTTGGTTACCCGCAAACTCAAATCAAAACAAGATTTTCTGCCAAAATTTCAACATGTTAGAATGGATCAAAATTGTTTTTTTTATAATTAAAAATTACTTTGATCCTTCTTCTTAATAATAATAATATAAACATTTTGATGAAAAAAGTTCGTTTTTATTAAGTTTGAGACCTTTTATGTGCGTTGTGGTGCAGTGGATATCGGCTCGGAACGAGAAATTGGGGAGCCGAGTTGGAATTCCAGTTGAATTCATTGCATTCACTCACGCACAAATACCCTTGGGAAAGGTATTAATCCGTCTCTTCCTTCCAGTTATGGGTTAAATAACAGGACAGATTGGGTTCTATGGGTTTGGCTGGCAACCAGTCTACCGCAGAAAGCAATGGCAACCTACTGCGGGTTAATCTTCTGCCCAGTCAGTCATGTCTCTTTCGAGACATGATCGCCCAAGCGTGTTTCACGTATGGCACTTAACTGACTGACTATGCTGTTTTTTAGCGATTTACTGGAGGTACCTAATTTAATGTACATGCGTTGTTAATATCTTGATATTGTGATTGTTTTTCTATTTTTCCCTGTAGTTTGGAAAAAGGTTTATCGAACATATTGCACAGTCGAAGACTTGTAAGATAATGAAAACACGCTGATATATATGTGGGGGTTACACGAGTGTATGTGCGTGTTTGCGCATGATAGGCGTCTGAATGAGTAATCCTACATGAGAATGTTTGTTGATGCATTTGCAATAAGGCATCTTCTAGTTATTGTGATACAGCCACTGGTTTTAGAAATATTCAGAACCATTTTGTACTTTATATCAAGATATATACGAAACAGTGCCGAAAAGTTCCCAAATAACCACACACACACACATGTCTCTGTGTGTGCGTGTTTGGTTATATATATAAATATATTATTGGGCGTGTATAATGATAATATATACAGTCTGCCTCCTTCTACCGAGCGCCCATAGCTCAGAGGTAGAATCGCCGAGTGACGCCAATACTGTCGTGTTTCAATGCTGGGTTAAAAAGTAATCAGAGTCTAACCGTACTGATGAGCTGTGATACAGCGAAACAGATATGTCTGCGGATGTCTATATATATATATATATATATATATATATATATATAAGAGGTGTGACAGAAAAGAAATACGACTGAAGTTGCAAACAGTTCAGCTCAAGTCCAAACTACAAGTTTTCCCCTTTTAAATTATTTTCCCATTCTTCTCTTCCACACATCCATGGAAGGATTCCACACATCCATGGAAGGATTCTCTGCAGCTTCGTCATAACGGCTCTATTGATGTTTCCACGTCCGGAAAACAGGTTCCCTTGGTGATTCTCACCGTGCTAAAACAACATCGCCAAACACCCAACTTTGCTCCGCGTGATATTTCCCTTTTCCCCAAGTTCAAAGGGGTCATGAAGGGAACCGGTCTTCAGGATGTGGAAACCACCACGAGAGTCGTTACGACAAAGCTGGGGAGAATACCGGCAATATTCTTTCAGGAGTGCATGGAGGCGTGGCAGAGAAGGATGGGAAAGTGCGTTAGACTTGATGGAGGGAGTTAATTCTTAAGGTAAAATTTGTAGTTTGCACGTGACGTATATTTTTTGTGACTAGTCCTGTTTCTTTTTTTAACACACCTCATATATATATATATATATATATATATATATATATATATATATATATATATATATATATATGAATTGTTTGAACATTATTTTTTATCGATACTCGTATTTAAGTAGATATTCAGTATTTTTAATTAAACAGTATTATATATTTATATCCACTGGCCTGATTATTTACAATAAATTGTTATTACGAAAATGTGTGCCATTCGGCAGGATTCGAAACTGCGACCCCTATCTACATAGGGGAAGCTACCGAATAATACACATTTTCGTAATTATATAATACTGTTTAATTAAAAAAAAAACAGAATATCTACTTAAATACGACTATCGATAAAAAATAATGTTCAAACAATTCATTTCAAATTGTCGGTTGTTTATAACCAAGTTTCGTTAAAATTCGTTAATTTCCGTTATATATATATAACTGTAAATTTATCTTTAAACACGTCTCGAAAAACCCACCGAGTGTAAACACGGAGGGAAAAAAATGGAAACAAAAAAAAGAAACGAACTAAACACTTGAACATTAGTCAAAATACCAGTCGAAAGAAAAAAAAACCCGAGATGAGGAATCTAACACGTAAAGCGCTCAATACAATAGCAGAGCAAATAAATAAGTAAGTAGCTAACCTAGAGCCAACGGACCTACCTAGGTTTCATCTAATGGATCGTCAGGGCAAGCTGTTTCGAGCCGGACTCCGCCCAAGTGAGTAAATTTTGATGGTATTTTCCAGGTTTGGGATCTGATTTGATTTTTTCGATGGCCTCTGTTCCAATTGATATATTTCGATGGTATTCTCGGCATATGCTCTACTTTGATTGTTTAGGGTCGACCTCTGTCCAAGTGAGTTAATTTAGATGGTTTCCAAAGCTTAAACACAACTTTTATTTACCTATATCAGACATAAACTCTTTTAAAAATATTTCCGTCAGTGGATAAGACGCATATACTATTATTTTTTACGGGAAAAAGTTTTTGAGCATTCCGAAAGCCATAAAATGATCAGTAATCAACAGTGTTGGCTTTGTCTATAATTGAAACTCCCCCAAGTTCTCATCCACATGAGTCAAAGAAGGACCTATAATGCATTGACCAAAACGGAGTGATGAAAGGTAGTGGGAAATGTTTAAGATATAACCGTCTTGTACAAGAATTTTTGATCTCGGACTGAAGTACTTTCAATAAGAGATCTGAGTGGTTTAACCTGAATAAAATAGATACGAATGTTTTATTAGAAACAAAAATAGTGCTAATTCATGTAATACCAATCATTCTATATAGCAATGAATGCCGGACAATTTCCTCACAGATGAAGAGGAGAGTCGAGGCAAGATATTTTCTACAGTAAGATATTGAGAATATTTTCTACAGTAAGATATTAAGAATATTATGCATGAATTGAATTATTAACGAAGAAGTTTTAAGGAAAACGAAGACAAAATTCCCTTAGAATCAGAAACCGAAAGTTAAAATTCATGGGATGGTGCATTGTGGTGCAGTGGATATCGACTCGGAACGAGAAATCTGGGAGACGAGTTCGAATTCCAGTTGAATTCCTTGCATTCACTTACGCGCAAATACCCTTGGAAAATATATTAATCAGTCTCTTTCCTCCACTTATGGGTTAAATAGCAGGGTAGCAACCAGTCTACCACAAATAGTAATGGCAAAACTACTGCAGGATAATCTTCTGCGGGATAATCTCTTTCGAGATATGATCGCCCAAGCGTGTATCACGTATGGCACTTAACTGAATGAAAAGAGAATGCTTGGATACTTTGACGATGATATTGAAAGCATGGGTGTCAAGGGGAAGCGTCGAGTAACATGCCTAATGAGATTGCTTGAACAGATGGCGGAACAGGGAGTGGGAGCGTTAGTAAAAGTCATTACCACGAGCTACAAAAGGATAACAAAGTTGTGGAGAGCCATGTTTTCCGATGAGACCAAGGGAAACGGCACATAAAATAGAATGGATGCGAATGCTTAACTGCATGAAATAAGCAGTGTGAACACGAAACAGAAATGATAGATCCTTAGTTATAAAAAGCTGTTAACAGTTCTGACTGACAGTGAGTATAATTACGGTTAAGAGGCAGAAAAGTCTTTGCCCTACGAGGTTTTTAAGGGAAATGGAAACTGATACTTAACATCAGGAAAAGACAGTTGAAATTTCTGGGACATGTAATGAGAAAGCATGGCTTGGAGAATCTGATACTCACGAGCCAGATAGAGGGGAAAAGAGACAGTTGAAAGCAACGCGTGACATACTTGATGTGTTTGAGCATATTTATAGGGTAGCAGGGTTTTGGAAGACAAGAGAAAAGATGTTAAAAGATACAATTGATAGGGAAATGTGGAAAGCCATGATCGCCTACGTCCCGAAAGGACACGACACAGAAAAAGATAGGATGGGATAAGATTTGCTCTGGATAATATCCGTTGATCTCTGTATTTCTAACTGATGATTTATAATAATTAGATAAAATCTTTTGGATTATCCTCTTCGGCTTCACGAGGAGCCATTCTCTCATATATATATATATATATATATATATATATTTTAGAAACAATTTTAGATATTCTACAATTTCATGGGTAATACGTATTTCGCAGTAGGAAAAAAGCTGCTTGTCAGGCCCAAAAGATACAACAGTTAATAATAATAATTATTAACCGTTGTACCTTTTCCTGCTGCAAAATACGTATTACCTCTCTCTCTCTCTCTCTCTCTCTCTATATATATATATATATATATATATATATATGTGTGTGTGTGTGTGTGTGTGTGTGTGTGTGTGTATATATGTGTGTGTGTATATATATATGTATATATATATATGTGTGTGTGAATATATATATATATATATATATATATATATATATATATATATATAGTGTATCAAGGCAGTAGATAATTTTCTAAACGTGTATTGTTAAATATAAGAGACAATGAATGTCTATTATGTTTACTCATGATCCGTTCTAAACATCGTATTTTGGCTATAATTTCAGGTGAAAATAAAGACAAAAATTGTTCAACGAAATAACCAGCATAATAAAAAATTATCCAAATGTTTGACAATTTTTGTCTTTATTTTTCAATTGATAATTTATAATAATTAGATAAACTCTTTTGGATTATCCTCTTCGTCTTCACGAGGAGCCATTCTCTCTTTTACAGATATATATATATATATATATAAGAAAGAATGGCTCCTCGTGAAGACGAAGAGGATAATCCAAAAGATATTATATATATATATATATATATATATATATATATATTTCCCTAATGGTTTCCTGTTACTAGCAAGAGATGAGATATTTCCGAAGCTCAATTTATTCCACCACTAGGCCATTGTGATAGTGATTAAAACGGTGCCTTATTGCATTAACTTACAGTAGATCCGCTCATGCATGAGTAGCAAATGGTAATGCTGATAAAAGCCGCTTCCATATTGGAAACATTTGACATTCGACAACAGAACAGCCCCCTCGGGACGTAGGCTGACTTATCTATCCACAATTTCCTGTTTTTTGTTTTTTTTTTTGTTTTCGTTTTTGTTTTTGTTTTTTTAGCTTTTAATAAATTCTGTCTTTTTGTTATTCCTTACAAACCCTGTTATGCCAACCTCAGGATTTCTAAGTATGTTTTCCACTGTCCATTTTGCGTTCACTCTGTTCTGTGAGTAACAGATTTTCCTCATTATGTACCCTAGAAAGTTCAGCCGTCTCTTTCTGATGTTAGATGTGTTTATTTTTAGATTTTATTTTCTCTAAATCTTCGTCTGGATCACTTATTCTGTCCATGGTATTCTCAGCATCCTTCTGAAAAACTAGATTTCTAGAGCTTCATGTCTCTTCGTTCTCTTGCCATATAGAAGGAGACACCACGTTACAATCCAATACATTTTTCTCTGTTTCTAAAGAAATTTTCCTGTTTCTTAATACTTTGCTTAACTTTTAGAATGCATATTTTGCTATTTCAGCGCATCTTCGGATTTTATTGTCACACTTCCCATCTTCTTTTAACCCCTTTTAACCCAGTATCCTCAGGTTTTAGAACATTAAATTCATTTACAAATCAAAAAAAATTTCTCTTCCAACCAGGCAATATTTGGAAGGTAATTTTATTGATGAGTCAATATGTTCTCACTACCTATATATAATAATGGTTTTATATGATGATTTATACCCATTATTTTTACAGTTTTTTATGCTGTCGTCAAATGAGGACACTGGGTTAAAATTGCTTTAAAACATTTCCCAAGATACTTTTTTTTTCTTTTTTTTTTTTTTACATTTTTGATTTTGGTATGACCGGATTTAATTTGCATTTTGGGCACACCCTTTTGCTAACAATCATGCATTCTGTTTTCTTGCAGTTAATGTTTTATCCTATCTTCTCGCTTTCTTTCACTACCTTGTGAGTAGAAGTAGGAGAAGGAGTTTTTTGTTGTTTTTTTTTGTTTTTTTTTGTCGTTTTCTTTTCCATGTCGGTCATTGTCACCTGTGTATCTTGTGTTATTATGATTATGGCTACCAATAGTGAATCCTGATAGGACTTCTAGTTCTTTCAGAATCGCTTCGCTGCATAATTTGAATAAGTCCAGTGAGAGGACAAACCCTTGTCTCATAAACTCTTTTTTATTCTTTTTTTTATATCTGTTGAACTTATTTTTTTATCCATGTGCAGGTAGTTTGATGCCAGTATAGGTTCTTGGTTATCATCATATACTTCCCAAATATATCAAGGTTTCTGAGCAATTTCAACAGATTTTTGTGACCAACTTTATTGTATAATGTATAAAACACAGGTAAAAGTCCTTTATTCGTATTGTTCTTTCTGATAACATTCTGAAAATAAATATTACGTTCTTTGTTCCAGTGTCTTTGACGAGCCTGCATTCTTCTAGTCTTATTTCCGGTATGATTCTGCCGCGCATTCTATTCCTCAGATAAGTTTCAACATATGGCTCATTAAATCGACTACCCGATAAAGTTCACATTCGTTTTTCACCTGGTTTCTTAGTGCTATAAAGATAGATTCACTTAGGATCCTGTTGGGGAGCATCTCTTTTGTCCAGTTCTCTTATTTTTTTATGCATATCTACTTTATCTGTGGCTGTCCTTTTACTATTTCTGCAGCACACATTTTTATTGGACCAAACCTTTTTAGCCTGTCAGCATTTATTCCTTATTTCTTTGTATAGTATTTTATATTTTGTCCCATGTCTTGACATTATTTTGCTTCCTTTTTTATTATGTCGAGAATTTCATGTCATCCATTAATTTCTTCGTCTATTTTCCTTTGAGATGATCTCGCTTGCTGATATTATTAAAGTTTTTCATAATGTGTCCCACTTCGAGTTTTCATTTTAATCTTTACTATTTGTTGACAATAATGACCTGATTCTACACCATGAATCATTTCCATGGCTTCTGAATTTAACTGAATGGAGGTGTTTGTCTTGGTGAATATCGTAATTCACCATGACAAAACATCACCATTCAGTTAAATAAAACTCTGATTCAAGAGCATGAATCATTTCCATGGCTTCTGAGTTTAAGTGAATGGAGATGTTTTGTCTCGGTGAATATCTTAATTCACTATGACAAAACAACTCCATTCAGTTAAATTCAGCTCTGATTCAAGAGCATGAATCATTTCCATGGCTTCTGAATTTAACTGAATGGAGGTGTTTGTCTTGGTGAATATCTTAATTCACCATGACGAAACACTTCCATTCAATTAAATTTAGCCCTGATTCTACACCATGAATTATTTCCATGGCATCTGAATTTAATTGAATGGAGGTGTTAGTCTTGGTGAATATCTTCACCATGTCAAAACACCTCCATTCAGTTAAATTTAGCTCTGATTTTACACCATGAATCATTCCCATGGCTTCTGAATTTAAGTGAATGGAGATGTTTTGTCTCTGTGAATATCTTAATTCACCATAACAAAAAAACCTTCATTTAGTGAAATTCAGAAGCCACCGGAATTATTCATTGTGAAGAATGAGGGCAACAGACCCCTTTCAGTGTTACAGATTTGTTTCTCAGTCGCCAGTTATATATGTTGTATTAAATTAAAAATTTCAAGTTTCTTTCCTCAAGAGATATTTACCGTGAATGGCACAAAGTACTGACTGACTTACTCCGTTACGGTTAACCCGACCTGACATTTCTGACACACCCTGAAAGAATCTGGTGTCGAAAAACGGACAGTTCTTGATTTCATCTAAACGAGAAATTAAAATTTTACTAAAATGTAATCGGAACAGCGGGAAATGATAAGAATAAAGCAGATAGAAAGAAGCAAGAGGAAATTTCTGAAACTTCAGTAAAATGAAAAGAAAATGATGAAGCAGAGCAATGGAGGGGGAGGAGAAAGAAAGAAAGAAAGAAAGAAAGAAAGAAAGAAAGAAAGAAAGAAAGAACCTATGGTATAAAGAAAATCCATATAATCTGAGAAAGGAAAGAAAGGAAAAAAAGAAAGTCTGATATAAACAAAATTCAAATAGCGTAAGAAAGAAAGAAAGAAAGAAAGAAAGAAAGAAGCAAAACACAAACGAGAGCATACGCAAAATTAAAATTGTATGAGAAAGAAAAAGAAAGAAAGAAAGAAAAAAGAAAGAAAGAAAGAAAGAACTATGTTATAAACAAAATTCAAATAGTTTGAGAGAAGTAAAATGAAAGAAAAAAGCAAACGGTATACGAAATAAAAATTGCATGAGAAAGAAAGAAAGAAAGAAAGAAAGAAAGAAAGAAAGAAAGAATGGTGACATATATACAATATAGGAGTAACAATGGTACTGGCAATAGTAACCTTTGCCTTATCTAAATTTATTTATAAATAGAACTTTGTGTGTGTGTGTGTGTGTGTGTGTGTGTGTGTATGTCCGTTACCTATAGACTCCAAAACGGCTGAACCGATTTTCTTGAAAATTTACACAGTTGCACAATAAGCGTCTGCGAGTGTTCTTAGCTAGGTTTTGTGTCGAGGTACCCCCAATAAATATCGAAAATCGATAATCGAAAAAATCGGGTTATATAAAGAGTGGTCCGATTTTAATCAAATTTGATACACTCATAGACAAAAACATAAGAAACGATATTCAGAAGTTTCAAGGTTGCAGTTCTTACAATAGTGCAGAAAATCGATAATATATATAAAAGCTTTCATTACACCCGAGCAACGCCGGGCTATACTGCTAGTAAGGAAACATTTGACATTCACCTACCAAGCAGCCAGTGCAACTGTCGGTTGAAATTTATAAAATCTTAATCTTAAAACAGTTTTTCAGAAAAATATGTTTTTCAAGTTTCGTAGTTGTGCGTTAGTTGTCGATATCGACTCGGAACGTCACATCGGGGAGCCGAGTTCGAATTCCAGTTGAATTCATTGCATTCACTTACGCACATATACCCTTGAGAAAATGTATTAATCCGTCTCTTCCCTCCAGTTATGGGTTGAATAATAAGACAGAGTGGGTTCTATAGCCTTGGTGGACAACCAGTCTACCGCAGAAAGCATTGGCAATCTACTGCCGGATGATCTTCTGCCCAGTCAGTCATGTCTCTTTCGAGACATGATCGCCCAAAACGTGTATTGCGTGAGGCACTTAACTGAGTTGGGTGTTATGTCAACATCTTGATTATGTTATTATTTTCTCTTCGAGTTACATATGCTATCCACTTTAATTGTTGCAGCTGTTGGTAGTCCTCGAGTGAACTGTTAGAATAGTGATGTGGTTTCTATTAGTTTCTATTGATTTTATCCATGAATCTGTAGCGCCAGTTCACAATGTTTAAAAAAAGAAAATTTTCTGGAAAATAGTTTTCTCAAATCCAGATCTTCTCAGTACTGAACTTTTTCTTTGAAGTGGTGTGAAACTTAAACATCTGGACTATATCATTATTTTCTCTTCCAGGTACATTTGATATCCATTTTAGTTGAAGCAGTTGTTGAATGTCCTTCTGTTATTTAGTATAGTTCTTTGTTTGCGATTCCGTATCGCCAGCCTCCGAAACCTTGAAGAAGGATGATCCTCGCTAAGACCTACAAGCTTCCTTTTACTTGCAAACCATTTATAGTTGTCGACCCGAGAAAGAGGTTGTATACAGTTGAAAATTTAAATATTTCGGAAAAGATTTTGCACCGTGACATAACTATTTTTTTAATCGATTTCACCCCAAGTAAGGCAGGAAAAGCAGAAGGGGTTACTGGGTGTAGAAGAATTAGAGCAGAAAGAGAAAAGATTAATCAGGAGGACAGTAGATAGCGATTGACATTGCATTTAAATTTTTTGGACATTCATGTTGGCTGGAAAGCTTCGAGCCCAAAAGAAGCTTCACAAGCGAGAACTGCGAAAAAAGAAATTGTTAGAATAGAATTTACGACTACATCGAACCAGCTCAACTGTAAATTGATAAGATCTTGATACCAGATTTGTTCTGCGTTGAAATTCAAGAAGTTTAGGTATTATAGCGAATAGCACATTCAAACAATTACCATACAAGTATTTATAGAACGAACACATAGCGGAAACTTTACGGCGACGGGAAAGCTACTGAAATTGATTTGCCAGATCAGAACCAATAATATTGCTGGTTTTTTTCTTCTGATTTTATCAAAGATCTCAAGGTAAATAGCATATGTGGCATCAATATTCTAAGCATGGAGAAATGGTAAAGTTATATTTTTTAATAATCATATCGCCACAAGCAAGGGATTTTACTGCCACTGTTTTGTAGAGGGTTACATAGGGGGAAAGTTATGAGAAACAGTGACAGGTTATAGGAGGTGTCAGGAAGTGGGTAAAAGAAGGATGAGAATACTGATGAGAGTGAAGTGGACGGAGAAAAAAGCATGAGAGAGAGAGGGTGCAAGTTAGTGAGATAGGAGATGACTATTGACTAAACATTTAAATTCTTGGAGATTGTAGCTATCAGGGAAGCAAGTGCGAGAAAAGAAGCTGATGGAATAGAATATGCGTATACATTTTATTGCTTTCACGGTAAAAGAGTTGCTAATCTTGTGGCTCGAGTAAATTCATATGTAGGGCGCACCAGTGAACTAAGTTAATCGGAGCAGAAGCCGTGAAAGTATTTGTTGAAGAAACACTGGGAAGCGACATTGCACCGGTGAGAAAGTGAATGTATCTGAGCTGCCAAGTCGGGATCTACCACATAACAGATTCTCCGTTAGATTTTGTCAAGGTCACCTAGGTGGATAGTAGGAGCCCCCGACCAGATATGGCAACAATATTCAATGCATATATATGTGTATGATAAATTCTAAAGAGAAAAATTATCTCACAGGACACAATGAACTGACTTATTTACCAGCTAAACTAACAATGGATTCAGTATAGTTTTTCAACTTCAGCTGAGAACGTTAACCCGAAAAGGCGTAACTTTTCTGGAGGTTAGCATCAGCCATGCTGATGGAAGGCATAAAGAGGTCTCTCCGATGATTAATGGCGAAAAGTTTAGTTTTGGAAGATGTTGAAATTAACAAGCCATCTTTTAAGCCATTTAACATCCCTATGAAAGTCGCGATCATCTGATGATGCTACTTAAATATATGACTTCTGCTTTTAGAGAAATGCTTTCTTTTTTAGAATCTTTCTCTTGTGGTGCAGTGGATATCGGCTCGGGACAAGAAATCGGGGAGCCGAGTTCGAATTCCAGTTGAATTCATTGCATTCACTTACGCACAAATACCCTTGGGAAAGGTATTAATCCGTATCTTCCTTCCAGTTATGGGTTAAATAACAGGACAGATTGGGTTCTATAGCCTTGGCTGCCAACCAGTCTACCACAGAAAGCAATGGCAACCTACTGCGGGATAATCTTCTGCCCAGTCAGTCATGTCTCTTTCGAGACATGATCACCCAAGCGTGTTTCACGTATGGCACCTAACTGACTGACTATTTTGGGCGAAACTACTACAATACTAAATTTGTTAAAACTGATTTGAAGTTTTTACTATTTATTGATTCCACATTCGAAATTTTTATTATTCGACTCAAGGTAGGTACCATCACTTCTTTGATTCCAATTCCAGATAATTGTTTCTCTTTCGGAAAGGTTTATCTTAAGTCCTATTTCTTGTAACCCTTGGCAGAGAATATTGAGTTTCTTGATCAAGATCATTTGTATCCCAGTTATGAATGTCTATGTCATCAGCATAGTCGCGCTTCATCATAAGTACAATGACCTTGAGTGGAAGGGCATTGTACTGATGATATTTCTATTCGTTTGAGATGTGATTTTGAATGTTTAACTGTTTGATTCTCATCACTTCGTTTCTGTGCTAGTATATGCGCAGTACATATGCGCAGTACATATAGTCTAAGGAAGAGATTAAATAGATTGCGACAAGTTTTACATCTTTGCCGTTATCTTTGTGAGGTTTGAATTGTTTTACCATTGGGGTTTTCACCAAACAAATCATATTTCATGTACAGATGGTTTCTCAGTCTGATCTTTGCAGTAAGTGGCGTCAGTACTTAGAAGACAGTCTTTACTAAATAAGATGAAGTCCTTTGTCAATGTTGTCATATGAAAATGGCATGATAGATAGATAGATAGATAGATAGATAATGAACAGGCTTTGATAGATAGATAGATAGATAGATAGATAGATAATAGAATAGGATTTAGATAGATATGAATAGGCTTTGATAGATAGATAGATAGATAGATAGATAGATAGATAGATAATGAACAGGCTTTGACAGATAGATAGATAGATAGATAGATAGATAGATAGATAGATAGATAGATAGATAATGAACAGGCTTTGATAGATAGATAGATAGATAGATAGATAGATAGATAGATAGATAGATAGATAGATAATGAATAGGCTTTGATAGATAGATAGATAGATAGATAGATAGATAGATAGATAGATAGATAGATAGATAGATAGATAGATAGATAATGAACAGGCTTTGATAGATAGATAGATAGATAGATAGATAGATAGATAGATAGATAATGAATAGGCTTTGATAGATAGATAGATAGATAATGAATAGGCTTTGATAGATAGATAGATAGATAGATAGATAGATAGATAGATAGATAGATAGATAGATAAAAAATAATTTACTGATACAAGTCCTAGTAATTAAAGAGGTAGATTCAGACCTTTCCCGGGGGTATTTTCTGCGTAAGAGATTATAACGAACCCGCCTGGAATTGGAACTAGGCTTTTCGATTTCCAATTCCGAACCGTTGTCCATGACACAGACATCAAATCCTACAGTACCTGGTATTCCCAAACTCGATATTGTTTACTTTCGGTGATTGTTCGAGAATCGTTGTTTTAACGTGATCTGGCCGTAAACAGATAGATAGATAGATAGATAGATAGATAGATAGATAGATAGATAATGGACTGACTTTGAATATATATATATATATATAAAGAGGGAGATGAAGAAATGTGATAGATAAATAATGAACAGACCTTGAATATATATATATATATGTATACAAAAAGAGAGATGAAGAAATGATAGATAGATAGATAGATAGATAGATAGATAGATAGATAGATAGATAGATAATGGACTGACTTTGAATATATATATATATATATATATATATATATATATACAAAAAGAGAGATGAAGAAATGTGATAGATAGATAGATAGATAGATAGATAGATAGATAGATAGATAGATAGATAATTGAAAAACTTTCTGGGTTTTTATTGCAGGGGTGCTCTTTCTCATTTAATTAATGAAGGTATGTAAATGAATTAAAAGTATTTCTGCTAAATCTTTATATAGAATACCTTTTACAAAATAAAATCCATTCATTATTAAATAATTATTAAAAAGACATCAAAATCAGTCACTTCCTTTATTTTTCATAAACTTTTGTTCTTTTTTTTAATCTAAAATTGACCTGAGCGTTTTAGAAGCTCGCACTCGATTGTTGACGAAATGCTTTGTACGCACAGCTTAGTATATATACAAAGACGAATATATAACCTATACTTTTATTTAATCAGCACAATTATAATTATGGGGCTATTTTCATTTTCCGCCCTTCTGGTGGTCACGAGATGGAAGAAATTGCCAGGGCAGCTGACTGTCTCTGACATATTGAACCTGAATGAACGAGAGGCAAATATATGTTTATTTAGACAGACAAGTGCAAATTAAGTGCCTAATGGAACTCAAAACACACGTACGCAATCGTATAGGGGTGTCCTTTTCTTGACTTTGAGCACTTCAGTGTGGTGTAATGGGTTAGCAGGCTTGTCTCGTTAGATCAATTACAACTGAATAGTGAGTTCAATCCTCACTGGGTGCCCCATACTTTCGGCCTTATATCACATCGTAAAAATAGTTTGTTCAACTTTGTCGGATTCTCTTCTTTTCGGTCAGAGAGGTAACGAGATGAGGCTTATGCTGAAGGGCAGAGTCTCGTCTGGGGTAAATAGACAAGAGCCCGACCGGGCGTACGCGCTCGGAATGCTCCAAATTAAAAACCGGCCTTGTGTCGCATCCATCTTAGTGGGGAGGATTGGTTAAATATCGTTCTTTTGTTGACTTTCGAATATAAAAATTTATGCGTATATGAACTTTCGTTTTATGGTTTGATTGTTTGAAATGTGTCATATATTGTTATGTGGATATAACTGACTACAAGATAACAACCATAATAGGAATACTGCTGTAGAGCCTCGCTTTCTTACAGTGAGATCGGTTCTTCTAAAATGCTTCCGTTATTATTAACCTGTGCCAGATTAGGTTAAAGTTACTAAATCTTTGAAAATCTCTTCAAACAACTGATAGTTAAGTTATTTCTTTTTGTTTTTCACTACTTACCACCATGAGATCAATCAATGTTGAGGAAGCATTGAATGAGAGTGTTATAAGGGCGTACACGGGAAGATCAAATGTTGCATATTATGGGGATATGTCGGAAAGATAAGGGTTGAATCTAGACTCGAGAGGGTTAAGATTATAGCGATCAGAGAAGCACCTCCTCGGTAGTCCGTTCCACATTGCAACAGTTCCGAATAAAACATCCTCTTAATTAATAGAATATGAAAGGGGTTGTGTCGCTGAGGTGGCAGTGCGATACCAGATGACGCGTGCTGAAGTATCTACAACACAATATCCGTGATAATGGATATTAAGTACAAACAAGGCAAACACAGTTAAGAAAAAACAAAGATAATTAGAAAGAGAGGAAAGGTTACGTTGTTAGAAGCAGAGAGCACAGTCCAATATAAATCGTCAATGAAACTCCAGATTCCTGACTGCTATTAATCTTAATATAGCTATTCTATCTTTGAGAGTGCTAGAGGGGTGTCAGTTGCTCTACAACAAAGGGAATAAGAATTAGTCGATTGTTTACGTAACACGGCCGGATAGTACGGCCGGAACTAGCTGTTAATGTTTGAATTTGGTGGAACCAAGAAATATAGTTCGCCTGAATATTCATCAAAAAAATAAAAGAGACTAACAACGTTCCGAATAATAAAAGCTCAGAGAAGCGTTTACATCCAGCAGCTTTAATGAAGAGACGAAGAATCTAAGACTAGAAAGATTTTACAAGCATTTCACCAAAAGCGAAAACGTGACATTTACCGAGGAACCAAAGCTACAGAACGTCTATAATTTTCAGTAATTATTTAGTAATAAATGAACTTTATTCTTTAAAAGTTATGTTATAAAAATACTTAGCATAAATATTTTGCGGGTCATTTACCGTACACTCATTATTTAAACCTGAAAGAGCAGTAAAAGAAAGAAAGAAAGAAAGAAAGAAAGAAAGAAAGTTGTGGAAAGTCAGGATGAGAAGTAAAAAAAATCCTTTTCGTGTCGGGAACATGCCTGAGCGGGGAGCCAAGGCACCTAGATAATCTCGCTCGTTTGAAAGGACTAAAGGACATACTAAAAGAAGGGCGTTTACAAAAACTACTTGGGGATGGGTTCACATCTCTCCCATCCATTACACATTTCAGTAGCGACAATGCAAATTGGTAATAATTTTATAACCCTCAAGCAGATTATCTTAGATGTGTGTGACGTAACAATTATTGGCACAAAATATGGAATCAGCAAAATCAAATTCAAACCAAACCCTTTGTGCTCACTTTCGCACTAATGCTCTTGAAAAAGGAATGGTTCTATATCTTCTCTTCTTTTCCATCAATGAGTTTAAATAGTGGGATAGACTATTTTGACTGGCAGACAGTCTAGTAGAAGAACAAACCTGAATTCAAAACCCTAAAGAAAGCAACCTGAAACCACTCGTTTATTATTCTGAAGAAATCATCACGGATTAGTATTATTAGTGTAACGTCTTTAGTTTTTAGTTTTACTGTAGCTCCTGTGGGTGTATTTTCCGTTAGTTGATTGTAATTCAACTCTTCTTGGATTATTTACCGTCGACTTAAGTCAGGGCAAACAGTGTAGATCGAACTAATAGTTCCCATAACTTAACCTCGGGTACTTTTACTCCACACCGAGGCGTCTGTAACTCTTTTGAAACAAGATTATTAAAGACCGACATATCTTGAGCTTAAATAATATTTTACAAGCGTGTGTGTGCCTCTGCCTGTCTGCCTGTCTGTCTGTCTCTCTCTCTCTCTCTCTCTCTCTCTCTATATATATATATATATATATATATATATATATATATATATATATTCGTTATGTCTAAATCCAGTGGGCAAAGAAGCAATAAAAACAGGACGAATCACCCACAGTGAACACGAAAAACAGCAAGATCAGATATGGTTATTTGACTTTCAAAACTCCTTGCGACTTTAATTCGGTTATGTGGCAGGAAATTAGCGATTAACTTTTCCAGAAAGAAAACCCTTGACTACATTACTTCATAAACCTCATAAATATATCTAGCATGAAGTAGTACGTCTCAGATTTCAGTTATTGTTCATGTATATAAATATATACGGCAAACGAATGTATATTTACGAGTGCATGTTCGCAACTGGTGTGCTTTTTTGAGTTTTTGTTTTTCTATAAATTATCGGTATACAGCCATTTTTTTACAGTTTTAACAAAAGAAAATGGATGTTGCACTTAGCAAAGGGCATGTCATTTTAATATATAAAATAGATAAATAGATACATAATGATGGGGCATAGATAGATAGATAGATAGATAGATAGATAGATAGATAGATAATGATGAGGCATGATAGATAGATAGATAGATAGATAATGATGAGACATGATAGATAGATAGATAGATAGATAGATAGATAGATAGATAGATAGATAGATAGATAGATATGGCAAGAATGCAATCTTAGATAGATAGATAGATAGATAGATAGATAGATAGATAGATAGATAGATAGATAATGCTTTGACTTGGCCTCACGACCTCAGTCACTATCTCACTGATGTAACGTGGCTTACTTCCGTCCTTTTTACAAATATTTTCATGGCAACTGCTCTGACAAACTTTTTTCCCTGATTCCCCGACCACGTGAATTCAAGCGTGCTGCTAGATTGGCATCTAGGTCCCACTGTTTTACCGTTAAAATAGTTTACTGTAATTGCAACAGTTTCTTTTTTCGCACCTCCCGTCTGTAGACCTCGTTTCCGTTTACTAAACTCCCTGATAGCTACAAACTTCCAAAGTTTATATAAAACTGCAATTGCCACCTTCTATCTTCTTTAATCGCGTTCATATTTTATCATTTCTTCAATAATCCATGTTTTCAGTCTTTTCTCTCACTATAACCCCCTCTGTGCACTAGTGGCGGTCCCACCTTGCTCGGGGTGAAATGATTTAAAATATTGTTGTGGAGTAGTTTTCGCACTGAAAGTTATAATCGTGTTATGTCGGTTGCTAATTGATTTAACGCACCCAAAATGTTAAGAACTTGGTAATCGTCCACTGTAAGCTGACTCCTTAGTATTCGGCTAACTGCCGACTAATATCAACTGCCTTAATCCAACTATGTCTAAACTAGAACTAATTAATCGTTCTACTGAACTTCAATAGAACTCTAAAGAACTCTCTAGAATTTCTAAGAACTTCCCGAGTTAACTTCCTGTTAACACTTATTCATATAGGAGGGAGAGTCCATTATCTGAGGAATAAGTGTCATAGATAGATAGATAGATTGTACGGGGATAAAGACAGACAATTTACATGAACATCTTTTTGTATATCTAGAATTGTTAGAAATGTAAGTAATGTGAACATATTTACGAAGGCTATCAGAATAATCCAGAACCGATATTCGGGATAGAAATTGAATTGAATAAATATACAAAAAATAGAAAAAGTTATAAGGCAAAGATGTCTTCTCACCGAACTTCAACAACCTATACCGTGAGGCGTTTATTTCATTACTGGCAGTTACAATCCTAACATAAGATAATCCGATGACACATTGTTGATTGCAAACACATGGAAAAGAAATCAGAACTCTTACAGAAGGTAGTGTAATAAAGCGAGGAGAATGAATTAAAAGACAATTGCAGGAAGACAGAATGCATGATTGTTAGTGATATGTCCTGGAAATATATATATATATATATATATATCATTCGGATTATCAAACGGTTTTGGCAAATGTAACTGAGTAGGACAATTTAGTACACAGACTTAATGGACGGTACTCGTCGTATGCAGTATCTTGAGACGTAGACGTAGTCAATAGTCGTAGACCTCTAGACGTAGATCTCTAGTCGAAGACCTGTAGACCTCTAGCAGTAGACCTATGGAAGTAGACCTATGGTGGTAGATCAGTAGACCTCTAGTCGTATGGACGTAGACCTCTATGCGTCCTCGCCATCGCCTGTATTTATGGCTGACACCAGCCAATCACGTTACTGTAAGGGAGAATCAAGGTGTATGCGTATTCATTACATCAGTTAGCAAAAGGAACAACCCAAAAGGAATATTACAAATTGCAGATACTAAAATCAAACAAGTACACTAATCTGAATATATGATAATTGTTTTAACAGAGGACAGAAAGTGTGAAACTGAAATCCGTGGTGCATTGGGATAGTAAAAGATGAGTTCCAAAACTAAGCAAAGTATTAAAAAACAAAAGAAATTGAGAGAAACAAAGACAAGAGTACTGAACTGTTAGGTAATATCTGTCATGTTGTATGATAATGAAAGCAGGACAATCTTTACACAGATAACAAAAGAGACTTTGAAGCAACAAAAATATGTGGTTCTACAGAAGGATGGTGAGAATGCTATACACGAAACATGCGACTGGAAACGACTTTTAACGAAAGATTGTCATTAAGAGGTCGCGGGTTCGAATCCTGCCGAATGGCACTCATTTTCATAACAAAATTTATCGTAAATAATCAGGCCGGTAGAAAAAATATATAAATAACCTGTTTGGTTCAAAACAGGTTATTTATATCAAATACGAGTATCCATTAAAAATAATGTTCAAACAAATAAATTATATATATATATATATATATATATATATATGTGTGTGTGTGTGTGTGTGTGTGTGTGTGTGTGTGTGTGTGTATGTGTGTGTGTGTGTGTGTATTTAGGCAGCAAATGCCCTTTTAGGCATGTCTGATTAAATGAATGACAAACGTTATGTCTGCTTATTTTTTATAAAATCTGTTGATACTCACGAATAATCTTCCGTCTAATATAATTGAAAGATGTGAAAAATGTGCTGTAACTTTTAAAAATGATTTTATCTTACATTTCTCAGCGTACACATACTACTCACTCTCTCTCTCTCTCTCTCTCTCTCTCTATATATATATATATATATATAGGGAGAGAGAGAGAGAGTTGTAGTAGTAGTAGTGATTATGTTTTACTTGTTGAACGCGTGTTCGTAGTTGATCTTATTGAGTGTTAGATTTTCTATTTTTGATTTATAATGCTTCCTTTTTTTGCATGAATAAAACATGCACACTACTCTAAAAACATACAGAACGTTACAAACCTTATGTTAGACGTAAACTAAAATCCATCCTCGATAACAGCTAAAAGTATAGCCCGAAGCGCTCGGATAAACAAAATATTCGAACAATATTTGTATAATTTATATCCTCAAAAGAAAAAAATCATAGATGACATGAAAAATTACATAAAGACTTAACCATAACACATCACTCAATAAATCCCAGGCCTAACAAAACAACAACTTTTAGGTAAAATTCGACATTATTCATCCATATAGACTCTTTCTAGTGTGATACACTGATTCCAGCCCTTCTCTAACCATTTGATGCCTTTTTTGTAGAATGAGTGTCTTTGGTCTCAAAACACGCCTGTTTCCGATATCACTTCTTCACTGAAGTTAAATCTCTTACCCTGGAGCATTCTTTTGATGTCTGTAAACCACCAGTATTCGCTGGTGAGGTGCAGATCTAGAGAATAGGGTGGATGCGAAAGCAATTGGAAGTGCAGTTTATGTAGTTTTGCCATCGTTGCGATCGACTTGTGACTCGGTGCGTTGACTTGGTAAAAGATCACTTTTTGGTGATTTCATCCTTCGAGCGCGCCACTAATGCTATATTATATTCGATATTGATGGTTCTTCTTTTCTCGAGGTAATCTATGTACAAAATACCTTGCGCATGCCAAAATACGGAGGCCAAAAACTTGCCTGCAGATATTTGCATCTTTGGTTGCTTTGGACAGCTTTCACCTGCTGCTATGCACTCAGCTGACTGCCGATTTGACCACAGAGTGAAATGGTGGATTCACGTTTCATCTATTGTCACATATTTACGCAAGAAATCTTTCTTGTTGCGTTAAACAGTTGTAAACAACGCTCTTAATCTTATTTTTGGTCGACTGAGAGCAAACGCGGCAGCCATTTTGAACACAGCTTTCTCATTGACAAATGTTTATGCAAAATGGTGAATACACTGCCTTCTTTTGATATGTTCAACTCCTCTGCTATCTCATTCAATTTGAATTTACGATCGGCCAAAACGAGTTTGCGGTCGCGTTTAAATCAGCGTACCACTTCTTAACTGCTGTTTCTGACGGAGCAGAGTCCGAATAACTTTTCCCTTTGCTTTGCTTGAACAGTATTTTTCTGTCAGAAAGCAATGCTTTAACAACACACGAAATTCAGATTTTTCCATTGTTTTGAAAATTTACAACAGTAGCGTCACTTAAATAACTGTAATTTGTAAACTAATAATTCGATTAGGCCCAGATTTTATCAAGTATCATTTGAAGGTTATATTTCATAAAAATCATATTAATTTTTTTTAGTGGCGCCATCTATATGTCAGGCCCAGGACTTATTGAGGGATGTTTTATTACCTTGTCTGTCGTTTTTAATGAAAATTGCATAAAAGATAAATTGCTATATATATATATATATATATATATATATATATATATCCGAGTGAATAAGGAACGAAGAAAAAAATTTTTTACAACGTTCAAAACATTAATTTAAAACAGTGCTCGATATATAATATATAGAGCTGTGAATATTCATTATAAATTATATTTTAGAACATGTACAACATTTGATATATCCACTACAAATCGTACATTTGTTTCGACATTGAAACTACAATGTCTCCTCAGGTGGTGTGGACAGGATTTTAATGTTGAAACAAATGTACGATTTGTAGTGGATATACAAAATTTTGTACATGTTCTAATATATATATATAGGTGTGAGTTTGTGACCCTGGGTTTCACAAACACACACCTATCTATATGAATATATCAGGTCTATTACTGATATTGAGCGCTTTCAAATAAGTACCACGCATATATAATATATAAATAATATCATATATATAACAAATTGTATATATATATATATATATATTGATATTTATAATTATATGCAAACATTTTTCACACACACACACACACACACATATATATATATATATATATATAACTATTTTAATGCGATTCATGTCTGTATAATGTGTGGATGCGAATGTTCATATGTACTTTCACACACACAACCCAATACAACATAACACACAAATTACTATTAACAATTAACAACTCGGGGCCATTATCCATTACACCACCTGCACATCCAAGCTTACAACAGGTGGTATTCTCACCTAGATACTGACCAGGCTTGATATTACTTAACTTCGGCCATCATCAGTATAAATTTTATAGTTAATGTATACATGTGTTTGAGTAGGCATATTCGTTATTTTTTTAACAGAATAATTCACAGCTTTCGGCTTGGATTTTTTTAGAGTCTTCAATAAAAGATATGTACGTTTCGACAAGATTTGAATCTGCACACCCTTATAAAGGGCAAACCACCAAACATTTTTAGAATGTAAACACATTTTCTGGTTTTAGATAATCTGCAAAGGGTTAATGAGCCGTAAAACAAATCAGTCATTCAAACTTCCTTGTACTGTTTTCGAATACAAACTCAGGAAGTTCTGACAAGTCACTAGCCAAGTAGTCAATATTCATATCTCACGTAAGTGAACAAAATAGAAAAAAAGATCAATTCTACTTCATCGCAACTTTCATTCGCCTTAGTGCAAGGAAAAATAACTTCGACCAATCGGCACCGCCAGTCATGGATTTGGTCTCATTTCCAAGACCATCCTCTGATGACGTGCATGGAAATTTCGCACTTTAACAAAGCAACGTTTTGTGCCGTTTTCAGCTGTCGGAACAAATTCAGTCTTAGTTCATCTCTCGCTCCTTCCGCCACACTAGATTTTTTTTCCTTTTTTCTCTGATTCGTTCTGTTCATAGATATCTGCTCGTTGGACCTGCTAATGACATTCACTATTCAAATTCGTCGCCGTCGATGTCTCCACAAATCCCTGTGACATTTGCTTCAGTCAACAAATGTTATTCTCTTGGTGAGTAAACACGAAAGAATAAAAGACGTCTTTGTATTCTGAGAACAAATATGCATTTATTTCGTTTGGTTTTTCGAGCTGACGATGGTCACAACTGAGTAAGGATATGCAGATCAATTCTAATGTATGCATATAAAACTCATTCTGTCTGTTATATATATTTTTACACAATTCATTGGTAAATAAATGAACTTCTTCAGTAACAAATACCTGTAAACCTATTCAGTGTTTAAACCTTACTTATTTTTTCATCAAATAACTCGTTAATTTGTTTTCATATTTAAAATAATCTTATTATTCTCATTGCTGATGTCTTAGTTCCTTAGTTAGCACGTCCGAGACATGATCACCTAAGCGTGTATCATGTATGGAAATTAACTGATTGCTGCTGCAAGGGCAATTTGTTTACTATGTCATGCCAGCCATTGCTTTTTTGCCAGAAGCCATCTTGCACGTTTATAAATATACTATTTATGTTGAGTATTGTTTCTATTTCTGCTATGGTTCCCCTGCTCTATATATAGAAAACCCTGCTCTGGTACCCCTGCTCTATATATAGAAAAGCCTGCTCTAGTACCCCTGCTCTATATATAGAAAACCCTGATCTGGTACCCCTGCTCTATATATAGAAAAGCCTGCTCTAGTACCCCTGCTCTATATATAGAAAACCCTGATCTGGTACCCCTGCTCTATATATAGAAAATCCTGCTCTAGTACCCCTGCTCTATATATAGAAAACCCTGCTCTGGTACCCTTGCTCAATATATAGAAAACCCTGCTCTAGTACCCCTGCTCTATATATAGAAAACCCTGATCTGGTACCCTTGCTCTATATATAGAAAACCCTGCTCTAGTACCACTGCTCTATATATAGAAAACCCTGCTCTAGTACCCCTGCTCTATATATAGAAAACCCTGCTCTGGTACCCTTGCTCAATATATAGAAAACCCTGCTCTAGTACCCTTGCTCTATATATAGAAAACCCTGCTCTGGTACCCCTGCTCTATATATAGAAAACCCTGCTCTGGTACCCCTGCTCTATATATAGAAAACCCTGCTCTGGTACCCCTGCTCTATATATAGAAAATCCTGCTCTGGTACCCCTGCTCTATATATAGAAATCCCTGCTCTGGTACCCCTGCTCTATATATAGAAAACCCTGCTCTGATACCCCTGCTCTATATATAGAAAACCCTGCTCTGGTACCCCTGCTCTATATATATAGAAAACCCTGCTCTGGTACCCTTGCTCTATATATAGAAAACCCTGCTCTGGTACCCCTGCTCTATATATAGAAAACCCTGCTCTGGTACCCTTGCTCTATATATAGAAAACCCTGCTCTGGTACCCCTGCTCTATATATAGAAAACCCTGCTCTGGTACCCCTGCTCTATATATAGAAAACCCTGCTCTGGTACCCCTGCTCTATATATAGAAAACCCTGCTCTGGTACCCCTGCTCTATTTATAGAAAACCCTGCTCTGGTACCCCTGCTCTATATATAGAAAACCAAACAGTCATTTTCTTGCCGCCGTGATGTGGCTTCCCTGTGTCTTTTGTATAAATATTCTCATGACAATTATTTCAATGAACTTTCTTGCATGGTAGCTCGACCGCATGAATACCTTCATAAATAGTAGACTATTCCGTTTTGATCGCGTGGAAAGATGGAAAAGACATATCAGAGACGCTACTTGACTTCAGTGAAAGACAGAAAGAAATGCTCTTCTGATATGTAATAATTAATGAACTGTTTCGTTTTGATCGCGAGGAAAAATTAAAAAGACATGTCGAAAACGCTGTTCGATATCAGTGTAATAAAGAAATTTCCACAGCTACTACAAGTCGAATATATTGATACTAATGTGTTAAGTTATGTGACCTATAATTAACTTTTTAATTAAAAATGGTTGTTCCTTATTTACAGTTAAAATCTTTCTACACATAAGGTCTCTTGTATTAGACATACGCACATATTTTCGCCTTCTATCTGCATTTCATAAACTTATTGTGCATTCTCGGTGTGACGTTTCTCCGGACTGGCTCAAAAAGAGGACTATTAAACTTGCCCGACGCGACCTCTGGGATCTAATCACAACCTGGGACAGTGGCGCGTTGGTGCAGAAGACGTCTTGTAAACCGGCTTTTGTGGCGACGTCTTCGGACGAGAACATCACGACCAACATCAGCGACCAAACCAACCGGCCAGCCGGATGGCAGTTTCACCACTGGGATCGTCACGAGCGTCACATTAGACAGACGGCCAGCCCGGCTTGATGTCTTACATCTATCGGTACCGTCTCGACCGGGATCTGACCTGAGGGTTGCCAACCGGGTGAACGAGGTGTTACACACTGACATGAAATGAAACGATTAAAGAGTCAATTACTAAGCCTGTTGCTATAAAAGTTGTTTCACTGTGTAGAGTTGGACAATCTTTCTCACCAGAATACATCTTGCGTCTTCATAAGCCTAACATTAGACCATACTTCGAATATTTCTCCCACATCTAGTTTAGGGCTTCTGATATCTATCTATAGATCCTTGATGCGCCGTGTAATAAATGGGAAATGAATAAAAATGTGTTGAATAATGACACGTTTCTTTCTGTCTCTTAATTCTTCTTCAAGTTTAAAGTTTAGCTTCCATTGTTTTTTACTCATTCTCAGGAAAGCAATCCACTAATAAAGGCGTCAAGCTTGGATAAAATAGGCTCGTAAATTTCCCGAACATTCAGAGCAAATCTTACATGTTTTATTCCCGACTCTAAAACAAAGAAAGAAAAAACATGCATTTCTTCTTAAAATAACGCAGACATTTAAAAAGAACTGTTAATTATAAGGTTAATTTTAGCCATTTGGGAATGATTTAACAAGCGACCTCGTGAGAAATTTCTGTGGCAGTCATTCGGAAATCAACGATCAAGAAAATTGGTAGTTATGAAAGTAACGAATGCGACGATGTCCTGAAGACGGTGACGTGATATCTCGTGCCATTTTTTTGTTTTGTTTTGTTCCTGGATCTGAGTCAGGGAATTGGTTGCTAATTCAAGAAAATTGGTCGTCCTGGGTAAGACGATAAACTACATTCGGCAGGAAGGAATCTTATTGGAAGGTTTTGATGAGCGAAGTTTGTGGTACACTGTTGATTTTTCTATCGTGTTTTTTATTATTTATATTGTTTTCAATACAGCGATAGTTGAGATGCATTTATATTTTTTAAAGATTGTAGATGACAGGGAAGCAAGGAAACGGAAGAAAGTTCCACAGTCGAGATATGCTAGAAAAGAAAATATAGATATAGAGTATAACTTATGGTTACATCTGTAACAGCTATTTCAACAAAAAAACAATGAGACCTAATTGCCAATCAACTATTACGCTTAAATTCATGCGGTCGAGGTACTATGCAAGAAAGTTCATTGAAATAATTGTCATAAGAATACTTTTTACAAAAGACACATGGAAGCCACATCACGGCTGTAGGAAAATGACTGCTTGATTTTCTATATATAGAGCAGGGGTCAGTCAGTTAAGTGCCATACATAATACACACTTGGGCGATCATGTCTTGAAAGAGACATGACTGACTGTGCAGAAGATTATCCTGCAGTAGGTTGCCATTGCTTTCTGCGGTAGACTGGTTGCCAGCCAAGGCTATAGAACCTAATATGTCCTGTTATTTAACCCATAACTGGAAGAAATAGACGGACTAATTTCCAAGGGTATTTGCGCGTAAGTGAATGCAACGAATTCAACTGGAATTCGAACTCGGCTCCTCGATTTATCGTTCAGAGCCGATATCCACTTCACCAAAACCAGGCCAGAAAATGAAACAATACTTAACGGAAGTAGTAGATTTATAAACGTGCAAGATGGCTTCTGACGAAAAAGAAATGGCTAGCACACATAGCGAACCAACTACCCTAGCAGCAGTCAGTTAAGTGCCATACAGGATACACGCTTAGGTGATCATGTCTCGATTCATGGCTGACTAGAATGAAGATTTTTCCGCGGTAGATAGGCATTTCTTTCTGGGGTAGACTGGTTACTAACTATGATTACAGAATCCAATCTTGTCTGCTATTTAACCCATAACTGGGGGAGAAGAGATTGATTCATACCTTTTACAGGGTTATTTGCGTGTAAATAAATGCAACGAATTTAACTGGAATTCGAAATCGCCTCTCTGATATACATTGTACCACAATGTACAATAGACATCGCAATGAACTCCATATATTCATTCCACTCCATGTCTTGATTTTTATATATCCTGTAAGTGTCAAATTCTACAAGCTCTCTTTCCTCATGTGCCAAAGAAGTTTCAGTCATTTCTTTCTAATTCTAGTAATTCTTCACAAGTTCCTGTCTTTTGTAGCTCCTAGTAAATATTATCTTATTGCAGCCTCTTCTAAATGCTGGTCTTCCAACTATTTATACAACTCTAGATAGATTGTACGCTGTTTTTCTCTGTTCATCTTGCCATCAATATGTTCTGTCAAATTTTCGAAGATCTCATTTTTCATTGTGAGACGTACGTTCTGATGTTAAATATAAGTGTTCCTCTTTATTTACATTTTCTCAAAAACTTTGTCGTTGCTCACATATTTGGCCCATGGTATTCTCAGAGCCACATTTGTTTCCTTGACAAAAATACACTATATATATATATATATATATATACATCGCACCTGCTTTCTCAGCTTTGTATTGTTCCTTTCTAACAAGTTTTTACTCCTCACTCTTTTCCAATTAATCTTTTTACATTTATGTAGCCCCCTGCACATCAGTGGCGTTTCCACCTTGCTCGGGGTGAAATGATTATATATATAGTAATTTTGTTATTACAATGGTCTATAAAAGCATTATATCTCTACACAAAAATTTTTATGTTTTCATGAACAACGCTGTTCTTCTTCAGATTATATTTTAAAATAAATTGTGAAAATTATTTTTAGAACAAATAATTACGACATAAAAGATCAGAAGTAATGTCCAAATGTAATCACAATTATAGATACGTCTTCAGATCACACAAACCTGGATGAAAATGTTTTAAAATCATTCAGTAACTTCTCCCTAATTTTGAAAATTTCCGGTTGTTTAAAAATTCCAGTCACGCGATCGTAAATTTGTAAGTTTGAAAAAACGTTGGAAAATCAGTTATTATAAATCACACGAAGAAACCAAAAGGTCGAAACCTAGGTTGAGAAAATAACTCATTTCCAAATGAAAAATATTCAAAAGCTTTACAATGTAAATGCATTAAGCACGTTTTGATACACGCACAAATATATAGATACCCATATATAGACAAACATATGAACACATACATACATATACTAGTATATGCACATGTACAGACACATGTACGCACATAGATATAGATGAAGAAATTTTTAAATCCTGTTTTTAGAGACGTGTCGAACGTGGCTCTAAATAGCCAGGTTAGAAAATCGTCTCTAAACGCTCTTATATTGGACTAGCAGGATAGCCCGGCGTTGCTCGCGTGTAATGAAAGCTTTAAAACTAATCCATGGTCCTGGAGCTCAGACTCTTTGGACGTTGGCACGAAAGACTAAAATGCAATAGTTGTTTCCATTTAAAGCGAAACCGGAGACTGAAAGAAAAATGAATGGATGTAAGTCAAATTTTGATTTCCTGGTATCGATATCAAAAAAATTTTTTGTCGTAAACTGAATTTTGAAGGCTAAATAAGTCCTCTGAGTAAATGGTATCATGGCTGAGACTAAGAACTACAATTATACCTACTTAGAACCAAACCCGAAGCAAAAACTAAAATAAAAGGGCTGAAAAAAATACAGACATACAGGCATATAAACAGGCACATACACAAACATCTTGCCTTTTATATGTATGTATATATGTATATTATCGATTCTCTGCATTATTGTAAGAACTGCAACCTTGAAACTTCTGAATATCGTTTCTAATGTCTTTGTCTATGAGTGTATCAAATTTGATTAAAATCGAACCACTCCTTCTATAACCCGATTTTTTCGATTATCGATTTTCGATATTTATCGGGGGTACCTCGACAAAACCTATCTAAGAACACTCGAAGACCCCTATAGTACAACTGTGTAAATTTTCAAGAAAATCGGTTCAGCCGCTTCGGAGTCTATAGGTAACGGACACACAGACACACAGACACACACACATAAATACACACACAGACAAAGTTCCATTTATAAATAAGTTTAGATACATGTAAGACTGGTATCACTGATGCCCCGTTATTTTTCAGAAGGCGATCGCAAGTAGTTATGGACACTGTTGCTCCTCCAATGCTTCTGAAAAGTGCTGCACTAGTCAGGCCTGAGTCTTTTACAGTTTCAAGTTTTATTCGTGACAAAGAACGTCAGGAAACAACCTTCGAGTTACCCTTATCGGCCCTTTCATGTGGCTTTGTAGAAACTGCACCAAATCTTTTCACAGTTTGGTGATATCGTCGAATTATTCAAGCTATTTCTAATTTAGATTTGCTTTTAAAAGTTCAGATGTTTCTCAGAAGGGGACAAGTCACACTTGTGATCCATAATTGCATGATTATAATGATACTTCTAGATCGTGTTGATATTACAAATGACCACCGTTTGCTTCCTGTTGCGCAGAACAATACAGTTTTTTAATACATCCTGCGCCATATATCTATTCCCATTATACTGTGGAAACTTCGTTAAATTTCGACTAGTAGTTTTTGGAGAAAATGAAAAAAATGTCACATCGTTAATAATTTGAAAAGTAGTATATATAGAGGGTGATTGAAAAGTAACACCCTATTTTATGTATGAATGGCCAGCCAGGAGTCCTAACTTAATACGCTTTTTTTCTTTGAGTTTCGTTAAAACAGCAAGTCTACTATAAAAAACCAAGATGAACAACGTAAAACGCGAATACAAGAGGTTTTGTCTTCCATGCCAAAAGCGTTCATTGTGTAATCAATTGACGCGATTTCTGGGTGGCTCGAGAATCTGGTAGCAAATTCTGGTGCCCAATTCTGATCTAATATAAAACTCCATTTTAAACACTTTCATCTCAAATCCGTTTCTTGTAAAAAAATACAGTTAAAAAAAAAATGTATTTTAAGATGGGAAGGTTACTTTTCAAACACTCTATGTATATGCACACCCCCACACCCCCACACCCCCCACACACATACACACACATACACACACACACATACACACACATACACACCCACACACACACATACACACACACACATACACACCCACACATACACACCCACACCCACACATACGCACACATAAACACATTCAGATACACACATAAACACATACAGACACAAACATACACAGACATACACACATACACACACACATACACACACACATACACATATATGTTTGTGAGCGCAAGATTAGGGTAATAAAATAACATAATATATCAAAGAATTTTAGAAACAAATTTGTTTAATTTTTTTTTTCATCTTTAACGAAATCAAAAACAGAACTGACGCGAGGAAAGATTGTTTATAATAACGCGTAGACATCTGTATAGATATAAAGATGAAGGTTTATGCAGAAAAAGAATTGTTTTCATTGTTCTTCTGTTTAATAAATCTCTTACGTTTCTTTTCCAGGAACTTTATATATATATATATATATATATATATATATATATATATATATATATATAAATTTGCACACACACACACACACACACGAGCGAGTGTTTTGCACTTGTTTTAAAAATAAAAATAAAAAAAATCTTTTTTGATCAAGAAAATAAATCATTTCCGGGCCAAACAAAACGCAAGTACAAAAGAATGCAGCTTACGATTGTGCGTCAAAATGGCGACAGGGCGAAAATAAATGGGAAGTCATTTTAGCATTTCAACCATTTTGATCTGTGTCGTTCGTATTTTAGTTTCCTTTTCCTGGAGAAGGTGGTAGCTGTAAAAGGAAAAATTATGGCTATCTCCAATAGAATGAATCCTTGCTTAGCATGTTTGATACTCAAATTGAGATTTATTTCAATTTAAAGAAACAAAAACGAATGTCTACCCAAACATCTATGCCCACTATATATAGTAATAAGAAATAAACCAAAGGAAATTAACTGCTTTAAGATTCGAAGGGTCACAATGAGGAGTGTGTGTTTCTTAAATAGGATAATTGAGCCTTGCGACTTGTAACTTTTTTCTGTAAGCACATTTTACTTTGCAAATTATTTCATTCGAGAAAATATTTGTAGATGTACAAATGGCAACAATGATGAAGACAGTAGTCCGAATAATGTAAATAGTATCTTAACTCAGAAATATAGACAAATACACAAATACATACATAACACAAACATATATTGTACTCTCATTAGATTGAGCTCTCTAGAGAAGAACATTTTTTAAAAAGTTTCCACTTCTGCTATATGCGTGACTCTTCAGAAATGAATTGAGTTCTTTCGGTGACTGGCGGGCATATACACTGCTTATATACAACACGTTAAAATTTCCTTTCTCTGATTTCATGCGCCTATGGCTTAGGGGGTAGCGACTCCGACTGACACCAAATCGGTCGAGTTTCGATCCCGGCCAGAAGCAAGTGGATATGTCTAGCCACACTGATTAGCTGTGATAGAGCAAAACAGGCTTGTATGTGAATGACTAATAAATATTTTTATATATATGCATACATGTATACAAGTAAAACAATATATCAATATGCATACTGGTACATAAGAGCTGTGAGTTCAATATCAGGCTACAGCAGTTGTGAACAAGTAACTTAGAGAGTCCAGTTAGAGGGGAATACTTTTTTTTAATCATATCACCCCGAGCAAGGCGGTAATGCCACTGATGCGCAGGGGGCTACGTAAGAGTGAAAAGATTGGAAAAGAGAAAACTGGAAACCACATCCTAAACAGGGAACAAGGGCTGAGCCTCTTCACCTGTTCAATAGACGTGAGTGGAGTGTGAACCGGGCGATAGTTACTACCAAAAGAAGCTTCACGCTAGGAATGTGATTGATATACCCCATTGATTGTAATAAGGGGTTCGGTTTGAAATTCGTAGCACCTGAAGAAGGCCAGAGCGTACAACGGCCGAAACGTAGTAGAAATGGCAACAAAGATGAGCAACGAATAATGTAAATAGTGTAAATACTACCTAATCTCAGAAATATAGACTAATTCTTTTTTTAGATAATAATGAATTTAGTGATAAAATCACTTACTAATTAACCCAGATAAAAGGAGAAGTGGATTCATGCCTTTCTCAAGGGTATTTGCGATTAAGTGAATACAACGAACACAACGGGAATTGGAATTCAGCGATCCGATTGACAATTCCGAGTCTTATCCATTACACTACCGCACATCCAAGCACACAGCACCTGGTATTCCAAAGTGGTCAGCCATCTAGGTACTGACCAGGCTCGACGTTGCTTAACTTCGCTGATCGTAATGTGCCGGTGTTTCAACGTGATGTGTCCATGAACTAAAAAAAAAACAGCAACGTCTACTCAAATACATGTATACAACAGTAAGAATTAATGTTGGATTAAAGAATCAATTGTCTTTTCTATGTGCCTTGTCCTTTCAGGACGTAGGCGATCATAGTTTACCACATCTTCCTATTCCTGGTAACTCTGAGCACACTTTCTCCTGTAACACCACGCAACCTCCGTTCTGTCATCCACCTGTTCAGGCCCTTCAAATATGTTATCCGCTGCTTTCTTCTGTCTCTTTTTCTCCCCCTCTATCTGGCCTGTTAGTATCAGGTTCTCCAAGCCCTCCTTCCTTATTGCATGTCCCATGTCTCTTCCTGATGCTCAATATTAATTTCCTTTTTGTTTCCATCCTTTCCAAAACTTAATCATTGCTCACATGCTCGGTCCATTATATCCGCAGCATCCTTATCTAGAACCACATTACAGCTGCTTCAAGTTTACCCTTCATCTTTGTTGATATTGTCCAACATTCACTGCCAAATTGAATAACTGACATCGCATAGCAATCTAGTATTCTCTTCTTTGTTTCTAATGAAAGTTTCCTGTCTCTTAATACTTTACTCAGCTTTTAGAACGCGTCCTTCACCATGCTAATTCACCTTCGGATCTCTGCGTCGCACTTTCCGTCTTCTGTTAGAATACTTCCCAGGTATTTAAACGTCTTAAAATTACATTGTTTACATTTCGGATACGAAAATAAAATTATCAGTAGCAGACTTGGGAATATCCCAACAAACGATGAGCATTTTTTAAATACACATATTTTCTGAATCGAAGCTGATTTTACTTTCCGCACCGATAACTGTCACACTACCAGCACATTCTAAATAATTTTACATAAAAAAAATGTGAAGGGACTTAATGTCTCATGCTCAATACCATTTGGTCTATCCAACATTTTTATAAGCCAGTCTAATCTCCGGCCAAAATTCATGTCTCCTCCAAACGTAGATGATCATGACTCTTCACATTTTTTTAAATGTATCTATCATTTGTGAACGTAGTAGAGTTGTTTCCTGTTGCTTTCTCCGATGTTTTGAGGGTTTTTTTTTATATATATATATTTCTTAGGTTGGTTGCCTCCAAAGGCTAAAGATCTCAGCCTAGTAACTCGAAGGAGAGTCGACAGGTTCGTGCCTTTCCCAATTGCATTTGTGCGAAAGTGAACGCAATAGACTAGACCACAATTTTAATTCGTAGATTTAGTAAAACTAGTAGATTTGAATTAGTAAATTTCGTAGAAATAGTAGATTTCTTCTTCCACGCCGATATCTCTTACACGAAGCTAAAATTTTAATTTAAAAGTCAATGACAATTTTAAAAGCTTAATTTTCTAGTGTTTCACGGAAATAAATCCACTGTTCGATGTTGAGGTGAATCAAGAATTTATTTACAGATGTTTCTTAATTAATTTTCTAGGAGTATAGAATTATTTTATTTTATATTTTAGTAAATATAAAACTTTTTCAAATGAGAATTTAGAACATGTGTTGTGGAGTAGTTCTTGCAGTGAAGGTTATAATCGTGCTAATGTCGGTTGCTAATCGACTTAACGTACCCAAAATGTTAGGAATTTGGTAATCTTCCACTGAAAGCTGACTCCTTAGTATGCAGATAACTGCTGACTAATATCAACCGCCTTGTAGTTCTACTGAACTCCAATAGAACTCTAAAGAACTTCTAATAACTCCTAAGAACTTCCTGTTAACTCTTATTCCTATAGGAGGGAGAGTCCATTATCTGAGGAATAGGTGTGTTTCACTATAACAACATGAACAATCGATTCAAGCGTATAAGTGCACATCCGAATATGTGCGTATTTTTAAAGTCATCTTATCTGCCTACAGCACTGGAATATGTTGACATTTCCACTTTGCCAGAAAGGTTAGCTTCTGACATTGAAAACAGATATAAATCTGGTCCTGGGCATGACAATAAACTGCATCCAGCAGCAATGCCTGATTGGGAGATTGTGAGGAACATGGAACCACATTTAAATTGCTGCTGTTTGCAGGTTTACTCTGGTGGTAGCACCTGCTAGGGTCCCAGCTATAGGCAAATAGTTAACCCCCAAACTGGGGTCAAAACATTATAAAAGTATTAAAAATAGTCTTTTATAGTAAAAATTCCAGGAATACATTTTTTAAGGAAAAAAAATTACCAACAATAAATTTGTGGAAAAAAAATACATACCAGAAATACATCTAACTCTTAACAAAAGCCACTTTACAAAAATATATCAAAGAAAGCTGATCTACAAATTTATTTTTTAAAAAGAATATGTATTCTATTCATACAAATCTATTGTAAAAATCTTGTCGGCATTTAATAATCTATTGCGGTCGGTATGCAGTAAAAGAAAATATATATATATAATATATATCAGTCAGTTAAGTAACATACGCGATACATGCTTGGGCGATCATGTCTCTTTTGACCCATGACTGACTAGGCAGAAAATATTCCTGCAGTAGGTTGCTATTTCTTTCTGCAGTAGACTGGTTGCCAGCCAAGGTTATAGAACCCAATCTGTCCTGTTATTTAACCCATAACTGGAGGGAAACGAGACGGATTATTATCTTTCCGAAGGGATTTTGCGCGTAAGTGAATGCAACACGTTCAATTGGAATTCGAACTCGACTCTTCAATTTCTAATTCCAAGCCGATATCGACTGCGCCACAATGCGCATCCAGATATATAGAGAGACAGACAGACAGAAGCAGAGAGATTAATGAAAGCAGTTATTTCATACCTGGAATCTTTAAAACGTTTCAAGTCGGTTTATGTCATTTGGTCGACACCGAAGATGCGATCGTGAAAGAAAAAGGTTTCCAGCAGCGTTAACTATCAGAAAAGAAATTCCGAGTCTAATAACGAGAGCTTGGGGTATGTGAAGAGAGAAGCGTTTATTCATTCCTGGGGTGTGTGCTTACGGGGCGAGTGTCGAAAACGTAAGTAGGTTTTTTGGTAGAGAATGTGTATTAAGACATATTTATGGCTCTGGATTCTTTAACCTGAACATTTTTGGCCTTTAGTGTTTTTCATACCTGTATAAATTAAGCTCTCTTGTTCCAGTATTTTTTTTTTCCTTTTTCTCTCTCATAGACAGATAGATTGGAAGAAAGTTGGTTGTTTTGTTTTTATGGCAAATCAATCTCAGCGGCGTGTCATTTATTGCCAACTAAACTTTATTTATTTTTATTTCTGATAATACGTTTTTATTTCACCAATTTATTGTTGTTTATATAAGTTTTTGGTTCTAGTATCAAGATTCACTGAGATTTGTTTTTAAGAGCAGGGTCTCCTGCCCTTGTTATTTAACCCATAACTGGGAGGAAGGGACGGATTAATACCTTTCCCAAGGGTACCAGTGCTTAAGTGAATACAGGGTATTCAACTGGAATTCGAACTCGGCTCACCGATTTCTCTTTCCTTTCCGAGCCGATATCCACTGCACCACAACGCACATCAGTAACTATATACTTACAGCACCTGATATTCCATAAGCGGTCACCCATCTAAGTACTGACCAGACTCAACGTTGCTTAACTTCGGTGATCGAGCGAGAACCGGTGTATTCAACGTGATATGGCCGTAAGCCTGATTGGAAGAAAAGAATAACTAGGTAAATAGAAGGCAATAAAGTGTAATACTTTAGATAGATAGATAATGAAGAGGCATAGATGCATAGATAGATAGATAGATAGATAGATAGATAGATAATTTTGTTTCTACGAAATCCAAACTCCTGTGCCAGACACAAAGAACTTAGTAGAAATAGCAAAAGTATTTACAATTACAAAAAAAGATACAAAAATTGCATAAAAATTTCTTTTTAAGCAGAATAACAATTTATAATAAAGAATCACCAGTGAAAATTTGAGAAAAAAACAAGGATTTTTCAATATTTCGAAAAGATAAAGTAATAAGGCAGTAAAAAACAAAGGTGTAGCCACTTTGAGAAAAATACCTACTTGCAAATTGCACCACGGGTGTCTCTGAGACATAGTAAAATTTATTTCTAAAAGTCCTTTTTACACGGTTTGTTTTTGAGAACATTGATCATTTTTATTTTAGGCTGTCCAAGCTCAGATGAATTTTCACTGGAACTTCCAATTTCTCTCATCTCTTTGTGGCTGGCTGATAACAGAGCCTTCCTCATGTTTTCTCGATGTTAATACCTTCTTTTGTCTTTACTCGCTTTCTTTTTTCAATTTTACAAAGTCTTTTCTTCTTTCGGAAGGTCTTCTCCTCGTATCTAGGGACTTGAGCCTGATTTATTCAAAAATTTAGGTTCATCTCTGCCCGACTATTCGGCATGTTATTAGGGTTTGAGACCACGCTTCTCATTGATCAATATAAGCGAAAAATCCATTTGCATGAACTGAAAATGGATCCTTCACAAATTTTGGAGGGTTTAAACCGCTAAGCTAAAAAAGGTATACATTTGTAACAAATTTTACACAAACTGGCTGGCCTACATGAAAATACACTTCTTTCAAAAGAACAACATAGGCGATCTTACATTTTAAGAACGCTAACATCTTTTAAATAATAAAATAAAATCATTATACGACACATAGAAAGAAACTTTACGTAAATAGAAAGAAAGAATAAGTCTTACGTTAGATAGATTGATTGAAAGGAAGAAACATTACGTAGAAAGAAAGAAAAAGATCTTACGTTAGATAGTCGATTTTCTAAGCGCCGCATAGTTTGGGGTACCCAGTGAGGATCAAACTCACTACTCAGTTGTAACAGGTTCTAGTGAAATAAGCTTTCTAACCATTACACTACGCCGAGGTGCTCAACGCGTGACGTAATAGTTGATTTACTAAGCGCCGCATAGATGTGGCACAAGGCCGAAAGTTTGGGGTACCCAGTGAGGATCGAACTCACTACTCAACTGTAACAGGTTCTAGCGAGACAAGCTTGCTAACCATTACACCACGTTGAGGTGCCAAATCTTACTTTAGATAGATTGAAAGAAAGAAAGAAAGAAAGAAACAAACAAACAAACAAACAAACAAACAAACAAACAAACTTGAGATATATAGATTGATTGAAAAGAAGGAAGCAAGGCAGGCAGGCAGGTGGGTAATCATTGTAGATGGTTCTATCTATCTAGCTAGCTATTTATATATATATAAATATGTGTGTGTGTGTGTGTGTGTGTGTGTGTGTGTGTGTGTGTGTGTGTGTGTGTAAGAGAGTGTTAATTTTTAAAATTTGTTGATGCAGTATCACAAGCTTCTATGTATCGTGTCCTTTCAGGACGTGGGCTATCCTGGCTCTCCACAATTATTTGTTTTATAGCTTAGTAAAATGTGTCTTTTTGCTTTCCTAATCTTTGTTCTTTTTTAATTATTACCTGGTCATTGGCTGAGCACAATTGGACCCATTTTTCTCCTCGTTCGTTGCGCTCCCCTAGTCCAAAGTTGCCGTTCGTGTCTCCTTCTCTATCTTTACGTACCTTGGCATTCAAGTCTTCCATTATAATGCTAATTTCGTGGCTTTTGCACTGGGCCTTGGCGTTGTCCAGTATTGAATAGAAAGTTTCTATCTCGTCCTCCGAACTCTGAGTTGTCGGCGCATAAACTACTATAATAGCTATATTGAATGGCCTACCACGCAGTTTAACCAAGAGGACTCTCTCTGAAAGCTGACAGTATCCAAGAACACATTCCTTCATTTGTTTGTTTAGTATTAAGCCGACACCTTTTTCGTTTTTTTTAACCTCCTGCATATATTATCCTGTGGGTGTCGCTACTGAAATCTCCATTATTAGGCCATCTGGTTTCGTATATGCCTAGGATGTTTATTTGCAGTCTGTCCATCTCCTGCTTGACATTTTCTAGTTGTCAACAGTTGAGTGTCCTGACATTCCAAGTTCCGATAGTAATTTTGTCTTTGATGCGCACAGTCGCTGGGTAACGATCCAGAGACACCTGTTGCTCATGTAGCTCTTTCCCGGGCGAGGGACAAATTTTGGGGTAAGATGCCCCCTTTACGCCGTCAGTGCTAACAGTCGCCGGATGACGGTCAGGTGGCACCCGTTGCCTATGCCGAGCCTTACCGAGTTAGGAGTTGTTTCATTGGGAAGCAACCCCCTTCACGCTGTTGGCTTTAACACATTTGTCGTAATTAACCATGATTGAGCGGGGGTAGATAGTGGAGTGGTATCCCGTTGCCTTCTCCACGATGATTTATTGAGACACCACCTCTAGTTAGCTGGCCGTTGACTCCTTGAAAGTTCTTCCGCCCTTTGTAGGTTTACATTCTCTCTCTCTCTCTTTTTTTTTTTTTTTTTTGACCTACAGGGATGCTAACGTCCCAGTTTTATATATATATATATATATATATATATATATATATATATATATATATATGTATAAATTACTTTTAACTTAGTATAAGTCGAAACGACCTTTAAACACCAACAATTTAGTATAATTTAGTAACAAAATTAAATGAATAAATTTACAGAAAATTCAATCTGAAATTACCACGTGCAGATATCTGAAAGCTGAGGAAATTTCTCTAAATTCTCTTATTTTTTCAGATTACTTTTTCGGCGTGTTGTTGTCAGTAAAGTAAGCAGGAGAGAGAGAGGGGGGAGAAGGTGAGTGACCAGTAATCATATAAGGGGTGGGAGAGAGAATGGCTGAATTCAAAGAGTAACGGACTTCAAAATTTTTTTCCCATTGAAAGGTGCCACTAGCAGAATATCAGAAAAATTACACCATATATATCGAACGACCTTTAAACACCAACAATTTAGTATAATTTAGTAACAAAATTAAATGAATAAATTTACAGAAAATTCCCAATGACCAGGTAATCACTAACACCTGGTTCCAAGAACACCCACGACGTTTATGGACATGGGGAAGCCCAGTAGGCGACACGAAGAACCAAATAGACTATATAACGATAAACAAGAGATTCAGGAACGCAGTGGTCCAATGCAAAACATACCCAGGTGCCGACTGTAAACTAAGGGTGAAGCTCCGAAGCCTGAACAAGCCCATCACATCACCAAAGCTGCAATACGACACGCTAGAGAATGACCTCACCCTGCAGAAAGAATACAATAACAGCGTGAGGAAGAGATATGAAGAACAAATTGGAAAAGGGCACTCAAAATGGGAGTCACTAAAAGAAGCGATGGTGACCTCAGAGAACAACATAGCCCCAAAGGAAATCAGACGCAGAAGAAAGAACGAGTGGATGACCGAAGATATCCTCCACATGATGCAAAGGAGACAAAAAAATAACACCAAGACATGGAGCAGAGTACAGAAACTTCACAGGGAGATAAGGAACAAATGCAGACAAGTCAAAGAGGAATTTCTCAACAACAAATGCGAAGAAGTAGAGAGACTGAGCAGGGCCAACAAAGCAGAGATTCATAAAGAGATAAGAGAACTGACAGGACAAAAAACCTGCTCCTCAACAGGATGCATAAAATCCAAGGATGGAACAATCATATTAGAGAAAGAGGAAATACTCCAGCGATGGGAAGAATATATAAAGGATCTTTTTTGCGACAAGAGAGAACAACCAAGAATACACAAGAAGATGGATGGACTGGAAATACTAAAATCCGAAGTGGAAGCTGCAATGGCCAAAATGAACAGAAACAAGGCAGCTGATCCAGACGGCATAGTGATAGAGCTGCTGACAGCCTTAGAAGAATATGGCATAGAAAAAATTACCGACATAATAAACGAGATTTATAGCAGCGGAATAATACCACACGACCTGTGCAAGTCGATATTTATAGCACTGCCGAAGAAACCAGGTGCAAACGAGTGTGAACTACACAGAACTATCAGCTAAATGAGCCACATTACCAAACTGATGGTCAAAATCCTGATGAACAGAGCGAGAAGCAGAATCAGGCCAGAGATAGGGCAGGAACAGTGCGGGTTCGTCAAAGACACTGGAACAAGGAACGCCATATTCATGATTAGGATGCTCTCCGAAAGGGCAATACAAATGAAGAAAGACTTGTACCTATGCTTCATTGACTATGCGAAGGCATTCGACAAGATACGACACAAAGAATTGATGGAGATGCTCGGCAGCCTCGACATTTTCGGCAAAGACATAAGAGTAACCCAGGATCTCTACTGGCAGCAAACGGCCTGCATACGGACAGGTAACGATCTCAGTAGATTTACAAAGATAGAAAGAGGCGTAAGACAAGGTTGTGTCTTTTCACCGGATTTGTTCAACCTGTATAGCGAGAATATCTTGAGGGCGCTAGATGACACGCCAGGATTTGTTGTTGGAGGACACAACTTGAACAACATAAGGTATGCAGACGATACAGTGCTGATTGCGGACACGGAAAGGAAACTACAAAACCTCATACAGAAGGTAGCGGTGGAGAGTGACAAAAAGGACTACAAATAAACTTTAAGAAAACTGAGTGCATGGTCATCAGCAAAAGGAACAACCCAAAATGCCAAATAAATGTGGAAGATACCAGAATCAAGCAAGTACAAAAATTGAAATACCTAGGAAGTATCCTAACTGGAGATGGAAAATGCGACACTGAGATCCGAAGGCGAATTGGCATGGCAAAGGACGCGTTCCAGAAGCTGAACAAAGTACTAACACACAGGAAAATCTCACTGGAAACAAAGAAAAGAGTGCTGGACTGCTAAGTGATGTCAGTTCTTCAATACGGTAGTGACTGCTGGACAATATCATCGAAAATGAGGACAAAACTGGAAGCAGTGGAAATGTGGTTCTACAGAAGGATGTTGCGGATATCGTGGACTGAGCATGCAAGCAACGATGAGGTGTTGGAAAGAATGGCAACAAAAAGGAAATTGATACTGAGCATCAGGAAGAGACAACTGAAGTTCCTGGGACACACAATGTGGAAAGAGAGCCTGGAGAACCTAATACTGACTGGTCAGATAGAAGGAAGGAGAGATAGAGGAAGGCGACGGATAACATATCTGCAGGGCTTGATCAGGTGGCTGACGGAACGGGGGTTGACAAGAGTAACGGGAGCAAATATACTAGGAGCCACAAGGGATAGGGAGACGTGGAGAACGATGATCGCCTACGTCCTGAAAGGACAGGGCACATAGAAGAAGAAGAAATCTTTGTTCTACCAACCATTTACACAAACTCGTTATTTATGCTTTGTTTGGTGTTGTAAGTAACGCACAAAAAGCAAATAAAATAGTACTAAACTGTTACAGAACATCCGTCCTATTCGGCAGTAAATACTAGACAATCTCCTCACAGATGAAAAAAAAAAGAGACTCCAAGCAAAGGAAATGTGGTTCATGGGTCGAAAATGAAAATTATAAATTGGAGATACTAAAATCAAACAAATACATCAATCTAAATATTTGTGAAGTTGTTTTTTTTTTTTTTTAAGAGGACAGAAAACAAAACGCTGAAATCCGACTGGGCATTTGGAAAGCGAAAAACACTTTCCAAAAGATAAACAAATGATAAAAAAAAACCCTATTTTTTTAAAAAACAGAAAGAAAAGAGTATTGAACAGTTTCGTAATATCTGTCCTCCTATAAGGCAATTAATACTGGACAATCCCCACACAGATAAAGAATAGACTTGAAGCAACAGAAATGTGTTTCTATAAAATGATGCAACACTACTAGGAACTTAACATGCAAACAATGACGAAAATTTTGAAACTAGACACAGAAATACACAGTTAAAATTTCTAGGTCAAGTGATGAGAAAAGAAGGCCTAGAAAATTTGATACCCACAGGATAAACTGAAAACATAAGGGACAGGAAAACAACGCATAACTTACCTAGTGAGCTTAATTAAATCGATAACAGAAAAAGGTTTACGAGATATAAAAAAAGACATTTATTAGGCGGGAAATTGTAGAGAACCTTGATCACCAACGTCATAGAGGTTGGCAGCACACAGAAGAATAAGTGTATTATTAATTATGATTAATAATAATTTTAACAATTAGATTATTTTGGAGAAACCGATATCTATTGAATGTTAAACGTGAGGACGGAAATTGCAAAAGTGAAATCTGACGGAGCAGTGGGATAGGGAAAAATGCCTTCCAGAAGTTAAGCAAAGTATTAAGTAACAGCTAAATCTCCTAAAACAAAAAAATGGACTGAACTGTTACGTCACATCTTTCCTTTCATATGGCAGTGAATACTGGACAACCTCCTCAAAGATGAAGAAGAAACTTGTCGTAATAGAAATATGGTTCTACAGAAGGATACTGAGCAACAACGAAGTTCCAGAGAAAAGCTGAAATTTCGAGGACACATAATGAAGGAGGGGGGCTTGAAAAATATTTTAGTGTGGAGAAATGAGGAGAAAAGACAATAAAGGACCAGGGTTCAAGAAGACAGAAAATGACGACTGGCGCTGAATTTAATTTTTGAAGATTGTAAACAAAAAAAAATGGGGAATTTAATTTCACAGGCGAGTAAAAAAAATATTAGACTAAAACAGACCATTAATTTATTTAGCTCGACAGTAAAACGGTAAGACGTAGTTGCCAATCTAGTCAGTCAGTTAAAGTGCCATACGTGATACACGCTTGGGCGATCATGTCTCGAAAGAGACATGACTGACTGGGCAGAAGATTATCCCGCAGTAGGTTGCCATTGCTTTCTGCGGTAGACTGGTTGCCGACCAAGGCTATAGAACCCAATCTGTCCTGCTATTTAACCCATAACTGGAAGGAAGAGACGGTTTAATACCTTGCCCAAGGGTATTTGCGCGTAAGTGAATACAATGGATTCAACTGGAATTCGAACTCTGCTCCCTGGTTTCTCGTTCCGAGCCGATATCCACTGCACCACAACGCACATGCTAGCCAATCTAGTAGCACACTTACATTAATGCAGTTAAGGGACCAATGAGGAATTCTTATCAAAAGATTTTCCATTAAATTATTTGTTGAAAAGACAAAGAGAAATCACGTCACGTCGTTTAAAAAGTTACTGAAATCGACAGACCGAATCATGATTGATTAAATTACAGACGCTTCTCGAAATTTTGTCAAGATTTTCACGATATATAGTAGAAGCTCCCGACCAGATATGCAAGCAATATTCAACGCGTGGACAAATGGTCGATTAATAAATATGCATGATAGATTCTGGCGGGAAAATTATCTGGCATGACAGAGTGAACCAATTTTACTAGCAGTAAACCTAACTGTTGATTAAATATAATCAGTCCACTTACTGTCCAGTGGAAAATGTGGGCCCATGAATGTACAAAGAGTTGATCTCCTGGAAGATAGCGTCAGCCTTACAGATAGAAAAGGCCTGCTATTGTTATTAAAAAAAAAAAAAAAGATTGTTTCGGAGGCGTTAAAATTTGTTAGCTACTCGTTATTCCACTTAACCCCTGATTCGATGTCACTTTTTTATCAGTTTCAAGTGGTACTTTGTCGGATCTGTCGTACATGCTACTAAGATAGAAGTAAATAGTTTTGTTATCAGTATAAATATCAAATGACATCGGGAAGGTCGTTGATGAAGATAAGAAACAGCGTAGGCCCAATGATAGAGCCAAGATAGACCTTTTCACTTAATGGCCATTGTTTCTGCTCGTCACTTCTTGATCTTTTTATACTATAAAATTAAGTGATTAGATCAATCATAGTTTTATAGGTATACCAGCAGTATAGCCCGGCGTTGCTTGGGTGCAATGAAAGCTTTAAAACTAATCCATGGTCCTAGGGCTCAGACTCAGCCTAAAGAATATTTGTGTAAAGTTTGGTGAGAATCGGATAAAAATTATGGATTTGTATAAAAGGACATACAGGCAGATAAACAGACACACACACAAACATCTTACCTTTTATATATATATATATATATATATATATATATATATATATATATTACCGATTTTCTACACTATTGTAAGAACTGCAACCTTGAAACTTCTGAATATCGTTTCTTATGTCTTTGTCTATGAGTGTATCAAATTTGATTAAAATCGGACCACTCCTTCTATAACCCGATTTATCGGGGTACTTATAGTACAACTGTACGCTTATTGTACAACTGTGTAAATTTTCAAGAAAATCGGTTCATCCGTTTTGGAGTCTATAGGTAACGGACACACACACACACACACACACACACACACACACACACACACAGAGAGAGAGAGAGAGAGAGAGAGACACACACACA